>OZ018398.1:30047467-30496192 GCA_963969525.1 Ontholestes murinus
ATACCACCTTGTGAGGAATGCTGTTAGCTTTTTTAATTAATTAATTAATTAATTTATTATCTTCGGTCTTCTTTCTTAAATAATACACATTCAAACAAAGTATTAAAAAAACTATTCACAAAATTTTGGCCGAAATTCGGAGTTCACAATTAAATGTGTTCTTCACTTCAAACCAAATCCATCACCATGATGTTAAGGCAGCCAGGATCCTCCCTTGACATCTGAAATATTTCCTTTCTATTTTGGTTTCTTCTTTTATCACCTTTTTTTTTTTGGCTGTTAATGTCAGCATGACAAATACATATATTTAGAAATGTGGTTCCAAAATTTACGAGGATGAGTGCAGATGTCGTTCTCATTTTTTTCGATACGTTGTTAACTTAAAAGCTTACATTCATATCGCAAATATTTAAAATGATCATAATCTGTAACTAAACCAGATTTTTTTTAAATTGGCGTGTGAGATTTTTTGTCTTTTATTAAACAAAACAAACTGGATGGTTACTACTTACTATATAAAATTTTTGGGAACTTAAACGATTAGCTTCATCTAGAATCTTGTAGAAAATGGTAATA
Organism: Ontholestes murinus; assembly: GCA_963969525.1. Lineage (NCBI taxonomy): Eukaryota > Metazoa > Arthropoda > Insecta > Coleoptera > Staphylinidae > Ontholestes > Ontholestes murinus. Next base: position 30,048,044 of record OZ018398.1, read on the forward strand.
TTGGTAAACAAAAAATTCCACGAGAACGAAGCAAGAAAAGTGATAAGGGTCAACACAATGGGCTTTTAAATAATCACAAATTCCTTCAAATCTATTTAAAGTAAGTAAGGAATCATTTACCCTTATATTGACATCGATTGGATTGTAATGGACAGAACAATTGGTAAGGGCGTCATCAGATAATCATACATCTTACTCTTTGAAAATTCCCATTACAGTTGGACATATAATTTATTTGATTTAAGTTAATCAGGTTGTACGTGCTAATAAGAAGATCGGAACATTCATTAAAACCACAATCAGGGATACGTATGTTTTTGTAATTTGTTTTCTTTTTTCTGTATTTTATGTATTTTATTAAGAAAGAAGACCAAAGATATTAATAAATAAATAAATAAATAAAATATTAGTATTCCATGCCAAATTGGGCAAATTAAAGTCTCCATAGATAAATTTGCAATCCGTATTAATAAAATAAATATTTTCAATATCTTTACAATGCTTTTTGTAAGTCTTTGACGGAACCGGGTGGAATATATATGCTACCAATTATTACATTATTTTCATTTAATTTTGGACAAACAAAAACTTTTTCAATACTTGATTCTTCAATATTGATTCTGTATGACTTTATATACTGGCCGCCATAACTAAAAGAACACTAAGAATTCTTACGCTCAATGTTTATGAAAATTTCAGAAAATGCGTAAATAATCCACACTAAGAAATGACTAAAATTTCAACAAAAATCATGGTAACTTTTTGATCAATTTACCTTGGAGTATAATGAATGATATAGTTGATGCTTGAAGCCATTACTTTGTGATACATTTTGAAAATTTAATGAATGAATATGAAAGAAATGTTATTGTTATTTTATTAAATTAACTGAGCAGTGGCATTACAATTTTATCATGCAAATCAATTACGTGGTTCCCCATTTAAGTCAAAAGATGCTCTTAGTTCGTCAGTGTCGCGTATTTCAACAATTAAGCGTTTTTGAGCGCGGTAGAGTAATCGGGCTCAGAGAAGCAGGTTTGTCAATTCGTGATATTTCCCAACGAATTGGTAGAAGTGTCAGTACAATATCTGATGTTGGCGTAGATGGACCGACGGAGAGGAACAACGGCGAAGATTAAGACCTGGTCACCCTAGAAACACTACAAAACCTGAAGATCGAGCTCATCGGCTCGTCGCTGTCCGAGATCGATTTTCAGCAACAAGAGCCATTGGAGATAACCAAGGAATCTCCGTTAGATCAGTTTACCAGAGAATTCGTTCAATTGGTCTCAATTTCTTTGTTTGCCCTTAACTCCCCGTCATAAGAGGTGCCGTCGATCAATGGAGGCAGGTTATCTTTAGCGATTAATCTAGATTTTGTTTGTTTGTCCAGGATGGTCGTAAAATGGTTAGACGTCACCTAGGAGAACGAAGAAATTTACAATTGGGAGATGGTATGGGGGGGGATCGGTTAAGTAAGTAAGTCTCCTCCTGTGTTCATTCCAGAAACATATAACGCTAATCGCTACATTAACACAGTTCTAGAACCAACATTAATGCCCTACCTGATAATGTTGGAAAACCCCATTTTCCAACAGGATAATGCAAAGCTGCATACAGCTAAGGTTACTATGGAATTCCTGGAACTAGTTAATGTTGATTTACTTCTATGGCCCTCTTATTCTCCAGACCAATCACTTATTGAACACGTGTGGGATACAATTGGCAGAAGACTGGGCCATCTTCAGCTACCCCCACTCACTTTACCTGATAGCCAGGTATTATTTTTCGGCTACTAGAACAGCGCTTTAGAGCTTACTATAATTTCTTGCCTTATTTATCTTATCATTTTAAATGTATGCCTTCAGAGATGATAATCTTTATTCATGTTGAATGAAATTGTACTAAGTACATTTTATTACCAACAATGGCATATATCTGTGAATACAAAATCAACACATATTAGTTTATACAAGTTTGACATATAAATTATAAATTACAGATTTCAGCTGTTTTAACGTTGTATTTGTTCTTATTAGAAGTTAAAAATTTTGTACATTTTGAAGTGTATAATTCCACATTAATGTTGCAGATTAATGAATATCTTCAGGTACAAATGAATCAAAATTATGTTTAAGTTTATATTTAAATTTAAAAAATATTGGGAATATTATTAATTTGTATCAAATCGTGATAACTCATAAAAATATTGATGCTTATAGAAAAATTTTAAGAGTAAAGCAACCATTATATATTCAGAAATATTAAACTCGCCTAATACATTTGGATAATGATCTACTACAGAAACAAATGCTTCCAAGAATAAATTCAAAATCTCAAGGATATCTTTGGGAATATAAACACATATCATCGAGATCCTTCTGGAATTAATTATTAATTTTACAGCAGCTGCTTTCAATTAATTGGGAATATTGGATGGAACAACTTCAGCAGAGAAAAAATATATTTTTTACGGCCACTATCACAAAAACGTGAATAATTGAGAAATAATTCATAATTATAAACGTTGTTGTTCGACTAACTTTCAGTGATAAATATAAAGTCGTAATTAGACGAGCTTACCATATTATATAATTGTATTGTTTTTGATTTTGTTAATCCACTGAATTTCTGATAAAGAATACTTAGCTTAAATTAAACACAATAATTACTTTGTTTTATATAACAGTTATTTATTTAAACGGTGACCAAGGTTTCAATACATTCACGTATCATTATCAAACCGAAACCGAAACTTTCGGTTTGATAATGATACGTGAATGTATTGAAACCTTGGTCACCGTTTAAATAAATAACTGTTATACAAAACAAAGTAATTATTGTGTTTAATTTGTGATTAAAATGTATAACGAAGTAGAAGCCTCCATAGTCAATGAATTACTTAGCTTAACATTATCCGGTTAATTTTTTGGTAATATAGCATGAGACTTAATTTTTGATTAATTAATATCATACTGGATAATAAGATTAGGTAATTATTATTAGGTAATTTTAAATTAGAACACTTGTCATATTTTATATTTTTATAATTTCGTTTCATCAAGAGTGCAATGAAAAAAGTATCTATATAATAATAAGATTATTTTCTAGATTCTTCCTGTCCTTTAATTCGCAAACAAGTGAAACATCAGATGATGAATCTGTTTTTGATTTGGATTCCAATACATCCATAGCTCACACTTGTTGGCCAACAGCTTCATTTAAATCTGATGCGTATGACACTCTTTTATCCAAGATTATAAGCTAGATAGTAATCTGTCATTTAGAAGCCGCATTGTATCTATCTATGATAAAGCTAGAAAAATGTGGGGTTTTATTAGGCATTTGTCAAGTTTAGTTCTGAATGCATCAATAGTTTATATTATTTGCTTGTCAGAAGTTACCTTCAGTATGCATCTCTAATCTTATCTTATATACTTGTAGATATTAAAGGGCTTGAGAGCGCATAGAAAATGTTTTTGAGGTACATCGAATTTAAGCTTACTATAAGTCATATCCATGGCTCATATACATGTATAATGACCTAGTAACCCTTTAACTGCCGACGGTCAATAGACGACGAAACAAAACAAAACCAAAATTACTTCTTATCTTTTTCTGTGTTTTTTTTTCAAATAAGTATAAGAAAAAGTATTGTTCACTACACATACAGAAATGGATTTTCCATGTTTGCAAAAAAACCTTTCGACGAAGCTTTTCATTGTCTGAATTGAATTGCTTACCATTCAAGGAGTTTTGCTAAGATCGAAACAAATAGTAGTCGGACGGCTCAAGGTTTGGTGAGTATGGTGGATGGTCCATCAAATCCCATCCAAGCTCCTGCAACTTCTGGCAGGTTACTAAACTTGTGTGTGGTCTCGCATTTTCATGATGTAACACAACACCCTGACGATTTACCAATTTTGGCCTCTTTTTATTGATGGCATAATTCAATTTGTCCAATTGGTAACAGTACATAGCAGTATTGATGGTTTGATTGTGTAGTAGCAGCTTAAAATACACAATGCCTTTATAATTACACCAAATTGAGAGCATAACATTCTTTTGATGAATATTTGCTATCAAAGTTATTTACCGGGCAGCATGATTGTTTTTTGCACTTCTACCTGAAGAAACCACGGTGTGGTGAAACATTGTCCTAAAAATAAAAACATTTTTGAAACCATATACTGTGTCAGTATTTTATTAAGTCATTTCTCATCACCAGTGACAATTCGTATGAGAAATTATTTTTTTAAATTGTTTTCCAAGAGCTTCTCGCAGGCGTTTATACGTTCTATTAAATACGTTTCTTTGAGTTCATATGGAACCCAAATATTGAGTTTAATTACATATACTAGCTTGTGCAAATATCTTACCACGGTCATTTCAGAAATGTATAATATTTCTGCGGCTTCTTAAGTGTAACGGCGGTTTGTCTCGATTAAGCCTTTATTTTATCATCTTCGGCTTCAATTGGCCTTCCTGAACCTGGCGTATCTTTGATATTGAAATGACCGTTACGGAATTTAACAAACCAATTCTGACACTGGTGCTCTGTTAATTACTTAACAGATTACTCTTATCGTACACAGCACATAACTTTTTATGGGTTTGCCTTGCGCAATTCTCTTTTCTGAAGTAAAACAGTAAAACCGAGCGATATTTCTCGGTTAGCTTTACTATCTTTCGACCACTGCTTTTCGATGACTATTGATTCGATTAGCTTATTTTTTTAGTGAGGATTGGAGTATCTCTTGTATTTTTAGTTTGTTAGATGATTGGATTGAAGATAGTTGGTTAAAAATATAAGTGTAGACATCTATAGGTCGGAATCGAAATGACTTATGGCTCAATCCAATAAATAAAGGAATAATTTGACCCGTTGGGTCAATTACATCCTCATGTATCCGCAAGGATATTTCAGAACAAACAGTGATAGCGCAATAGATAGCTTTAATAACCATAGCAGTCCTTGAATGAATTATCGCCACCATGAATAACTTTTAAAAGACAATTTGCTTTTAAGTAGAAAATTCGACCAAGAGACTGTCAGGATAGGCGGCTCACATTTGTTGGTGGAAAGGTTCGGTTGGTCAAGTAATCAAATCTACTACTTCCTTGCCCAACTATTAAAAAATCGATAAAAAAAGTGGAAGAACGAATTCTTTTTTGTCAATAGCATTAAAATGTAGAGTTACGAAAACTATTATATTAAAGATCAGCAAGGATATTTCAAGATAATCAAGTCTAGTGTGTACCTGTAATAGTAGATTGTCCCTATACCGAACATAAAAAAATAAGGCTGTTCTTTAAAGGTAAAGATAAGGAGAATATTCGTAATAAATAACTTTAATTTTAACACAATAATAAAAGTAACAAAATCCAACACAGTAATATAATAGGTAAAAACACTTGGTTTTTTTCACTAAATTTTATATTCACTCCACTAGTTTCGCTTTTTACAGCATTTTTAAGAGTAATTATTAGAAGAAAACCGCCGATGTTTATATATTCAGGTAATAAGACCAAATCTCTTCGTTGTCTTTATTAATACTATTTCTCAAATAGTCATTCTCAAGAAGAATATGTGAAACCATACAAAGTGCTTTTTCAAATCATAAAATGAATACAAAAATGTTTCAAAAGTGAAAAATTAATTAAAAATAAAACTATAATGATCTAACTAGATCAATAAAACTAAACATCATCCAAATCTATGCATCCTTTGCAGACAATTTGAAATAGGTTTTAAGTTTATTCATGTCTTCTATCATAGATAAATTTAATGACAAGGTAGGATTTAATAGTGAAAAATGGGAACGTGGCGTGAGAATATGGGTAAGGAATAAGAAATGAAAGAGATGATTCTCTGGTCCAGTTCTGAACAGAAATTAACCATCAAAATACATAGCTTAAATTACCAACTCTTAATGAAAAGAAAATAGAATATTATCTGATTTTATAGTTTTGAAGTTGCTTGGTTTCTTATTATTGATTTCAGTTTTCTTACACGTACTTCCTCCCTTCGAGAATGGCCGTCATTGACAAAAACATATATCAAGAAATAGAAATTAAATAATGTAAAACCAAACAAATGGATTATTTTAAAATCAGATGATACCCAAAAGACAAACATTGAATTCCACCGAAGAAGCGATCATTAAAAAAAACAAATACAAACAAAATCCATAACTTTCCCAGCAAAATGACATTAAAAAACGAACAGAACTTATTTGGTAAACGCATTAAAAATACAACAACAGGTTGTTGATGGAAGTTAAATTGTATATTAGTAGTTGGGTAACTTTACCCACCCTTCAATTAGTAATATATAAAAAAGTTTTTATCTAAATTAGTTATGAATTCATCAAAAAAATTAATGGATTATGATCATCTTATGATTTAAAAAATATACATGTTACAATTTATTTATTAAAATTTGAAATTAAGATATTTTACTGTAGCAAAACTTTTCATAGAAGTTTTTCATAACATAAGTAGATATGGTAATATGTTGTTACAATGATATTTGTCATTTTTTAAGAACATTGTACTGTTTAGTGATTGAAATAGATAATACTAGTGGATGAGTATCTTCTATCCACCGACTATTCAGTAAAAAATAAAAAATAAATGGAATCTCTGAATTTAAGCAGTTAGACTATTATCTTACGGACTGTTTTAAATAATGTGTTTGTAAGAAAAGGTCTCATTAGAGAGAAAAAATTAATTTAGAAAATAGATTATTACTTACTTCACTTATTATTATTTAGTGAACTAAGGAATAATGTCAGTTTGAATTTTTAAACTCAAACCGATTTATAGTTATTCAACCTAGAATATGTGAGAGATAAGTGAATTTTTCGTTATTTACCGGAAAATAATAGTTCCTTTTATCTCTCAAGCCATACACAATTTCCGCTTTTCAAAAATTCCTCATATTTCCACCTTATCTTCATATCTCCGATACCTGCTTTTGTACAAAACCCACAACACGGACTTAATCCGATGGACAGATGTCGATTTTTGCCGAGATAAAATATTGCGGTTGTAAATCGGCAAACACTGAGGCCTAACCTTTTCCAAAAACCAACAATACCTTTACACGACTGAATGACCAAGTCAGGTAAAATTCTTCACTTGAATTCTATAAAACGCGCATTATATTTGTATTACTCAAAGGGCACTAATAATAATAAAAAAAATGGAACTACAATAATTTATGATCTGTACATTGTAGTGAATATTTTAAAGGCGGTAATAAAACGTAGATATATTTGAATAATGAATAAAACGCTTACTATGTTTTTAACCACTATAATTTATTATAATATATAAATATATTACAATTTGTACGACTTAAGTTTCGACTTTTGACGGTCATTATCAAGTTAAAAACATAGTAAGCGTTTTATTCATTATTCATTATGAATTACCACATAGTAACGGTCGCAACCATAATTATGAGTAGATATATTTCTTTAAAGTAGTTTAAAAATTAACCGAACACTGAAATAATTTTAAAAGCAACAGTACAATTTATTTATATACAGGGAAGTTTTTTTCGGTATATTCTACGGTAAAATTTATAAGGAATCTAGAAACAATCCATTGGAAACTTGAAACCATAACTTTCTGATATTAACACATTGCTGTTTCATTTGATAAAGTTCTTGAATCTAGAAACAATTACATTTATCTTTTAATATCGTTGATTCCTGAGGCATCTACATCATTATACATGTTATTATATAATAATAATAATTAATACTTTGTCAAAGACAAAGTATTATGTATTATTATTATTTATCTTTTAACTTTTTTTAACTTTTAGTTTGATAATGGCTAGCTTATGGTCGAAACTATAGTCACTGTGTAATTTAAAAAATATTGATAAAACAAAGATATCGTGTTTTAATTACAACTCATTTAAGATACACTACGAAATAAACGCTTCTATAATCAGATAATTAAATTCAATTTCATTAACGAATGATGTATGAATGACAAGTTATTATATTATTTTAAGTCAAGGTGAGCTTCCCACTAATAATATTAATTTCTTGATCAATTAAAACTCTTGGTTTTATTTGACTATTATATTAATTAATTATAGTATAGATATTTCGGTATTTATGTTTTATACGTATTAAGTTAAAGAAATATGCCATCTATTACGTTAAAATTATATAGATTTAGAGATAGTTAAACGGTCATAAATATCGTATTCCGGAGGACGTAACTCCTCAGGTAGGTAAAAGGTAGGTATTTAGGGTTGGACAAGACGTCGAGAGATGCCTACCTGTTATTTAACAATTAATCAACTCGAAAGCGAGCCCCGTCGCCGATACGCCTTGATTAGTTCATTTATCAAAGGGAAGAGGAGCCCCGGTGTTCGGTTTCATCTGAAATTCGATATACGATTTGCATCGAATTTTTACAACCAGATGAAATTAATTAATTACTCATCTGCATGTAAATCCTCTGATGTATCTTATCGTAAACGATGGCGTTCGTTTATTAATGTGATGTGGGAAAATTTTACGAAAGATCGTAATTGATACTGATAAAATGAATTAATTAATTACAATGTTAATGTATTTAATAGTAAAATTTATACTAATTTAGTATGGCACGTTAAAATTTATGATATAATTGGTAAGTTCTTTTCTGAATGTGCTTTTCTCTATTATTGATTTATGCGTTTTTATTTACTAATTGTAGGTTGAGAATATTTAGAGTTAACGTGAATTACAGAAATATAAACAACAGTCCCTTTTGTTTTAACTAGCGAGATAAAAGATAATTATGTTAACCTCTACGTTTCAAACATTGTTTTCTACTAAACGTAATATAATTTTTTATTTTTTTAAGATACAACGCAGAAGAACCATTCTTCAGCCTTTAAAAAGGAATCTCGTATATAAATTATTTAAAACATATATTCAAATATAAATTGTTAATTCAGAAAATTATCTAGAGGAGATTATTTTCTGGCAGTATCAAACTATTCGTGTGTTACTAGGATACGAGGGCTGGTTTTATATTTCGGGAATTAATTCTTTATTCTTTACAACTTTGTTATTATTGCTTATAATATATTCACAAAATAATACATAAATTACTGAATCACGTATACAAATTTAGACACCAAGAATCACGGGAAGAGTTCACTGGTTTCCTGATCAGACCCACAACATGTTGACAGCTTCTGGATTCTCAAATAAATTTGAGCAAATATGCTAATTTTGTCCCGGTTTTGGGAGATATAGTTGACCTTGATGTTATCATCTGACAACCAATGTTTCTAAAGTAAAGTTAGAGTTTTTGGCGGAAGAGTTATTTAGAACGTTTGGATATCCATGTTCCATTTGGGTTGTTTACAATGATATGAAAAATTAATATAAGCCAAGAAATTGAATATTCCTGCATATATTTTTTACAATGTTCTGCGTAGATTATATTAACAACAGTGTATCAAAAATCTTAATTCGACTTTATACGATGGAACACCATTAAAATCCTCTATAATAAGTCTCCGGTCTGACACATGTATGGCAACATTATTGATAGACCCTCATCATTTCCGAATAATACAATTTAAAACAGTACGTGTCAAAATTTCATGGAATTCTGACCGTTACTTTAGAAGTTACAGTCATTTTAGTACCCCTAGTTTGATAAATTTTAAGACAATGGACAGAAAGGAATTTCGTGTTAATTAAAAACTGTTTTTGATGGGGAAAACACTGTTGGAGCCAAACAGTGGCTTGATAAGCATTATGTGGACTCTGCACCAAGGACATCAACAATTATTGACAGGTATGCTGAATTTTAATGTGGCCATATAAACACCAATGATGCTGAACTTTCTGGTCGCCCAAAAACAACAGTTATTCCGAAAAACATTAAAAAATCCACAAAATAGTTTTAAAAAAACTGTAAAATGAAGTTGTGAGAAATGGTTGACACCTTGAAGATATCAAAAGGTAGTGTCTTTACAATTTTACATGAAAATTTGGACAAGTTGCTTTAGAAGTGTGTGCCGCGTGTGAGGACCAGAAACAACAACGCGTCGACGATTAAGAGCATTGTTTGGAGCTGTTCAAGCAAATTAAAAAGGATTTCTTGCAACGATATATGACAATAGATGAAACATGGATCCACCACTACACGCCTGAATTGAAAAGATCGTCAGATGAGTGGACAGCAGCCGGTGAAAGTCGTCCAAAGCGACCAAAAACTCAAAAGGCGGTTGGCAAGATTATGGCATCCGTATTGTAGGACGCACATGAAATTTCATCGACTATCTTGAGAAAGGCAAACAATCAATAGGGAATATAACATGGCATTATTGGATTGATTGAGTGCAGAAATCAAGAAAAAACTGCTCCACATGCAAAAAGAAAAGTGTTGTTTTACCAGGTTAATGATTCATGTCACTATAAAAAAATGGTTAAATTGGATGAATTATGCCTTGAATTGATTACCCACCCACCATACTCTGCAAATTGGTAGATTTGCCCCCCAGCGACTATTGGCTCTTTGCAGATATGAAAAAGATGCTCCTGAGAAAGAAATTTGGCACAAATAAAGAATGGCGTAGAGGTCGTCCAAAATTGGTTCTTGTTCCAAAAAATATTAATGTTGTTCGTGAACTGAATATTGCAAGATCGTCATGTAGATTTGATCCATTTGATTGAACATTTGGCTGTCAAAAAAATGTTCTCGTTGGATCCCAAATAATTTAAAAATTGCTGAAAAAGCTTGTATCGATTGGTTGAAAGAAATGCCAAAGAAATACGACTGCGGTACTTCAAATCACATCTATGATATTTATAACTATTGACGAATCCTTGATATATGCGTATGAGCCCAAAAGTGAACAGCAGTCGACAGACAATTTTGATTGATGCAAAATCTTTTATTAGTTAGAAAACAAGGAATATCAATCACCGAAAATTCATCATCTTCCACCAGGATAATGCTCACATAAATGATTATAATTAAGTAGTTAAGTGATTTTGTGAAATATTTTTGAATTTTATTAAAAATATTAACAATAAAATGCACTTTGATGTAATTACTTAATTATTTGAATAATGTGAACATGAATAGTGTCTATAAAGATGTTGTTGAATACAGTCAATTATTTATACATATTAAGATCAACTCTGAACGAACCGGAATGTTTGCCAGGCGTAACATCTCACATTGACTAGTGAAATTTTTCTTAGAGTTCTGTGAGTGTGACACGAGAAAATGGCAATTTATTACGGAAAACGTAAGGCTGCAAAATTTGTTTCTTAATCGGGATGAACGCAACCAAATGTTGTGATGATGTAAAAAGTATACAAAAAACCTACTCTTAAAAAAATCAAGTGTATGAAGTGTTTTATTAGTTAAATATTCACATATGGTCCTTAAAGATCAGCCTCGGTCCGGTCGCGCTTAATCTGCTCGAAGCGAGGACAATATCGGCCGAATTCTGGTGTAGTTATTTAGGTTGTTCAAGATCTTAATTCTGCAAATTTTGACCGTTGATTTGGGGATGTACAGTTTGACAGCAATGTTTCTGTCAAGACTTCTTACCAGGAATCAAAGAGATCGTCGTATTTCAGCGAATTTGGGCTGTTGATTTGGGGATTCAAAGAGTGGCATCTAAGTTCATGTCGAGACTTCGCCACGTGTCAAAAAGAGCGTCTTGTTTAAGCCAGTCATAAAATGGCGGACAAACTTTAACAAAATCATCACAGGCGAGGTGTCATGATGCAACGTAAGGAACAAAAATTTCAAGGGAAGTCAATCGATATCGTCAAAAAAAAATCTTCGCAGGTTAAATCAAATGTGAAAATATAAAATTAGATTCAGCCCTCAAAACCTAACAATAAAGCAACAATTCTGTTTTGAGCTTATTAAAAATCTTCGTAGAAATTTTGGCTTTATAGAATTATGGCGAGTGGTTCATTAATCACAACAACCCTTCCATGATCACGGCTCCCAGTATTCGCCATCATTTTGCCTCCATGAAGACGACCACCTCGGACTTTTTCTGTTCCCTGCGATAAAAAAAACTTGAAAGGAAAGCGTTTTGTCGATGTCAAAGACGTAAAACGCAAAATCACGTGCTGGTAGGTATAAAAGAGGATGAATTTAAAAGTTGCTCTAAAATAAACGTTTGAGCAAGTGCATTAATATTCACGATTTTATTTGAGTTATGCGAAGTTATAATTATTGAATTAAACCACTTTGTGTACATGGTATTCGAAATGAACATCTGACATATATGTCTTTGATGTTGTCTTTATTCACTTTTATTTGTATATAGACAACAACAAAGTGTTTAAATTCAAAAGTGCATTAATGGTAGAAAGTAAATAACACTTCACACTTTATTTTTATTATATTATACAGGGTGCGGCAAAACAAACAGTGCAGTTTCGAAGGGCTATTAGAAAAAGAAGGGCGCAATTTACAGAAATGGGGTTTATTTTATCTTAATGGGTACATCATGCCGTTTTATGCATCAAGTCCTGAAGATGACATCAGAAAAATGATGACCCCCAGCAGCGATACATTGATGAAGGCGCTTTCTGAAAATTTCGGCCGCATTTTGGCACATCTCGATGGATGTAGCCGCGATTTCCTTCTGAATTCGATCCCTGAGTTCTTCCAAGGTGCGAGGTCGATGCCTAAAAACCTTTTCCTTCAGGTAGCCCCACAGGAAGAAGTTGCAAATACTCAGATCAGGGGAGCGTGCGGGCCACTCCACATCACCTCTCACAGAAACAAGGCGCCCAGGGAAAACCTGTCGCAGTTTCGTCATTGAAACTCGAGCAGTATGGGCCGTAGCCCCGTCCTGCTGAAACCAGATGTCTCCCAGATCTGCTTCCTCCATCAGTTTTTCCAAACGAGGTTGAAAAAAATTTTCCAACATCTTTTCAAAAAATAAGGCCCAATCATCCCAAATTTGGATATCGCACACCACACGGTGACTTTTGGGGAGTGAAGTGGTCTCTCTTAAAGTTGCCTTGGGTTATTTACAGCCCAGTATCAAAAATTTTGTTTATTCACCCCTCCACAGAGATGGAAGTAGGCCTCGTCACTACTGAAAAAAGTTGACCTTGCATGGATCCGGTTCAACATTTCTTGGGAGCGTTCTCCAGACCAAACCATGGTAACGACTAAAAATGGCACGACCCCCCCGACACAATGAGATCTTTCCCATGTAGGTACCCCCACCACACGGGATGTACTGAGCGTTCCAAACTGCACTGTCTGTTTTGCCGCACCCTGTATATTGGAGGAGAATAAGAAAAGTAAATACTTTCTACAAGGAAATTTGTCCCTTTTTGGTCCTCTTTGTATACGTGTGCTTGAAAATTATTTGTAATGTAACTTTGTCTTCTTTAGAAAATACTCGAAAATCACTATTTAATCTTCTCCACACTAAGAAAGTTATAGAATGTAACATATATACAATTCACGTCTTGAACTCTCACTTAGACTAAATAATCATAGACACTCAGTGATAAGCAAAGTAAAATGGGATTGTATATAAACGTAAGCAAAACCTAGTTCATGATCTTCAGCTGACAACTTTACCCAAATGCAGAATTACAGTTAAAGCAACACCACAATGAACGGGTTCACTGTTTCAAGTATTTAGGCACCATACATTACAGACCATGCAGATACGGATAAAGAAATTAAACGACATATATAACTGGCACGAAATACATTCACTAGGATGAACACACTATTCTGAAACGACTCTCTAGACTTAAAACAGGACAGAGGATAATCAAATGTTACACATTCTCAGTTTTCCTTTTATATAACACAGAAATTTTGTCCCTCAAGAAATTTAGAGCACCTTGAAATATGGATTCTTCGTGTAATGTTACGCATATCATGGGTTAATCATGTAACTAATGCCGAAGTCTTACGCAAATGTCGATCGTGAGCACACAACGAACATTAAATAATGAAAAAACTAAATTCTTCGACTCATCTTACGGGGCAGCTGTTACCACATTCTACAGCTAATTTTGAAAGGAAGATCGAAGGTAGACGAGGCATCGGTAGGAAAGAAGCATCCTGGTTGAAGAATATCAGAGAGATCACAGAGTGGACAGGTTAGTGCAAAACAACTATTTTGACTGGCGGAAAATAGAAATAGATTCGCGAAAGTGATTTCCAACGTTAGTGGGACCGAACAGGACACATAGAAGAAGAAGACTCTCCTAGGATATTCAGTGATGAGCAGCCTAAGTATTTTCAACACTAAATTTCTAAAATTTTAAGGACTAGATTACTGATGAAAGAAAATAGATATTTTAAATATTAAAAACACCCATAAATCGCTATTACTGGTTCAATTTCTACATTATAATAAAGCTATGGAAAGTAAAACTTTTTTTTTTAAATTTAGTTCTTGTGCCCTCACCTAGACTTTTACTCAAAAATCCTAAGGCTGTCAGTGAAGAGCAGGATGAGTTTTTTCAACAGCAAAGTTTAACAATTCTAGTACTTCATTAGCAAGTAGAAGTAGTCACTGATGAATAAGATGATTAATTTCAGCAAAGTTTTATAGAAGCAGACTACTGTTAAATTATAAATTCCTAATATTGTTACCTAGTCTTCTAGTTTAATAATGACTAGCTTATAGTCCAAACTATAATCTCTGTGTAATTCTAAAAAATATATTGTTAAAATATAGTTATCTCTGTTTTAATTACAACTTATTCAAGATGTACCTGCTATGTTCTCTCTCACTCATTAATCTTCTACATTCCAATAAAGTTATGGTATATTATATGTATTTAAAAATTCACATGGTAAACTCTCAGTTTGAACTAAAATCATGGGCCTGCCAGTAATTATCATATTTTCATAATTTTAGTACTTCCTAGGTAAGTCAGAATGAGGGTGAATATTTTCAACAGCAAATTTTAAATGACAAAAAAGAAATGGCCGAAAATCACTATTTGATCTACACTCCAAGTAAGTTATGAAATATAACATATACTTAAAAATCACTGCTTAGACTCGAAAAATTATTGGCCTGTCAGCGATAAACAATACTTTCTATGTTAGTCAATATGGGTGACGAGCAAATTTCTACATTTCTAGTTAGAAGATTCACCAAGAAGATATTTATTTATTTATTTTATTTTATTTATTTATTAACATCTTTGTACACCTTTATAACAAAGTAACACCAAATTTATAATATAAAATATGTAAATATATTCAAAATTTTAGTCGAAAGGAGGACGAGCGGGGTTTTGCTTCATCGAAGGATCTCCCACTCAAACCCATGATTCTATGCCATCAATACTGCTCCAGAATACTCTATAGTGTCTTTTTTATATTTGCAGTGCTTGAATAAAATTTTTTTTAGTCTTTTATTAGACACGTTTTGATGGCATGTGTTGTAAAGTTTAACATAAATATGATAGATTTTCTAAATACTAAAAAGCAGACAATTGTTGGGCCACGAGAATTGTTATTTTATATACTGAAAATACCCTCAAATCGCTATACCTCAATGATCTTTCTAATGAAACTATGAAATATAACATATTCTCAAAATTGTACTTCTTGAACTTGGTTCTGAAAAATCTTGAAGCTTTAACAATTCTAGTTCTTCATAGGTAAATACTATGATTATCAGAAAATTTCTACAGTTATAATAATCAGACTATTGCTGAATTTAAAAAAAATAGTTACTTTTATAAGAAAACATGTCCTAATATCACCACCACTAATTATTTTTACACACTAATAAAGCTGTAGAATATAACATGGTTTTAAAAATTCACATTGTGGACTTTCACTTATACAGAAAAATCATAGGCCTGTCAGTAATGAACATCAGCAAATTTTAACAGTACTTCCTATGTTAGTCAATAATTCGGTAGTAAGTGAGGGTGAGTACAGAAAATGTCTACAATTCTAAGGAGAATTATTGGATCAAGAAGCGAGATATTCTGAATACTAAAAATGCTCGAAAAATCACTATTTAATTTTCGATACTCTAAGAAAGTTATTAAATGTAACATGTACTTAAATGTTACTTGTTGAACTTATTTATTTATTGTTGTCAACAACTACTGTTGGACTAAGAAATAAGATATTCTAAATACTAAAAATGCCTTTTATTTTCCGTCAATCATTTATTTTTTTCAATTCTAATAAAGCTATGAAATATAATATATTTTAACATATTACTTGTACCGAAAAATCTTGACAGGTAGGGTGAGCTTTCTGGTACTTTCTAGGCAATCTTTATTAGTAGTATATTCATTACTTTCCCTATATAGTATATATAGTTCATTACTTTTCCTATATAGTATATATAGGGGGAGTATTGTTTTCGTGATTTTTTTTTCAAATTTTTTTTTTGTGGAAATATCCGTTTTGGGGTCTCCTGAACCCAAAACACTAATTTCTGGAAAAAAAAATTTGTGTCTGTGTGTGTGTGTCTGTCTGTCTGTCTGTCTGTCTGTCGCTGGGTGCTGTATCTCAAAAACGAATGATCCGAATGGCATGAAACTTTAAACTTAAGGTTTTATTGTTAAAAACTCGATCTGAAAAGCTTTTGGTAAACATTCATAAACCGGAAGTGGTTGTTTACTCGAGGCGTTTTTTGTTTTTTCGTGATAATTTTCTAAATATGAAAATTTTTAAAAAACGGTTCAAACAATAGTTAAAGGGAATGAAAAACTGAACAAGTTTTATTCGAACATGTTTTTCATAAAATTTTAAACTTTCGAGAAAAAAAAATAAAAATTGAAAATTTGGCATTTTTTACAAATTGCTAATAAACTATTGGAGATAGATAAAATTCATATAATAAATAATTGTAGCGAATTCAAAAGTGCACAAATTATTAATAACAACATTTTTGCGTAAACCTCATAGTTTTCGAGAAAAATATAGGGAAAGTACTATGATCGCCACATCACCATTTTTACATTTATAGTTAGGTAGTTATTGATTAAAAGCTATATGAGTAAAAATTTTAATAATATTTGTGTTTAGCATGAGAGAAATTAGTAATTTTGATTCCTATAATTCTAAGAAGCAGACCCTATTTTGGCCATAAAGATAAATGTTTTTTATAGCAAAAATTCTAGAAAATCACTAAATGTTCTCAAAAATTCACGTCTTGTAAACTTGCTTAGATTTTTATCCGAAATATTTTGAGGCTGACAGTTTGTTGGGCAAGTAAATAGATATTATAACTGGCAAAAATGTTCAAAAATTAGTTTTCTACTATCTTCTACTCTCTACGAAAGTAATGGAATGTAACGTGTACTTAAAATTTCACTCATTTGACTTGACAAATTATAGTCATGTCAGTGACTAAAAGATAGGTATTCTAAATACCAAAAAAATAGCCACAAATCGCAATTACTCATCGATTATCTACATTGTAATTAAATTATGAAGTGTAACTTGTATTTAAAAATTCATTTATTGGTCTACAAATCTTGGACTGCTCTTAGCAAAAAGATTTCATCGATGAATAATAATAAATAAAAAATGAAAAGTCTTTGTGCAAAGTTCTGTATAGTTAGTATTGACTGCCCTTTTTAAAATGTTTAAGAAAGTTGAATGCCAGTTGAAATTACGACACCAGCCCCGAACAGACGATTCATCCATAATAGTTTCTCTATACACATTCTCAATGATGAACATTTCTTGCGTTCGAGAAATCTAATCATAGCCCTAACTTCACAACTGGCATTCAACTTTCTTAAACATTTTAAAAAGGGCAGTGAATACTAGCTAGCCAGAACTTTGCACAAAGACTTTTCATTTTTTCACCTAGGAAGAGAGAACACCCAGTATAATGAGCGTTCTACCATTCATTTTATAGTTCAGACTTAAGTCCTGTTTACAAAACAAAAGGACATTTTGGCAGGAAAGAAATTTGAAAGAGATGAACTAACAGAGACTGTGATTACGTATCTCAATACACTGGCAGGTGTTACGAGGTGACTATATAGAGTAGTAGTTTAAGACGTAATTTTCCTAAATAGGTTCTAGATTCCGAATGGCACTCGTATATAGATAGAAGGAAACAACTAATGCTGTCGATTCCACACACTTTATATATTACAAAATACTCATATCTTTTACAAAAATGTCTTTTTAGGGGATCAATTCAGTTTTGAAGACTAAATATCTTTTAACATTAAGTATTTCACCATTAGATAGTTCTTGTAGTTCTTGATAGGAACAAAGGCTAAAAATAGAAACTAAACAATCGCAATATTTGAAAATTCATAAATATGAAATTAGTCTTTACTTTATTAAAACACATTCGATCATTAAACAATTCTTGTAATCTTTGAAGGCAAAAAATGAGACCCTCTTTTACATTTTAGATAATATTAATAGTTTAATTGTAAAATGAAGTTTTTTTATGCATCTTTAGCAACAAAATAAAATGTCACGTTTTAAAGTCAAAGTTTTGGAGTTATCTTTTCTACTTTTCCAAATATATTACATCTGTTTTTTGCAATTATAAAACTTTTTCTCTGTCTCTTCTTGTTATATATGAAAACAAAAATTGGATTCCCCCTCTTCCATTTCTTGATAATATTAACTGTTTGACCAAAAAACTGTTATTACGATATTTAAGGAATTCTATATTACATGCGTGATTATTTATTTTTAATTTCATCTACTTATGTTAATTATTGTTTTTATTTCTACTTTAATAATTTAAAATAAGTAAAGCAATTAACTTATATAAGTTAAAAAAAAGTGATAACAACAAACTTAATTGTTTTTCTTATTTTGAATTATCAAAATGTACCACGAACTGAAAGCCTCCACAATTACTTATTCTACTTTCATATTACACTCAATATGATTGCTTAATGTTACTGTTTTTTTGTTATATTACAGCTTAACCTAATAAAATAATTTTTTTCAGTCTTCTTATATATTTTCTTATAGTTGAAATATTTTGTTGTTTTAGATTTAGTTAAAGTAAAGTAGGACCAATAATAAATTGTGCTTTTCATTACTGTAATGGTAGTGAACTAATGTATCATTTAACAGCAATAGCAGAAAATTCACGATTTACCTCAATACGTGTTTACTTTTAGGTTTATTAAAATACATTACACTAAAACTAATCGATATGCAAACATTTATACATATATATATTTTAAATTCTCTTAACGTTAGTTTATTGTATGTCTAAGAAAATTTTATTGTCATCAAATAATAAAGAAGATGTGTTATCAAGTAATAAAGAAGTGGTAGTGGATAATCTCACGCATGATTGTTATAGAACGAAAAATAAAATTGGAGAAGACATCTGATGTAAACAATAAACCATAATACGTCTTATACATGAATTTTCATTGATTAAAAAAATTATTAATAATTCCACTTTAATTACAATTTAATTCTAAAAATAAAACTAGATCTAATCATTAGCAAGGTAGGTTAAACGACACCTACTGATCTGATGAGATGATGATGTATACATTTGCGTCTATCGCTACTGTTTTTTTTTCTAACCATATTTTGTAAGTATTAATATAAAAATTATGTTTCCACTAAGGTTTCAAATGAAGAAGCAATAATCCAAAGAGTAATCCGTGATTCTTCTAGATTATTTTGAAAAATGTGTTTTTAGATTTAAGAAAAAACAAAAGTTGAAATAATAATAAATATATCGCTTTGATATTATAGAAAAGACAAGTTTTTAATTTATAAATACAAATACCTAACATGGAATGTATTCCAACTTACCTAATTGTAATTCATGTTTTCATTATAATAATATTAATTAAATAAAACACTACTCTAGCACTTTTTTTCACTTGGTTTATTAATCGCTAGATGTACATTTCGGTCACTAAGTGACCATTATCAATAGCAAACTAATAATAATATTATTTTTTTTTAAATCAATTTTATTATATAGATATCTATATTTGAAAAAACAGATAACTATAATATTCACATTATTAAAACTGTCTGCATTCACGCTCGCAGCTAGTTTCCTGTAAAATTTCGAACCGTCGTGAACCTCAGCTGAGGAAGAGGCCGTCTCACTTTAAGTCATTTACAACAGAGGGCGATACGTGACCCAAATGATCGTGTAACGTGCCACTTTATTATTGTCGTAAAAGGCAAGTGATTTTTAAAGTACTTTATATTCTAGTAAATTTTTTATAGATATCTACTACGATATCTCCCATAAAATTATATTGTTGGCTTACATAGTTATATATTATCACTTTATATATAGAACTATTATGTCGTTACGATGGGAATAAAACCGTTATCAAATCGCAATCTGTTTAAGCATTTTTTGTTATTTTATTGTTCACGTCTTCTAATTGACAATTATAATTTATAAAAATATAATTTTGAAATTTATACTTTATTTACATAATAAATTATAATTGCTTACATAATAGCTATGATGCAAATTTTAACAATTTTAGATGATATACAAGAAATGTTCATTTGTTATAATTAATTATTAATGTTTTTTACTAATTCCGGCTTAATTGTTTTGTTTATAGATAAGTTGTGTTAAATCATGATATTTGCTGTCAGGAATCTATGATTCAGCCATTTCCATACACAAGGTGTTATCATGTACAGAATTTATATAAATTAAGGTTTTATATTCATACCTTAAAATTTTTGAAGTTTCTTATTACTATGCTTCTTAAGGATACAATTTTTTAATAGATTTTCTTTAGATATTTTAAATTCACATGTGCAAATAATAATGTAAAAACTATGTTTAAGCCTTTCAATATTAATTGTGCTTTTAACTTTAAAAATTTGATACTTTTTTGTTACTTGACTGCATGATTGTTACATAGACCTATTGTTGAGTTTTTTAAGTTTTTAATTTAATTCTTCCTTATAAATATTTATCAATTATTGCAAAACTATCAATTATATTTCTTTTTACCTAATTATATTTTATTTAAATGTTTTTTTTTAAATATTAATTTTTAAAGACTTATTTATATTTAAAATTCGAATATTCAAGATTGTTTTTCTGAAAAAACCTTTTTCAAACTTTCTGTTTTTGATTTTTTTACGAGAATATCTTCTAAAATATAAAAATATAATTTCATGATTGTTTTTCTTTTTTCTAACTATATTTTGGATTTGTATATGTTCTTTAGACTTCTAATATTTTTAATACCATATTGAATTATTTTCAATTGAATTATTTGAAATTCATGATTTTTACATCACACTTTATTTTTAATTTGTTTAATTTGTTTGATCATTTTATATAAAAAATCAATTAATCATTTTCATTTTAGTTTATTTAGAAATGTTGATCCTAGTTAAGTTCTGATTTGTTTTGCTTATACCCTTATTTTACCGATAGTAATATAGATATTTGTATTTTATATAATTCATGAATTATATAAAAAAATAATTGATGGATTTTAGGTTAATTTCTACAAATTTAGTTTTTTACATTTAACATAAAATAAATTAAATTCAGTTGTTTTACCTGTAACAAGTGTTATTCTAATTAGTAATTTATTTTTTCGTTATTTATATTTAGTTACGCAAGATGTTTAAATATTTTTTTTATTTTCATGTAGTGCTTTGTATTACTTTATTATACATTAATATTAAATTACAAACATCTATTTTGAATATCATTCCTTCGTTTTGAGGAAAACTTGGATAAATCTGTAACCTACGTGAATCAATTATCTAACACATTACACGCTAATCCAAATATTAAATGAATTGACCACTGTTTAACGACCAATAACGTCAAGAAAAAGGAAAACATTAGTAGTCATAAATAAAATGCATAATCTGTAACAGGTTTTCCCACTATTAGAAAAATTTGCGGAAATTTTTCTTACAAAATTGGGAGAAACTAGCATCCATCCACCCTTGTAATGCACCTTGGATTGGTGTAGGGCTCAGAACCCCAATAGGGTATAAACCACTTTGGGATCATTCTGGGGAGAGGAAACGGCCTACTGCTAACATATTGTGCGATCCATAACAATCTTCAGTTGAGTTTCCCCTTAAATAGAGTCACTATTTGCTCCGCCTATGATCTGGCGTCCTCCCATGGAGAAACCCTTCGACCTAGGCATATTCGACCCCCGAGTTTGTTGAATTCGAGGGATAGAGGGTTTAAATCTGTTCCTACCCTACCCCTACCCGGCTGGAGTATCGTGGTTTAAGAATAACGATGCCAGGTCCGTTTGTGTTTAGTAATCATTTGCTCTGACATATCGTACTCGTTGATGTCAGTGATCATGTCTCGCAGATGACCATTCTAGAGGATCTTTGTTTTACCGCTTGGATTAATGCAGAAACGAAATCACGAAGACAGAAATACCACAATCCAAGGTGAAACGGTACATGGCGGATGGATGCATGGCTAAGGGGAAGCTTTGTCTGATCTATGCGGACTTTGAATACCAGGAGATCCCCAGTTTCAATAGCAATATTTTGGTATACGTAACTCTGTTATAATGGACTTTGTATTTCCCTAGCTACTCGTGGGATGTATATGGACTAAAACGCTAAACATGCAGTGAATGAAACCTAACTAAAGGTGGGCATATGCTGTATTCAATTGAATATTCATCACTCTAAGTGGCATCAAGTACCCTTTATTGAAGATTAAAAACAGCCAAATTTTACATAGGATTTCTGCAGGAGCCTTGGATCAATAAATGAAAGGTAAGACGTTTGTCGCAAGAAAGTTGTAGTTTGGTGTATAAAATGGTCTATATTACTCCAAGCGCAGTTCTAATGCTTTCCGGGAGAACAAAGTAAACCACTACCAGAGGAGGTAAGCAGACTCATGGAGTGGTATAGATTGGCAATACACATCCCTTTCTGGGCTGTCATGCCAACGCTTACAATATGGTATGAGGCAGAACTCTCTTTGTTGATCTATCTACAGATAAGCATGAGTTCAATTTAGAGGTCATAAAGAAAACGAAGGGTGCTTAAGATCGTCTCTCTTTGCTCAAGAAGAGCAAGGAATAGCAGCGGCTTTGTTCAGAAATAGCATCCCAAAGGCATATGAATCCATCTGTTCGCTAAAAAGAAGATCTCCTTACAGGGATGTGGATATAGATCGCCTAAAAATGCAAGAAAAACTTTCAACAGTGCTTATAGACAGAAACTGTCGAAATATAACAAGGCGTTGTGATTATTAAAAAGAAAATGAAAAACATTATGTGAGGGAGTTAGTGATACAACAGCGAGGTTTCACAAAGTCCTGCCTAAAGATCAGTCGAACATCAGTCTAATTACAAAACCGTATTGGAGTTATGCAAAGGGGCTAAATAAATTTTCAGTATTCTGCTAAAGATGTACTCTATGAACTCCCAAGAAAACACTGCTCAAAATACTGAATACTGAAGAAAGCATATTCCATATTCCATCTTACTAGAGAAAGCAAAAGCAAGGCTGGTAAATTCATTACTAAAGAAAGATATTAAGGGTCAATTTGTAGCTTCAAATCACTAGGTCTAGATATTATTTTCCCTGGATAGCTACAGCGAGAGCTAGATCTAATAGCTCCCTACCTGCAGTAATTTATAAAGCCAGCTTTACGTTACGCAAATATATTAGACAACAACATGCCGATGTACTTGCCAGGAAAGGAGCTGCAGGTACCATTATCGGGACAAAGTCTGCATATGTTCTATCAAAGGCACATAGGGCGTGATCTAATCCAATATTTGGTACAAGTTATTGTGTTTAGAAATATCCATTAAATGATTTTTCTGAATTTTCACTAGTCGTCTGTTTCGTTTACCCATTAGCAATATAAATATACACCAATTACATTGACAAGACGACTATCAAGTGTATGTCTATGTGAAACCAACTAGTAACTACTCAGAGTAACTGAAGGTATACGTTTCAATGTATGGTGAGCGAGACTGATTAAATAATAACAGAAAAGGATACAAATACAATCTTTTTTCTATGGTATTATACAGGGTCATTCTAGTTTCGGAGCGGTGTTCTGCTACAGTTTGTAGTTTCTTGAGCATCAATAGATTTGGTTAAGGCAGATTTATAGTACGCACCATAAATTTTATATCGAAGGCGGATTCTTTCTTGAATTAGGTATTGTTGATCTCTACGTAGAAGAAGATTTGAAGTTAACTTGTTTGAAACTGTCTATTTTTGCTTAACCTGTTTTCTTGTGAGTTTCCTTAAGATGACCATAAACGTTAAATTTGTTCCATATCCATCAAAAATAAAATATGCAGAGGTGAATCCAATTTACTCATAAATAGCAAAGCACGTAGCAAATCTTATTACAAGTACATAATTGCGCTAACTAACAACTAAAGTTGTAATATAAGGTAAATTATCTGCATTTTTACCCTCCTGCACATTTCACTCAAAATAGCATAAGTGAATCAATAATATCTCATTAAATAATACAAATCTAACATATTGCAATGTGCAAGACTACTGACCGTTGTCTGAAATCATCTTACGGGGTATACCAAATATTATGTAAAATTAAACCCAAACATTTCTACCTATTTTATAGAAATATTTTCGAGGATAAAAATACTATAAATACAAAAATATTGAACCCTATGGCCTCTATACCACTAATAGTTAGCATGTTCTGCAACGTTTTTTCTTATACTAACCCAAAAATATCTAAAACCATTATATATTGAAATGTCCAGTTTATATTATAATAACCAACAGTTGGCGAACTTAAAAACATGCGGTGGCACAACAAACACTGAAAATGTTTCATCAGAATCAACAAAATAACAATGCAAATCATCATGTCTGTCCACATATAATACATAATTTAGACGTTTTATCAAAATATAATGACGCAAGTTTAGATTTTGTTCTTTTACGGCTCTTTAACACGATTCTCTTATGTGACCGAATTGCCGACAGTAGTTACAGATTTTGTTCTAGGAGTTTTGCAAATAAATAAAAAAAGAGATAATCTTCTCTCTTATTTCAAAGATATACTATTCAGAGCTGAAAACTTCCGACAGAGTGCCAATAGGTAATTGTGATAATCTAAATCTATTAGTATCTGTTTTCTGCGTCTTGAAAAATAATTCTTTGTAAACTCGATAAGCAGGTTTCTGATTTCTGAATATAAATAAATATAAAGATTAACAACTTCGTTTCATGTACCTGTGGTAGCTTAACTCCTTACGATTTGAAGAAACAAATCATTTTGTACTTATTAACTTCATCCATAAAGTTAAAAATATCAGAACCTTCAGACTCATCATACTGTGATTTACATCTTGTAATCCTCTGATGATATTGGTGCAAGTTATTGTGTTCAATGCAAAAGTGTTTAGATTTATCCATTAGTAAATGATATACTGATTTTTCACTAATCGTCTGTTTCGTTTTACCCATTAGGAATATAAATATACAACACTATCAACTGTATCTATGTGAAACCAATTATCAACTACTCAAAGAAACTGAAAATACACTTTTCAATGTTCGGCGGGTGAAACTTTTAAATTCCATTATGTTAGCATGGTTAATTTCAAAACTGTTAACTGCTTAGATAAATTATACGAAAACACATGAGCATCAGCTAAAACATAATTGTAAACTTTAGCTTTGTTATAAGATTGTTTGGAATTCTTTATTGTGATTTCTGAGAGATCCTGAATGCAATTAACGATTGTAAAAAAACTAATCTTTTTGCTTTTTTCCTAGGAACATAAACATATTATAAACATGTCATTGATGATAGACTTAAATTTATGACTAATTTTCAGTATAAGATGTTTGCTGCTCTTTATAGATTTCTTTCAGTCGTTCTAATTTTTTCTACTTCTACAATGCAAAACCTTTCCTATTTTAATAGTAGTACATTTCTCTACTTTCTCCTGTTTTTCTCTATTCTTTCAAACGTTTTTATCAGGTAAAAAACTTTTTAACTTTGTTTGTATTACACTGACTTTATTTAGTGACTATAGTTTCGACAATTTTAACTTGTCATTATCAAACTTGAAGTTTTTATCAGGTCTTTCATTCATGGCTTTCTTCTGATCTTTCGTCACATCTAACTACTTTTTCTTGCTTCTGATTTAACAATGTTATCTTTTTTGCTTAAGACCCATTTTTCTTATTTTGCTTGTATAGCTTATAGTTTTCTGTTTTGGTTTTATACATTACCATTCTTCTTCTCCTAAAATACCAAACATCATATCTTTATGTTTTATACAGCAGAATTTTCTTTCAGCAATTCCTTTGAAAAAAAGCTTTAAATATGTTCACCTACTGTGATACTTTTGTAAAATATATATTATAGATATTTAAAAACATTTTTCTTTGTAAGCCAAATAATTTTAATTTTACTTTGCATCCAATTATAGAACAAACTTACTTACGATTCTAAGCATCTAATAGTTTCCTTTTTTACCTTGTGCTAAAAACTTTGTTCAATCTTTATATACAGAATTATTTCGTTAGGTTTTTTTTAATTACCGTATGTTCTAATTAATAGTTTCACAAAAAAATAACTGATTAGTTACTTCAGACTTTTTTCTTATCGGTCCTAGTTGGAGTCTTTTTGTACTGGTCAATAGTAATATTTCAATCTTCTTATGATAACTACATTAAACATAAGGTAAATTTAATATTGCGTTTTGTGATATACCTTGAGGATCATATGATCCTCATAGACTAAAGAAACTAATTCAATACGTAATTAACATTCGATACGTAAAATTGGTTTAAAGGTATTTTTACACAGCTCTTCTCTTATTTTTTGAATAGAGTGGCTACAATAAGTTCTATCACCTCGTACATTATAAATTTTCATCAATTTTAAAAGTAAAAGTATTAATTGTGTTAGTTATGTAAATTCTGTATACCTTTTTTGTTTTTTTATACTAATTTAAATTTTAATAAGGTCATTATTATTCGGCGAGTACACGCGGAGGCATAGTTATTTATTTTGAGATTTACAGCGGTTGTTACGCGGCTTGAAATTAGAAATAATTTTCGAGGATAATAAGGGCAAAAAACAAGTGAATAATTCAAATTTTCATCACCATAAAAAGCATTAGGGAAAATGAGAAAGTATGCGATTCGCTGTGCGGATGAATTAATATTCACCTAAAAAAGAGAACTCGGCATCTTCCTGCCCGAGATTAAAGTCCCCCTTCATTATTATGATACATGAGGAGGAGTGTATGCACGTATACACATGCCCACGTGAGTGTGTGCAAGAAAAGAAGAGCAAGGGCCCACGATAAAGCTATCTATTTCGCAGATTTTAGCGAGTTTGGATAATGTGTTTCTATTTAGATAAGAAAACTTGGTACACTCACTCTCTTCCACCGTACACACACTCGCACACACATACACACATACACACATACGTGCGCACACGTATACACATATATATGACATTGTATTATAAAAGTGGAGAAGAAGGGAGGAGTGGGTTGGCTGATGGGTTGATGGGATGATGTGATGTTATTCTGACGGGACAGCCGGCTTGTTCATGCGTGAACTTAAAAGCTTACTGTACGAGCTTTTTATACTTGAAAGCTCGTGACAGACGGAACCTTCCAGGAAGTATAAAGTTGTAATAATCATTCTGATTTCGTATATATCTTCATGTTGTAATATTTTTTTACACGTTCATTCCTTATAATCCTCGAGTTTATTTCTTAACACGTATAATATAAACTACATATTTTATTTTAATAATCAGACATATTATCCTCGGCAGACATTTCTTATTTACAAACGTTTATTTGTGATTATAGCTTTCAGTTTCATGATTTTTCATAATATCTCTATTCGTATATAATTAAAATCTTTACAAAACAATCTTAATTGATCGAAAAAAAAATGATTATTCATAGTAAAATTAATATTGTACATTGATTTCTAGATTTAGGTTTAAATAGGAACTTGTTGTTATAATTATCTAACTTAATTTGATGTGAGTTGATTCACTCTCAATAACTTGTATAATCTGCATTCCCTTAAGGGTTTGGTTATAATTATTTTATACACTTTATAGTAACATCTCTCATGTTATAGTGAATAGAGTTTGCTACATTTTTATACTACTAAACAATCCAATGTATATTATTATTCTAGTAGAAAACTATTTGTATTTACTAACCTGTTGTTTTGTTTAATGGCAAGTGTTTCTACCATTATAAAAAATAAACTACTTTATGCAAAATATAGCAACGCAGTTTTATTTGTATTTACTTTGATACAATCAGTACAACTATTAATTTTGATTTAAATATTCTTTTGAAATAATGAATAATATTCTTTAATCTGAAAAATCTAATAATAATTGTTAATGATAGTTTCCCATCATTTTCAATATTTATATTTATACTACTTTCTTTATTGTTTCTAGTTTCGCAATTGACATATATCATTATAATTTTAAGTTTATATTTTTTTACATTTTTTCAAATTTGTATTTTAGGATTGATTGCCATTTAAATTTTAAAAATCATTAATAGATAATTTCTATAGAATGCTTATTCTGTTTATTACGTAAAGGTTTCGACGAAAATGCCTATAAACTAACTTAAATGTTGAATATATATTTATTATCTTCAAAGGTAATGGAAGGTATTTGACAGAAACTTTAATTTAGGCTTTTCTTGAGCTTGTGAAGAACTAAATGGAGTTTGGTGAACTGTCATGGGTCTCTGTTATTTGGAAAATTTTAAATTAATAATAATTTGATTATTAATTAATCTATTTAAAAATTAAATTAAAAATCAGCCCAACTATGCCTACTTTAAATTTGTATATTTCAACCTTTTTTCAACTGTTTTAATCAAATTAAAAAAAAAACTCTGGTTTCTCTTCAATTTAGATTTTATTGTTTAGTATCATATACTTGTTTCTCATTAATCACCTGGTGAAACATTGTATTAATGTAGGTTTATCAATAATGATAATGGCCTTGAACCGAAACTAGTCGAATAAATTATTAATTTGTGAAACAAGCCAAGTGAATTTTAATTTTATTTAAAACCTACATTTCTTGTTTTGATTTCGTTTTCTTCGTATTTTCAATTGTTTTAAAGAACTGCGAGAAAACATATTCGAAATTTAATATAATATTTTGAAGTAGGTAAAGAGCATGTGACTATCATCCTTTACCTGTTTTATAAAAATGTAGAGTTTTTATTATTTTAGCAATTTTGATTGATTAGTTATATTTAAAGTTTAAAAAAAACATTGCATAATTTGATATTCTTGAATGCAGTTTTTTTTTCTCCAATAGAAAAAGAAATCTTCACAAAAAACCCGATCATTGTTAGAAGCATTTAAAAATTGCATTATAAAAAAATAAAAATTGCTAAAAAATAATTAATAATTATTTGATTTGTGAAAAAATATACAAATAATAATTGTGGAAATGAAAATATTTCTCAATCTATCCTGCAAAAAATCTCTGAAAATATTTCTTGAATCACTTTCTCATTTATCACTTGGTGAAACATTTTGAACTATTACTAATGAAGGTTTAAATTAAATTACATTTGGTTTGTTTTACAATTTTTTTATATTTACTCGACTAGTACTTTCACTCTTGATAATGCCTTAAAAAGCGAAACTAGTCGAGTAAATATAAACAAATGTGAAAAAAACTAAGTGTAATTTAATTTAATCCTTCATTAGTAATGCCCGAAAATGTTCACCAGTTAATTCTTAAAATCCTCAACCATTGTTACCGGAGTCAATATTTTTCCAATTAATGGAAAAAAGGAATAATAATTTGAATCACTAAATTGAAAATAATCCCTCCTATCTCATTCTTGTAATCCATTGTATCCATTTCTGACTATCCATTGTATCCATTTCTGACTATCAATTTGGTTTCATCCTCAAGAAGTCAGCTATACTTCCTCTTGCCATCCTCATCTCAAATCTCCAAAAAAGTGTCTAGAAGGTTACAAGTCTGTTGTTGTTTTCCTTAATATAAATAAGGTTTTTGTGTGGCATCCAGCCAAAATATCTTCTATCTCGAACGCTCTGTTCATGCCGCTCTAGACTCTCCTTTAGTGAACTTCGGTAACTTTGGCTAACCCTTTGCCAAGGACTATTTCTTAATTCGTCATGAACATGCCAGTACCTATAATACAAATTATTAAATCATTTCTCCAGAACTGTTCTTATTCAATCTCGTTCCTCTTCCCAAATTTTTCTTTTCTTGCGCAAGCTCCCAAGGATCCACTTTACTTCCTCTTCACACAAAATGTTCTCTTCCCAAAACTCTCGATTATTTAAACATACCTAAATGAAATTGCCTTATGGGCCTCATAAAAAGTCTCATCTGTACTGGGAGTATAGAATCTTTCACCATACTCATCCCACAGAGAAAATGAATTTCCCCTCTTCTTTGGCTCTTAAAGTCAACAATCACTAATCACTTTTCAACAACAACTTACTCCCTTGGCCACCATTAACAGAATTTTTTGTGAGGCATTGCCTTGTCGCTAACCTCCAATCATGCAGACCATACTTTTATATTTAACTGTTTCTTTCTAACAAAATAACACAAAATTTATAATATAAAATGTGTAAATATACTCAAAATTTTAGTCGAAAGGAAGACGGACAGAGCTCTCTTCATCGAAGGATCTTCCACCCAATTATTTTTTTTCTTTTCCACTTCCTTCTACCCGTCCATTTTCTGAAATAAGACTTCTTAGGAAATACTACCGCACTGATACCAACTCTGAAAAAGTCTATCACCTTGCATCTACAACATCCCTTTTCAAGCTAAGAATTCTTAATAGCGTTAGCAATCCTCCACCTTCAACCCCTTTAACAGTTCCTCAATACACTCAATCTTATACATTCCTTCCAGAAACTCCACTATCCCACCATTATCTCGTTGCACAGGACCTACTTCTACCCAATAGAAAAAATGAACTTTTACTTCTAAACATTTCTCAATTTCCTAATTTTAATCGATTATTTAAACATAAGCAGATAACATTGTCTTTAGAGGGGTAATAAATGGTTGCCAATTATGGGCCTAATTGGCAACCATTTATTACCTCTCTAAATCCCAGCACACTATCTTCCATCAACCTCACCTTACAGAGAAAATGAACCCCCCCGCCTATTTTCTGGCTCTTAAAGGCAACAACCACCTTAACTCCATTAGCAGATTTTTTTGTGACGCCTTGTCGCTGTGCTAAACTACAAACTAGCACACCATACTTTTATATTCAACTGCTCACATATAAAGCCTTTATCCAGATGGTCCTCGATTTTTTTTTCACATGTCGTTTTCACTTCCTTCTCTCCATTCCTTCTTTGAAAGACAACTTCTTAGAAAATACTACCATCAGGGCGGTAGTACCTAATAATTAGAAAAAACACGAAAATATTTCGTAAAATCTACAACAAATGAGTCTTATTAAGACTGCAAGAAACAAATCACTTTTGAAACAACTACTTCTCTAGCTAATACTTCGACAGACATTGAATGATACAAAAGTAATTTGCGTGTTACAAAATAGCAAGGCTATCAAAGCAACACTAGTTTGAACGTATTTTTTTCTGTACAATGAACTAAGTACCTACTCTGAACAAGTCCATCAGCTTGCATCTACAAGCTAATAATTGTTAATGCCATCGGCAATTCACACCTCCATCTTCAACTCCTTTAACAGTTCCCCAATACACTTCATCTTATACAGCATTACATATCCCTACAAGAAACTCCTCCACCTCATCATTACCACTCATTCCTGTACAGGACACTCAGAAGACAATCCAGTTCCTACGGCCAATAATTTATTTATTTATTTATTTATTAATATCTTTATACTCCTTTCTCACAAAAAATACAAAATATATATTATAATAAATGAATATATACACACAATTTTAGTCGAAAGGAGGACGGGCGGAGTTCTCTTCATCAAGAGATCTTCCACTCAAACCCATGATTGTACACCATCAATGCTGCTTGGAATACCTTCTGCAGTATCTATTTCTATTTTTAATGCTTGAATGTAGCATATTTTAGTCTTTTATAAGACGTATTTTAATGACATATTGTCACTGTCAAATTATTAACTTTCGAAATTGAAGAAAAATGAATACAATTAATCACATTCTACACAATTACATCCTCATCTCCCCAATGAAAGAAAGAACTGTTACTTCCCACACACACTCTACATTAACCCGAGGTCATTGAGGTATACTTTACAAATGTTTACTCCTAAAAATTTCCTTATTTTAATGGATTATTTAGACATACCCAGATGACATTGTCTTATGGGCTTTACATATAAATTCTCATCTCGCCGTCTCAAAACTCCAAGAGGATGTCAACTCCTTCACATAATAAGCTCTAAAGCCTAGTATACTATCTTCCGCCATGTTCATCTCACAAAGCTAAATGCCCCAATCTTAAAATCAACAATCACTTCGAACAACAAATCAATCTCGCGACTACCATCAACTCTATCCGCAGAAAATTCTTTACGAGGCATGACCTTGTTGCTGTAGTAAACTCCAAACTAGGAGACTATACTTCTAATAATAATCTGTGCATAAATAAAGCCCTTAATCATCCCGTTCTCGAATCACCGCATATCTTTTTCACA
This sequence comes from Ontholestes murinus, assembly GCA_963969525.1. NCBI lineage: Eukaryota > Metazoa > Arthropoda > Insecta > Coleoptera > Staphylinidae > Ontholestes > Ontholestes murinus. Next base: position 30,080,701 of record OZ018398.1, read on the forward strand.
GTTTTCTCCTTGCCCCAACAACACCCCCTGTCTCCCTTGAAAGTCGACCCCTTAGAATATACTACCGCCTTCGCGCTGAATAAGTCTATCAAACTGCATCTCCCTATAGCTAAGGATGGTTAATTGCATCCACAAGTTTGTAATTTATTTTCATTTTTTTCTACAGTTCCCTAATAGACTCCATCCCTTACACCATCACGCATTCCTGCAAAAAACTTCTCTATCCCGCCATTACTTCTTAGGCCTTTCTAACACAGAATAATATTTAAAAAGAATACAATAGTAGTCTGCCTATCAGAAATATGGGTTAGAATGGAAAATCACCGCAGCCGCATGAACTCCGCAGAGCTTCTTCTCTATAAAAATTTTGTATGTTTTGCATTATATTTTTTATATTCATGTTTATTTTGGAAATATGCTACACACCAGAACCATACTTAATCTCAACTCATCAACTAGTTCACTATCTGCGCTGTGGTTATTGACAGATTCCAATAGCAATAGTCAAAATAGAAAAAAAAACAGCGTTTATTTAATCATTCGGAGTATACAAACTCAAACGGATGTCCTCCGGACTGGGCAATGGTCTGACTACGTTCCATCGAATCGGAAGTTCCTCGCCGCAAATCGAAAAAAAAACACATTTTGCGAAGATACTATTAAATTTCTGGGCCACATTATCACGCAGGAAGGTATCACTACAGGTACATTGCGAGATAAGTGATCGCTTCCTGGAGGAGACGTGCTCCAGGTAACAAACAGAAACAAAACTTTTTAAGAAAGCCGCTACTTGGGGATGAGGTCAACAGCAGGAAGAGATTAAGAGAGACCCTCAAGAAAGCGTACATTTCGGCGCCAATTCTCATCAGGATCGACGTAAGCAACTACATTTTAGGACCAATTCTCGTCCAGGGGGAGGGACCTGAAGAATAACCCGTAGAGTATGCTAGACACCTGCCCATCCCCAACTTGGCTACTGTCATTGAAACCACTCACCGGCCGCCTAGCAAGATGGGCTTCGCAACTTCAGTCGTTCGAAGAAACATCCCTTGAAGGTCAAATTACGTCGCATGTGGCCTGTCCCGGACTCGAACGAAGCCACCGAAATGGAAATTAATTTAGCGGGTTACACCCCGACGAAAGGACGCTGATATTCGTCAAAAACAATGCGAAGAAGATTTAAGAAATCAACGCCCAGGAAGCGTAACCGAATACGGAAGACGCCGTACATTGGAGTAACAAAGAGTACCTAATGGAAAAAAACGTACTCTCTAGGTACAGCCCGGATGTTGTCTGCGAAGATGTCCAGAAATACATCCCAAGTGAGGTTCCGAATTCGCTGAAGAAGTTTTACGACAATCTTACTGCCGGATTGCCGGATTCCATTACGGATTCTAAGGCATCTATCTACGTCTTACTCGCCTTTGCTTTCCGAAAAAGATACGAGAAGATACCAAAACATTTAAAGAACTGTGTTGATTGTCAAAGATATAAACCCAATAATCTGATACCTCTCGGTCTCCAGAAGAATATACAACCATCTTGATTGTCGAGGACTTAGCCAGTCGATAAGTGGAATCACGGTACAGGGTAATTCAACTTAAGAATAGAATACAATTTCACCTTCCTCTCACCACCAGACCAACCCCGTATGCAGAAGAACTGCGACATGAAGACATAGCTTGCCTTTCTCATGGGAAAACAATATACTAACTGGCAGTAGCCGCAATCCGGTTTGACATGATTACAATTACGTCCAAAGCAGCACTGGATACAGCCTCGCCTATCTAACCTGCAGTCGAGAATTATAAACGGCTGATGAAGTGAGCCGCCACCCCAAACTATCATAGCTAACGAAAACTTGGTCGCCGAGGTGACGCCGCACCTACTGAGCCTCACCGATACACTCGAAGTCGCCGACGGTAACCAAACCATGAAAAAGATTTGCGCTGAGACCGCTACTGGGTATACTCTTAACCATTTTCTGGTTAAATTGACAGCAACAATAGTTAGCAAGATTATCCAATATAAACATTTATCAAAAAAAATAATGTAGGGTCATTTTTATTATTTTTATCATTGTTTTGTAAATCCAAACAGCCAGATATATTGTTCAGCCACTTCTTATAAGTATTAGTCGATGCATTCATCATTATGGCAATTCAGTCTTGCATTGATTATTGCATAGAAGGATACGATCCAACTTTCGTCGACCATTTCTTACACCTTTGCTATTGAAATAGCATTTAACTCAGAATAAAGTTAATTCATTACCAAGAGCATCTTGGTAATCAACTTAACCCTTCTCGATAAATTATCCCCTTAAAATACAAACACCTCTGTCAATAAGAAGCCTGTAAATATTAAACTATGTTTTTTTTATATTAAAGAAAATTAACAAGTAAACCACCATTTATTCCTTAGACTTATCTAAATGAATCAGTCGAAACGAGTGCTGATTATAAACTGAAAAAGGGAACAGAGTGCACTCCAAAAATACAGCATTTTGAAACTGATTACACTTGAGTGACACCACTTTACTCAAAGTTCATCATCGCAGATCATCTGTATCAGATACACTTGATAGCTCTTAATGAAGCAGCTCATCATCAATGTCTGCAATATTTGGACTAGCCATTCTCAGAAATAAATCAAGCTCGAAGAGTAACATGGCAAATCAAAAGTTACAGTACCTTTTTCCCTGTCGAAAGAATACTACTATATTAACACCATTCATCGAAACAACATTGTGGTGTGCCTCGCTTTAAAAAGCTTTGTACGTGCTGTTTGACTGTAGGCGAGCCTACCTACACTGTACGCAATATCTCTCTCCATTTTTGCCTACCTGCATTTTTTCTTGACCATTACGATAAATTTCCGGCTTCAGGATATCTTCAAGAGCTTTCCAAAATGTTCAGCAGACAGGACTACTGCTATATGTCGCCTCAATCGAATACTACAAATGAAAGATCATTCATCCTAATACACTCAGTACAAGTATTTCCACCACTGCTCCGTCATACATTCCTATGGCTTCGGGATGTGACCCTTCCTAAACTTGGACCTATTTTCCAGCATTCGGACACATAGAAATTTCAACTCTATAGTAAGCAGGCTGTCTGACACTCTTTTACCAAGTCTTTGTGCCACCACTGAATCCATTTTTTTGGTTAAAACATTTTACAAAACTAATTTTGATTTATTGCCTTTCAATGTATTTATTTGAACGTTCCTCTTACCTAATTGCGAAGGATACCAGGTGTTTTTTGAACTCAAGGTGACTTCAAGGTCAAGATCATTGGTAATTTGATAGTTAAGGACAATCGCTGGTAAATGCCATTTGAAGGTCAAGGTCGTGTGAAAGTCCAGTTATGTGAAGGTCAAGGTCAAGAAACTTTTGTGACCTCAAAGCATAAGCATAAGTCACTTTCTTTTCATTTCAAATCAATTTTTTCGTTTTTTTGCTATTAGAAAATTTAAACAAACTATTTGAATTTAGTTCATTAATTTTAACAATAAGATACAATTTTCTTTATAAATTTTTAAAGTTATTATTTTGCTAAAAAAATCTGACTAAGAAATTTCTGTAAATTCTTAGAACCTTTAAAAAGATTTATAGCAATATACAAGAAATAAAAATCTGGAAGGTAAAATGCCAAATATTTATAAAAATCTGTAATATTCTAAAATATTTAGAACTTGATAGAAACATTACTAAAATTGTTAACTATATTTAATATCTAGAAATTTGAAAAAAAAACTAATAATTATGGAAATAAATTCAAACATTTTAAAAATAAATTTGTAGACATATATTATCATTCGAAATAATTAATAGTCGAAGATTAGAGAGAGAGAGAGAGAGATAAAAAGCTTTATTGAGTATAGTCTTACAATAATACGTCATGACAATTATAATCCTTTTTCATCCTTCTCTTCTTAGTTATGGACAGTAGGTCTTTCAGCCTTCGAAATATTAAATCATTTTATTCTAGAGATCGGTGAAGATGAATTAGTGTAGGCTAATCATTTTAATTTCATTTTAATCTAAAGTTATTTTATAAGAGTATTAAGAATATTGAAAAAAGTATGTTTTTTATTAAGAAAGGCTAAGTTTATTAGAACAATTTATTCGTAATGACGTATATTGAAATATAAATGTTTACTCTGGCGAAATTTAAGTGAAGGCAAATAGAAAAGGAAATCATGTGTATATGAAAAGAGGACGTGTTTTAGTTGTCGGAAAAGAAGGAATGGAGGAGAGAGAAGGAGAGAGAGAGAGAGTAAAATTCTCGCGAAAGTTCCAGAATGCAAATCTAGTATTTTTTACCCCTAACGAGGCCACCCTCGCTTTTTTTCACCCCCAGAGTGAATGTGGAGCGGCCCAGACGTAGACTCGCCGCCCGCGTCCTTCACCGCCGCTATTAATAACGCGCATGACGGCGCTGGCCACCTCGAATCTTCCCTAAGTTGAAAAAAAATCTATAATGGTGTATATGTGTATATAAGATATGCTAGTTAGAAGGAAAAGAAAGGAAGTTTTGATTGCTTCTCTCGTGTGATATTGATTAAAAAAAATTAAATGCATCATCCCCGCCGTTTCGGGGATTCGGCCGACGACACGGAAAGTGAAAAATCTTCACTTTAGCTTTTTTTCTTCATTCATTCTTGTTCTTATGATTGCGGGGTCGTTTGATTTGAATATGCCCGTCACACGTGAGGTCAGTTTCTAGTGTGGCCACTGAATATTTTATGGCGGCCCTAAAATATTAAAGCGCCAGACTAAACATACTGATGGACCCTTATTCAGTCTGCATTACATTACATTTTGTTCAATCTCAAGGACGCATCCGAGGACGATTTGTAATGATAAATATTTATGCAAAAGTCAAACAATGTGTCAAACTAGCACCATTTTAATTATAATTTCTAATACTTACACTACTTATTTAAGTTTAAATAAGTTACACTTACAATAACATTTGTTCTTCAACATAGTCAATTTCATGTATGGATTTATTATTTAAATTTAAGTTATAATTTATATGTTTTGATTTTTTAAATTTTAGAAATAAATTCCTCAAGTTATGTAAATATTATTATTATAGTAAATTTTCTTCACAAATTTGTTTTTATTAACTAAATGTACATTTCGAACACATTTAGTGTTAATTTTTTCAAAACAATTTACTTTTTAAATTTTGTTGAATAAACTAATTTAACATCTCTATATATAAACATTATTTCTTTTTATAAATCATACATGTATAACTAAAACCTTTTTAAATCCATACATTATTACGTTAAGTTCCTTACTTGATTTCTTCTATAGTTGCGCAAGTCACAAACAAACGTAAAAAATTTTAAGGTTTTAAAAAAAGAGTGTAAATTAAAAAAAAACTTTGAACATATTGTTTTTTCCATAATTTTTAATTAAATCCAAATATTAAGAATAAAGAAAACAATTTTACTTAGGGTTCTAAACAAAATGTTCTCCACAGTCCATCAAATTCATTCCTGCACGATTTCATAAAGGTAATCCCCATTCAAGAAAGACCTTCCTCTTTTGCCAAAAAATCCCACCCACTTCCAAATCCTAAATTCATTATGAATTCCCAGAAGCAAAAACATTATCCCTAAATGTAAATTTCCTTCCATTACACTACCCGAATTCATTTCATCATTTCGTAATCTCAATGACGCTTCATTTACTAACTAATTTAAGACAAAAACACGAAGTCTGTTAGTGCCTTCTCAAAAAATCAAAAGGAATTTATGCATAATAAAAAAAAACAGGTGGAAAGATCTATGGTCGGTAGCCAATTGACAAATCTAATATAAATAAATAATAAATTTAATTTGTGTTTATAAATTTTATAATATAGTCTTTGAGACCCTTAACTTTTCTTGACAGTTTCAACAATAATTTTTTAGCACATTCTGATAATTACAGCTGTTTTCCCTTAAAGATTTTAAAATACTTGAAACTATTTTTCTTTCATTGTTTCATAATTTTTAATTTTACTTTTTTACTTTCCCTATATACTATATATATTTACTTTCCCTATATACTATATATAGGGGAAGTATTGTTTTCGTGCGTGAAAATGTCTGTGGGCGCTGTATCTCAAAAACGAATGATCCGATTGAGATGAAACTTTAAACATAAGGTTTCATTTTTAAAAGTTGGAACTGAAAAGCTTTTGGTGAACATTCAAAAACCGGAAGTGGATGTTTACTCGAAGCCGTTTTTGGTTTTTTCCCGATACTTCTCTTAATATGAAAAATATGACAAAACTTTTCAAACAAAAAGAAAATTAGAAACTGAACAAATTTTATTTAAACATATTTTTTATAAAATTCTTAACTTTCGAGAAAAAAATTAAAAATGTTGAGGTTTTTAGCCAATTACTAATAAACTATACTAGTTACGTGAAACTTATATAGTAAATAATTGTAGAGAATTTAAAAGTGAACAAGTTATTAAGAATAGTCTTTTTGCATAAACCGCATAGTTTTCGAGAAAAATGTAAGGAAAGTACTATCACATAAAAATTTTACCTTTTGAATTTCTTTTTTATTTAAGAAGTTGATATAGAATTTTAAGTATTTTTTACAAATTTCTAGAATAAGAAATTTTATTGAAGGTTTTACAACTTTAATAAAATATTTCTTCTAGATTTCTAATTATAATCATTTACCTCAAGGATTATAAAATTCTCTTTATTTTTTCAACATATTCTCTTCTGGTTTTTAAATATTTCATTCTAAAATTTTTCAGCAATTGGTATTTTTAATATTTAGTGTTACTAGGTTTACTAATTTTCAAGTAATTTTTATCCTTGATATAATATTTATTTATTTATTTATCTTTGGTCTCCTTTTTTAAATAATACATAATAAACATATTAATAAAAATAAAAACATACATTAAATTTTGGGCAAAAGGACCACATTGCAGACATTATCTTTGGAGGTTCTAAAATATTCTAGTGGTAATTTTCTTCAGTACTTTCTGTCTTATAATTATCTCTATTTAATTTCAAGAATTTTAAGATTTCTAAAATTTACTTTTCCAGCAATTTCTCTTCTATATTTCAAGAAAAAAATATGATGATTATAGAACTTTCAGCAATTTTTCTTACAGTTTTCTAAACTGTTTTTTTTTTCTAATTGCAAGAACTTTCTTTGATTTTTTTATGAAAGTTTTCTCCCAGATTTCCAAAATTTTCTGAAATATTTATAGGGTTCTAAAATTGTTTTTCCAAAATTTCCTTTCCTTTTAATTTTTTTTTTCATTCTAGAGTTTTTCACCAAATTTGTAGGTTTTCAAATCGTTTATAAATTTTTACTTAACACCAAAATTGCAAAACTTAACTAGCGAGTTGTTTTCAGCATTTTTTTCCTATGTTTTTCTCTTTCTAGAGTTTTTATGAAATTGTTATTTTATCGAAATTTTTCTGAAGTATTTCTGACGAAACCTTCCTCCACAGATTCTAAAAACGTTTATAGAATTTTGATCGATTATCCTTACAAATTTAAACAATTTTTTCTTTTTTATTGCAAGAATTTTCATTGAAGGTTTCACAATTTTTATAAAAGTTATCTCCCATATTTCTAAAATTTTACAACAATGTTCCTTCTTATTCGATCTTTTTGAAAGTTACAGAAACTTCTTTTCTAAGTTGCAATAATTTGCTTCGAGGGTTCTAACATTTTCCAGTGGTAAGTTTCCCATTGTTTTTCAAACATTTTATCTTCTAGTTTTTTAAATTATCTTCCATTCTAGAATTTTTCAGCAATTCCAATTTTAGATTTCTGGAATTACTAGGTTCCCAAACTTTAAAGCAATTTTATCCAAGGTTGATATTGCAAAAGTTATCTCCGAAAGTTTAAAAACTTTTTAGTTTTGGTCAGCTCTCTGTTTTTTTCAGCATTTTCTCTTCTATATTTTTCTCTATCTAAGTGCAACATTTTTCAATAAAGGTTGTAGTGTTTTTAATTAAAAAAATATTATCGGAAGTTCTTTTGCGAAATTCCACGGATTCTAAAAAATCCTTATGGTGGTTTTGTCTTTCTCTTCCAGCAATTTCTTCTCTATATTTTACTAAAAATAAAAATTACATGATTATAATTTAGCAATTTTTCTTACAGATTTCTAGAACTTCCTTTCTTTAATTTCTGAAATTGTCATTAAAGGTTTTACAATTTTTATGAAATATTTATCTTCTGTTTCTTTTATCTTATCGAAATATTCCAGGAATTTAATTTCCTAGTTACAACAATTTTTTCAAAGGTTTTAAAACATTCTAGTGCTAGTGTATTTGCCAGTATTTAGCATTTTCTTTTCTAGTTTTATCATTTTCTTCCATTCTAGAATTTTTCAGCAAATTCTATTAAACATTTCAGATTTGTAGGATTTCAAATTTTTAAGCAATGTTTATCCAAAGATTTAAATTGGAAAAAAATCCAGCAATTTCTCTTCTAAATTATACAAAAAATTAGATGATTATATTAGCACAGATTTCTAGATTTTTTTTTCTGATTTCTAAAATATTTCAATGCTTCTTATCGTAATTTAGAAGAAATTTCTCTTTCCAGTTGAAATACCTTTTTCCAAGGATTCTAAAATTTTCCGGTGGTAATTTTCTCGCTATTTTTCCAGCATTTTCGTTTCAAGTTTCTAAATGTTCTTCATTTCTAGAATTTTTCAAATTTTGAAGTCATTTTTATCAATAATGCAATAATTTTCGGCAAGGATTCTAAAATTTCTCATAATTTTCTTGCTGTTTTCTAGCCTTTCATACCTTTCTAGAATTTTTATCAATTTCTATTGCAGATTTTCTAGAATTTCTATACTTTCGATATTTTAGTAATTATAGATTGAAATGGCAAAAAATATCTCCGTAGATACAGACATTTTCCATTGGTAGTTTTCTTGCTGTTTTCTTGTCTCTATTCCACCCTCCAATTAGCAAAACATCAAAAATTATTTGAATAAATTTTTATAAATAAATCTCTAAAAATTGTAATTATTTTTTGTTTATTTATATTTTACAACTTTTAATTAAAACCCTGGTTTATTATTTACTGATTGGAGGATGGGACAGAGGCCACCCACCCACCCTACATATACATGATAACTTTAATTGCTAATCGTTGATGATTTTGCTGCTAAAAACAGTCAATGAAACTAAATAAAACAAAATTTAAGTTTAAATGTAAATGAATTTCTATACTTAATACTATCTAATTTAGATTTAAAGTCTGTCCACTCATCGTGCATCAAATTTTTACTAATTCACTCAATCAAAAATTTTATGTTTATAATTCCTTTTTTATTCAAAGAATTTTGTAATTAATTTCATTGGATACAGCGAGACGAAAAGGAGTTAAAGTTTATATGTATATGTAGGGTGGGTGGGTGGCCTCTATCCCACCCTCCAATCAGTAAAACATCATCAAAAATGGTGATGTGGCCATCATAGTACTTTCCCTATATTTTTCTCGAAAACTATGAGGTTTATGTAAAAATGTTATTCTTAATAATTTGTGCACTTTTGAATTCTCTACAATTATTTGTTATGTAAATTTTATGTAACTCCAATAGTTTATTAGCAATTGGCAAAAAATGTCAACATTTTCAATTTTTATTTTTTTTCTCGAAAGTTAAGAATTTTATGAAAAACATGTTCAAAGAAAACTTGTTCAGTTTTTCAGTCCCTTTCACTTTTGTTTGAACCATTTTTTAAAATTTTTCATATTTAGAAAAATATCACGAAAAAACAAAAAAACGCCTCGAGTAAACATGCACTTCCGGTTTATGAATGTTTACCAAAAGCTTTTCAGTTCCAGTTTTTAACGATACAACCTTATGTTTAAAGTTTCATCTCAATCTGATCATTCGTTTTTGAGATACAGCGCCCACAGACATTTTCTCGCACGAAAACAATACTTCCCCTATATATACTATATAGGGAAAGTAAAAATAATAGGGAAAGTATTATGATGGCCACATCACCATTTTTACTTTCCCTATATAGTATATATAGGGGGAGTATTGTTTTCGTGATTTTTTTTTCAAAATTTTTTTTGCGGAAATATCCGTTTTGGGGTCCCCTGAACCCAAAACACTAATTTCTGGAAAAACAAAATTGTGTCTCTGTGTGTGTGTGTGTGTCTGTCTGTCTGTCTGTCTGTCGGTGGGTGCTGTATCTCAAAAACGAATGATCCGAATGACATGAAACTTTAAACTTAAGGTTTTATTGTTAAAAACTCGATCTGAAAAGCTTTTGGTAAACATTCATAAACCGGAAGTGGTTGTTTACTCGAGGCGTTTTTTTGTTTTTTCGTGATATTTTTCTAAATATGAAAATTTCTAAAAAACGGTTCAAACAAAAGTTAAAGGAAATGAAAAACTGAACAAGTTTTATCCGAACATGTTTTTCATAAAATTTTAAACTTTCGAGAAAAAAAATAAAAATTGAAAATTTTGACATTTTTTGCCAATTGCTAATAAACTATTGGAGATAGATAAAATTCATATAATAAATAATTGTATTCAAATGTGCACAAATTGTTAAGAACAACATTTTTGCGTAAACCTCATAGTTTTCGAGAAAAATATAGGGAAAGTACTATGATGGCCACATCACCATTTTTTATAAATGTAATTATGTGGTTCCTAATTGTCAATGCCAACTTAGCACATTCTGCTAAATTCAGTTTTATTTCAACAGTTTTTATTTTATAATTTTTAACTGCATTTTTATAGATTCAAATTTTATCTGTAATTCAATTTTAACTGTTTTTCTTAATAAATTTCACAATAACTTTTAATCTTCTAACTGTTTTTTTAGGTTTATTAATATCCATTAGATATTATGCTAATTTCAGTTTTGACATTCTTAACAGTTTTTCATAATTTTTAATTGTATTTTCACGAATCCAAATAATTTTTGAAGTTTAAAACCAATTTTGGTAATATTTATATATTGTTAAAATTTGCACAACAACACTTTTCCTTCAAAGATTTTCAAATTCAACTTTTCACGCCTTTAAATATTCTTTTCCATAAGGTTTAATTGTATTTTCGTATATTCAAATATTTTAGGAAACCCAGTTTGGTGATATTTATAAATTTTGAAACTATTGATTTTTAGTACGTTCTGTTAATTTCAGCTGTTTTCTAAAGTTTTTAAAAATTTGTAACTGTATTTTGTAGATTTAAATATCTTCTAAAACTTATTTTGGTCATATATACATTTTTTTGATACAGTTAAATTTCATCAATTTTAGCATTATTCTTTAGCAAGCTAATTTTCCTAACAATTTTATGTTTTGCTACCTTTTAACGTATATAGATAAAAAAAAATATTTCTTTTACTCGTGGGTAAAAAACAATTTATTAAGTAAGGTCAATTTATAGTTTATTAATGTAGGCCAAGAGTATGCCAGCGACATTTAATAACTTTATTAGGCTAGGTCAAGAGTACGTCATTGCAATTAATCCTATGTTGAGATAGGTCAAGAAGACGCTACGCGTTTTACTTGTTTTCTTGTGAAGATTATATATTGTTTGCTATTTTTAGAAAATAGCCAGATACTTTACACAACTGTCCAGAGAAAACCTACGGAAAGTTGTAGGGTTCCTAACAGAACACTGCAATTTAAGATCGCACCTTTACAGACTGAGACTAGACTCTAGTTATACTTGCAGAGGGTGTGAAGTAGAAGAGGAAACCGCCGAGCATGTACTTCTGGACTGACCGGTTCAATCCCACTTCCATATGATGAATCCATAATGGGGAAGGGATGTCTACAGTCGTTAGACATCCTAAGAGTTCCTTTTGCTGCGGTCCTAGCGTTTGCCAATGCCTTGGGTTGGCTCGACTTTAGCAAGCAATAAGGACTCAGATTTTAGGACGTACAATGGCCCACTGGGGCCTACGTGCTACGGACCTCTCTGCCCTCCTATTGGACAAATTTTGCTACTTTTCATAGATTATACATATGATTAGAGTTATTAAATTCAGAGTATGCTAGGAATACTTACATGTTGTTAGGCTAATTAGAGATTACGCTAAAGCAATAAATAACTTATTGGGAGAGGAATACGCTAGAACAATGAATAATGCATTAAGCTATATCAAGAGTACGCAGAGGCAATGTATATTTTATTATGATATGTAAAGAGTAAAATATGACACTAAGCAACTTAAGGGGACTTTAATGAAAATTTATTTGTTTCATACTATTTCATACCATTATTAAAATTTAAGCTTTCAACTAAAAAAGTTTAAAGTAAATTCGGAGAAATCTTGGGTAACAAACGAAATTAAAACTTCAAGTCAAAATTTAAGAGACCTTTTCAAACTTAAAAAAAAAGTATTACAATAAAGATAGGCGACTCACTAACTTGCGATCACGAGACAGTATCCAATGCTTTCACAAATTACTGTGACTCCCTTGTAGAGAAACCAGCAACGGCATTACTGTAAATACATCTGACTTGCCATTCGAGACAAACATCAATAGCAGAATTTTTCTTTTGGACTATTTGCACCTGAAAAATCTACATATAATAATAATAATACTAATAATAATAGCCTTAATTTAACAATCTTATATACTAAACATTTTTAAATACTAATTTTCTATAATTGACACCACTTCCACGAAGATTGTCTTGCTTCCCAGCTTAGGCCTCCCCTAAAGCCTGCCTTAGAGTGCGATCATGTGTCTTCCTTCTCCACGAAATTCCTGCTATCTTTTGATGTCTCTCTTTTCTTCTCTTGTATTATCTCGAACACTACTCAGTATCACTTTTGTTCCTCATCATGTGACTTGTTAATTTCCACTTCATTTTTATAATGCAGAATGTTACGTGCGTTACTTCGGTCTGCTTACGAATGAATTCTAGTCCTATTTTATTATGTAGTTTAACATTGAGTAAGCTTTCCATGCTATGCTGGCAAGTCTTTATTTCGAGTGTGTTATTTTTGGTTAAACTCCATATTTGGCATCCATATGTCAAAATGGGCGGAATACATGAATTAAATATTTTTCTCTTTGCTTTAAGTTCTATATGAGGATTTTGCACTATTTATTTTAGTGGTCAGTATCGTTTCCAAGCCAGATTGATTCTGTTGTTTATCTCTTTTGTTGTGAGGTCTTTTGGTGATATTTTTTGGCCAAGAATCGTGTATTCGTCTACATATTCCATTGTTGTATCATTCACTATGATAGGAATTTTCTCTGCGTTTGTCATTAGTTTCGTTTTTGATGGATTCATTGACAGTCATCTACATTTAGTGTCCTTTTAATTCTTTACAACGATATTTCACGGGCTTTTGAAAATAAGGAAATTTCGTTGTGTATTTTTTGACACCTAAACAGAGCCTTCACAATTTTTGCTTTGGAAGTTAGAGTCTTATGAAAGAAGGGGAAAAGCTGGTAAGTGATTCGCTTCTTACCTTTCTGAAAAGCTCTCATTTGTCGAGATTGCTGACTCAAGAGTCTCTGGTGGGAGACAGATAAAAAACCCTTCCGTGCTTAATGGGTGTTCCACAGGGATCAATTCTGGGGCCCACCTGATTCATTTTGTACATCAATGATTACTGATTTTCTCTCAAACTATCATTTAGCCATGTATTTAGATGACACATCAGTGCTTATCAAAAAATCAATCAATAAATAATATTGAGATTTTAGGTAATAGAGTACTCTCTAAATTAAGTTATTGGTTTCTGTCTAATGGACCTTTTCTTAAACCCAGATAAAACTATTAATATCTTATTTCACACCCCACAAAGAAGGATTAATGAAACCTTAAATCTATAAGTACATAATATTACTATTGTACCATCTGACCACGGAAAGTTCGTTGGAGTTATCCTATCAAATAATTTAAAATGGAATAAGCAGTTCGCGAAAATGCAATCGAGATTATTGTATGCCATCTTTCTTTGGGGCTGCTCAAATTGGTTGAGTAAAGTCATTATAGTAAGGAGTTTTCTAGGATTATAAACATGTATTGGGATTGGACAAAAAAACGCTCGAATTAGCAATAATTTTTTGGAACAGGCCAAAATTACGATGAGAAAATGAATATTTTTGATTTTGGAATACGTCAGTAGTGTGCTTTCTATCATCTAAAAAATCTTCTTAAAGCAGCGATTACAATTTATTAATAGAGAAAATAATGAAAATCCACTAATTCTCCTTTTTTAATATAACATAGGCTACATGTATTTTTCGATGAATTAAATAAATAAGATTTTCTAATTAATCTTAAAATTAAGATACCTTAACTTTATTTATTAATGTAAATATTATTACAAATAAATTTATCGTTAAAAATTTGCCTTATAGATTAAAATTGTACTATTGATTTACAGTTAAAATTATTAATTTCATATAATAGTTCCAATTTTTTAGTTTAATTTCAGAAAATTCTAACATTAAATTATTAAACTGAAAAATTATAACTATTTTTAAAAATGAATAAATTTTACACATTCCTGTAAATAATAAAATAAAAATCACTAATGATATTTAAAACTTTCGATTGTAATGGAACAAAAAAATCAATTCACTTATTAGGAAGTACTAAAAGTCAAAATTTAAGTTATGAATAATTTATACGTTAATTTATATTATTAAGTATTTAATTGATTAGATAGGCTAGATAGCTTGTATAACTGTAAGTAGTGATAAAAAAAGTACAAATTTTCTGAAACTTTAAAATATTTGTACTTTATGACATTATTAACATTTTTTAAGCGTTTTAACAACATCTTTATTAATTTTAAGAATTTTTCTTTCCAAGTAAAATTTTTCAAATTTCAAATTAAACTTTTAACAATTTTTTCTTTAAATTTAAATTAAATTAAATAAACTTTGTTTATATCACACACTTTATTATTCTTAGTGACTATAATTACGACATAATTTACCTCATCATTATCAAACTAATACTTAAAATTACTAATTTACTTAGGTAAATTAAGTATTATTTTGATAATGGCCAGCTAAATTGTAAACTATAGCCACTAAGAATATTGAAGTTTGTGATATAAACAAAGTTTATTTTATCCTATTTAAAGTTATAAAATATGTATCACCAATTGAAAGCCTCTACAATCAAAAATTTCTCTTTTCTTTTAATTATAATTTTAACTGAATTTTCGTAGATCCAAATACTTTTAAAACCTACAACCAAGTGTTTTTAACCGTAAACTAAAAGTTTCAGCAATAACCATTTGCATATTCTATTAACATCAGCTGTTTTCTTTACAGGTTCATATTTTTGACTGTTTCTTTAATTATCTTTAACAGTATTTTCGTAGATCAAAAAATTTTCTAAAATTAAAAATTGAGTATGGTAATATTTATATTTTTTTTAGACTGCTCCTAATTTCAACTGATTACTTTAATATTTTCTAACTTTTTTGTTCATAATTTATAATTTTCTTTAAAGATTCAAGGCTTCAAGCTTCAAATGAAACTTTTGACATTTTTTACAGTTAACTGAATTTTTGTATACCTAAATTTAATAAATATAATAATAAGTTCATTCATGTTAAGACACACATCATTTACATCAACAAACAAGGATCAACAACAGATATAATCTTTTGCGTGTATATATAATTTAAAATATTCTAAAAACCTTAAAAAGTGAAGTTGGTAAAATTTTTATTTTTGGCTTTGTTAACTTTTTTTACTGATTTAATAACATCAATTAGAACATTTAGCTAATATAAATTGTTTTGCTTCATGGGGTTTCAAATAACTACAGACATTATTGTATTTTTCATAATATTTAACTATACCGTAAATACAAATATTTTTATAGTTCACATTGGCATTATTTGTATTTGTGGGCACTGTTTACTTTTTTGACAGTTTTAACAATATCAAGCTCTTTCTGCTAAACTAAGTTGTTTTTATTTCTGTTCAAAAGTTTTCACACATTATCATTTTTTTAAATTAAGTTTGCCATAAGCATATTCCACTGTTGTTATTCGAGAAATTTCAAATGAATATTTTGACACTTTTAACTCTTAAATGTAATTTTTAACTGAATTTTGCTAGATGCAAATAATTTTAATAACTTGAAAACAATTTGGTAAAATTTATATTATTTGAAATTGCTAACTTCTTTTTACTGTTTCAACAATTATTATAAAAACATTCTGCTAATTTTAATTCTTTCTCTTCATAGGTTTATATAATTTCAACTGAATTTTAAAGATATTTTTAAAAATTAAATTTAATATTATTCGTATTTTTTAAATGAATAACCTTTTTCATGAGTTTGAGAGGTAAATAAACATTTTTGATTGCCTTTAACCTGATTTGTTTATCCAGTGCCCTGTTTTGTACATTTTTTTCCTAGCAAGTACATCAGCATGTTCGTTGCCTAC
The DNA here is from genome assembly GCA_963969525.1 of Ontholestes murinus. Taxonomy (NCBI): domain Eukaryota; kingdom Metazoa; phylum Arthropoda; class Insecta; order Coleoptera; family Staphylinidae; genus Ontholestes; species Ontholestes murinus. The sequence continues at coordinate 30,097,131 of OZ018398.1, forward strand.
TATACTTGCGTAACTTGGCAAACACATTATGGTGAGCTAAGAGCTTGTCTTCAGTTCCAGTTTAACTTCTTTGAAATATAAGTTTTAACTGCATTGTCAAAGATTTTTTTTTTGAAGAATCGAGTATGAAAAATATAACTAAATATTTTTTTATTCTTTTAATTTTTTTTCACTGTTTCAACAATTTGATTAACGGATATTGCTAATATTGATTAAATTTCTGCCGTTATTCTGGAAATTTACTTGTCTTTTTTGACATTATACAATTTTATGTTTTTCTAAATATCAAAGGAATCAGAATTTTTTAATTAAAAGAATTCTTTCATGTTTTATTCATACGAATAGGTAATGTAAAATTCATTGATAAAGGTCAGGAATATGCCATTGCACAATTTATTAATATAGGATAAGAGTACGCTAGGAACAATTAATATTCTATTACGCTAAGTCACGAGAACGCTATGACAATGAATAGTTTATTGAGATAGGTCAAAATTACGCTAAGGCAATGAATAATTTATTAGGATGGGTCAAGAGTACGCTAAGTAATAAATAATTTATTGGGATAGGTTGAGAGCGCGCTACGACAAAGTTAAGCTTCGTTAAGATAATCTATCAATTTTTGAATTGGTAATTAATTTATGTTAGTTTAGGCTGTATCAAATTGCAGCACTCTACCATGAATGGTATTGAAAATATTTAGAAAAATGTGTTAAAATTTCTTAATTTTTGTATCTTGGTCATTTAAGATAGGTCAACTATATTCTAAAATTCAAAACAATTTTTGGGATAGGCCAAGTGTAATAATAATATATAAAATAATATATTATATCTAATTGTTAGTTACTAATATATTTTTATATTAGTAATTATTTAATTACTGTTTTAAAATTACATAAATTTTATAATTGTATAAGGATATTTTCCTCTACGGTCTTAAGCGTATGCATCTCCTGTTATTTGAAAGAGCGATTTTTTTTTCCGGTTTAAAATCCTCCTCGCATTTTAAATACGATTTTCTTTCGTCCCGCGCTTTCGCAGCGTCCGATGTGTATATGAGTGCGTGTAAGTGTGTGTGTGTGTGTGCAGTGTTCCTGGCACCCTCCTTTCCATGTATAAAAAAGCGGGCGACTCTCCAGACCGAGGGGTGAAAAAAACAGGGGGTAACAATAAGGGTGCAAAAAAATGAGGGAGAGATATTTTTTATGAATGTCCAATTTTATTGTGACGTTTCGATCGCTCTTTATAATGCGCTCCTCCGTGGGGAAATCAATCGATAAATTCGATTTTTTGGTAGGCACCCGGTGCACCGCCGTTGGCCCAGGTTAGTTTTAATGGCCCTCATTTAGTGCATTTTTCACCTTTACACAGGAAGGTACTTCCGTTATAATCCGTTTAGAATGTTGTCGAGTTTTTTATTTTGGTTTTAATCTTGATTTTTTTAGTGATATAAACGTAAGTACATTATATTGTCTCATATACATAAATCGTATATTTTCATTCAGATCTTCACTATGTGAGTTATAGTTATATTGTATATGTATTATTTACTTAAATTTAAATTTTACTTGAATAAAATTAAAAATAATAACAAAAAATCAATCAAGTTTAAATTATATTCTTTCTACATTTTATTCTTATTTTGTATGTTTTTTGTTTTGTTTAAAATATGTACATAGTGATGCTTTATCTTCATTCAGAGAAGGGATAATGTGGCACAACATCGAAGTTTTTTATACTGTGAAGAAAATGAAATCAAACTTATCTTATTAATATAAAGCATTTGTAATATGTCTTCTTTACTTACTGGAATTAAACCATTACTTGATCTCCTTGTTATGTACTTTTTATCAACGGAATAAATATATAAGTCTGGTGTGAAAAAATATAAAAAATATTAAATTATTTTAATTTAATTCAAAATAAACAAAACAAATAACTGTGTTGGTATTACTTCTTTATAGTAATATCAACAAAGTTAACTGTTTTATTTATTTTTAATTATCAATGTGCAGCCTCCAAAAATTTTTATTATAATCAAATCACATTGTGCCACAAGGTTCAATATTAGGCCCGCTGTTATTTAATATTTTTATAAATGATCTATCTGAAAACTTGAACTGTGAACATCTTCTTTACGCAGATGATCTAAAAATTTATTGTAACGTAAATAATATGAGCGATTGTCAGAATTTACAAAGTAACTTAGATAAAGTTTCTATTTGGTGTCAAGAAAATAGACTGGAACTGAATGTTGGTAAATGTAAATCTATGTCTTTTACTAGGAAATCCAATCTAATTCAGTTTAATTATTGTATCAATACCACTTTAATACAAAGAGTCACACTTTTCAAGGACCTTGGCGTATATTTTGACTACAAATTATTATTTAATAATCATGTTGAAGCTATTGTTATGGACGCTTTTAAATCTCTTGGCTTTATTTGTCGGAATTCAACAAATTTTCAAAACCCAATCATATTTAAAACTATTTATTCTGCGTATGTACGTTCCAAGTTGGAATATGCGGCATTGATATGGTCTCCCCAAAATCAGCAACAGTCCCAACTTCTAGAGAGTGTCCAACGAAAATTCTTAAAATTTTTACATTTCAAGTTAGTAGGTCATTATCCAATAAGAGGTTTTGATCACAATGAATTACTTAAATTATTTAATTTTAATTCGCTTGAGTACCGACGACAAAAGACAGGTATTAGTTTTCTCTATAAGTTATTGCATGGTTTTGTTGACTCATCCGACATATTAGGCAAAGTTCGGCTGCATGTACCATCTTTCAGCAGCAGACAGAAGCCAACTTTCAATATCGTGTGCCATCGAACAAATTATGGGCTGAAATCTCCTTTAAACATTATTTGTAATAATTTTAATCATATAGCGCCACATTGCGACATTTTTTGTGATACTTTAAGATCAATTATTTCATATCTTGACCGTACACAGTAATTTGTATTGTATTAATATTTACTTTTTTGTATTATGAATATTTGTTTATTTTGTATATTTATTATGATTTGTCTTGTAATTGGGATTCGTTTCCTGTATGGGCAATAAATATATTATTATTATTATTATTATTATACAGAAAAAGAAGCCTTTAACTTTCACTTCATAGATTTTAAATATTTTATTAAGAAACTGTAACTGCTGTTAAATACAAAATGACTTTAGACTTTTGTGTAAAAGCTGTCACCAGCTAAAAGCACAGAGAATTAAAAAAAATGATAATCAAAATTTCAAATATTTATAAAATATATAATATATATATATATTAAATTATGCCCTAAGTGGGTATTTTCCTTAATCCCGAACGTAATTATTTCCGAGGAATTCAGTAATCCATCTCAGGTATAAATAAGACCTTCAGTCGATTATATTACATTATTGTGTCAGTTGACGTACATATCTGAGTAAGTTATTTATATTTCATTATATTTATTATTAAATTTCATTATATTTATTTTAGTAAATGTTTTTATTTGTATTTAAAATCAATTTTATAATAAAGCTGTACTGAAGGGAGCGAAAGTTTGAAACACGTGTCTGCAGATGGTTATAAAATTGAGTATTGAATTATTTAATTGCTTTTGCTAATTTATTTTTAATTACATCAACCTAAATTGATTTCTTATTCCAAATTTACCATAGTATAGTCACTCATAAACTATTTTAGCGTACATTCAATCATTTTTAGTTCATTTTACAGAAAGAAATACGTTCAAACCAGTGTTGCTTTGATAGCCTTGCTATTTTGTAATACGCAAATTACTTTTGTATCATTCAATGTCTGTCGAAGTATTAGCTAGAGAAGTAGTTGTTTCAAAAGTGATTTGTTTCTTGTAGTCTTAATAAGACTTATTTGTTGTAGATTTTAAGAAATATTTTCGTGTTTTTTCAAATATTTATTTTATATGGTTTAACTGGTCTTAAACTTCACTTAAAAATACTCAACATTTAAGAAGTAAATGATCAAATAAAGCAAAATTGCACTGTGAGGGCTAAGAACGATAATAAGAAGAGATATGTGTTTACTTTTCTGACAACTGCTCTACGTATATCCACGTTTCTCTTCGCGTAGGTTTTATATCGAGTGGTTAATAGTTTTGAAATCATTCTATACAAATTATGTTTTATTCTTTTGTTTACGTTTGGTCTAAAGCTATATTAATAACAACACTGGCCTACAGAAATATTTGCACAAGAACGAAAATATGTTGTTCTCGAAGCATTATTCAGGCCTAACTCAAATACGAAATCTTTTTTATTTGGCAGAAATAATGATTTCTTTGAATGGTTAGCAAAATTAGCTATTATCTTATACTAAATGAAATTCAAATTAAATTTTAAACTAGAGTGCGATTCACAGACATATATTGCAACTGGAACATTTATATTCCTTGCCAAATAGTTACTTACAATATTAAGATTTTAATAAAATAAATGAAGTTCCAACAAGTAACAGTCTCATCAATCCGATACTAAGATTCTTACAGAGAAAAATCTAAACAAGAGTCTAGGACATTCATTGTTTGGTTTACAAAATGTATAAAATACAAACAACAAATTCAAATGTAGAATCATAAGAATAGTTGAAAATAAAAGCTTTGCTAAATAAAACAAGTATATTCTTCACCATTATATTATATTATACTAAATGAATCGCTCTAGTTGAGAATTTAGACGGTTATTGATGTCAAAACACTGCGATAATTGTAAAAATGTATTAAAGTCCTTTACTTTCTATAAGATTAACTAATAATTAGAAAAACTTGAAAAATTTTTGTAAATCTACAACAAATGAGTTTTATTAAGACTACAAAATAAATTACTTATTGAAACAATTACTTCTCTGGCAATGTCTGTAGAGGTATTAGCCAGAGAAGTAGTTTTGTTTTTGTTTTTCTAACTGCGATAATTGACACACACTGGCTTCATTAGATAGATGACATGTTTGATTAAAATATGTAAAATTTAACCAAAACAAAATTATGAATTTGTTAAGTAATGATATTAAAACTGGAAACTTAAAGCAGTTTAAAATTTCCAAAACTGTATTTAGAGTTAAAAATTGCTTTAAAATAGTTAAAACACATCTGAAGCTTATTAAAATACATAATTTATATCTTTATACTTTTTATAAAAAGTAGTATAAAATAGTTAAACGTTTTTCTGTTATACATAATTTATAATTTATTTAAAACTGATATTTACATTGAAATCAATTAAAAATAATAAAATATGTTTAATCTTTATTAAAAAATACACTTTAAAAACTACTTCAAAATCGAGAATAAACACCAACAAAAAATTAAAAATTTAAAAAGAAATTATAGCTCCAATCTTTCAAAAACGATTTAAAATTTTCCCAGAAAAAACATTTGGTCTATTGGTCCAAATAACACCTAGACAGGTTTAAAATAGTTTAGATTATACAAAAAAAGCTGAGAAATAATGGTTAAAAACTTTACAAAAAACTAAGGGAACTTTTAAAATGTGCTTACAACTAAAATATAAAAAAATCAATTGAAATTTCACTTTAAATTTAAATTTTTCTTTATAGTTTTTGTGAATTTTATAAAACACTTACATCTTCAAAGCACTTCTGAATTTGCTCAAAACGTTCAAAAAATCACAACTAATATAAAAAAACCTTTAAAATAAAATCCACTTTACCAAAAAGAAATAATTAAAACTTAAAATCTTTACTTAAGTCTATAAAAATTAAATAAAATCTGTAATTGAAATTTGGCTAAACATTAAAAAATTTGCTTAAAATAGTTGTTTATTATAATGAAAAGAAAAATTTAAGTAAAAGTAGTTAATGTTATAAAAGAAAACAGTTGAACATTTACTTAGAAGTATCTGTTGAACATTAAAAACAATTAATTTTGCTAAATATTTGAAAACTATTAAAAATTAGCTAAAACTATTGAAATTTTGTAATAAGATAGAAATAATGTGAACAATTAAAAATGTAATTAATAATAAGTTTTTATTTTCAATATATTATATAACTCACTACAATTGTGGTTTTTCAACTAAATGCCACGCCAATCAGTTAATTATTTATTTTATAAAAAATGCATAAGAAGTATTTCTATTAAATATCTAAAAGAAATTGAAAATAATGTTGAAAACCTTCCAAAAAAATATTTTTTTAATTTGATTTGGCTAACGCCTGGTCTTAGTCGAAGACTATTGTCCAACAACTATGTGCATTTCTTCATATGTATGTACGAACGTAAACGATGAAGATAAAGAGACGCATATACACATACATGGATTTATTCTTTTAGAAAAATCCACCGGCCAGCTGGGATTCGAACCCACAACCAGTGACATGTGAGCAGACACTTAGCCATTTCTGCTACACTAGCGTTGTTTAAAATTTTTAAATAAAAGAAATTAACATAAATTGAGACTTTTAGTTTGATAATGACTAACTAAACTGTTTCTAAACTATAGTCTCAAAGAAAGAATAAAGTGTGTGATATAAACAAAGATTACTTGTATTTTTAAGATTCATATTTTTATTTTTTCTTCTTTATTAATTTCGTTATTTATTTAATATAATCTATTTAAGTAAATATATACGTAACAAAACAATACAAAAATTTTGGCCGCAGGAATCACAGATGGAGTTCACTGCTTCTCAATGATCTTTTACTCGATACTACAAATATAGGCAAAAATTAATTTATTTCCCAATCTATAGTAACACTTTTGCTATATTTGGGCCCTCTAGTTGCTCTTTGCTCTACAAAACGGTTGTTTTAAGCCTTTCATTTTTGAAGTATTAAACAAGTCATGTAAATTTTTAACATTAACCATACAGTTTTTAATGTGACCAAGACTGTACAAAAGCTATATACATATAGGTTTAGTAAAGAGGGCAATAAACACTTAACCTAGGCGTCTCCAGTTTTTTATGAAGTCTTGCTCATTTTAAATATACACAATTTTTGAAGATAAGTCTATACTTCATTCAACTTACTACTAATGATGTCAGTGCCAACGTATCCCTGATCACAAAACTTACTGTTTTCTGCAGTCTGTTGGATGTTGCATAAAGTATAAAAATATCAATTCAGTATTTTAAAGCAAACACATAGGAATTGGTTTCTTAACAGAAATATCGAATCAGAAATGACAAATGGATTTTAAATGACAAGTTTTAGAAACAATAAATTTTTCTTAATGACAATTATTTCATTATGTAGATAAATCATTAAGGAGACATTTATTGTCTAAAGTATTGCACTAAGGCTTTTAAATAGTATTTCCATCAGGGAAACCTAGTGCAATGCTATTGTTGCTGTTGTTGTTGCAATTCTTAATTTTTAATATATATCTTTTACTTGTTTCCCTACTCTTCGATTGCAACGTTATAGAAGTCAGTACAAAAAAAAGAAAGAAATAATTTAGTGATTAGTTTGAAATTCCTATAAATAAGAGTAATTTTAAATTAGAAGACTTTTTATGTTTCACATTATTATATTCATGTTTCATATGTTTTGAGCAGGGACGATCATTTCCAAACGAATCACAAACATTAATTAGTTAAAAATCAGCTGTATTGTTACACTTTGTGTCCGTTTTTTGGAGCTCAAACAAGTGGATCTCGGTTATTTAAAAAGATTTAAGGTCGGTTAAATTAGAACAAAGTTGCCTAATCAAGAGTATAACATAATGCCGATTTGAAACATAAAATATTACTACTTCCGAAGATATCCGAAAAAAATTGAAATTTAAGAAAAAAATAGTTTGCTCACTGCACTCTCAAACGGAAATAGAATATTATCTGATTTTGAAATAAGACACTTGTATATTTTCATATTGGCATTGAGAATGGTCGTTATTGAACGAAACACGTGTCAGGAAACTGAATATACCAATATGAAATCAAACAAGTGTTTCAAAATCAGATAATATAAAAAAAAAGTTTTTAGTTTTTTGCGAGACTATTTGAAGATATACTTCTAAAAAATTAATACTTTATCATTGCCACTTAGAACGCTCTACAACTTGCTGATATCATAATTAAAATTCGACTTTTCAATTTTCGGTAAACATCATCAAATTCTTGGATTCTCACATTTTCAACTAGAGATTTTTTTCTGATTACGGTGATGAGTCATGTGTTGGGGTTTGGTTTAGCAGTTTGATCGAAATCCCAAAAATCTTATAATCCAATTATTTTATGTTTACTCCAGATTGGGCAACTTTGCCCTAATATAACCGGCATTGTATCTCTTCAAATTGCCGAGATCCTCATGCTTGAGCTGCAAAAATGGGCACTGAACTGAATTTAATTATTCGAAAGTCCGAAAATTAACAGATTCGAACTTACTAATTCGTTCTTGTTATTGAGGATATAATACCTATTCCTAATTGCTTTCTTAAGCTACAGACCTTCAAGTAGATTTAATTTGCGGCCTATCTCGGTGAATTGAACTTGTTTGATGTCGGCTCGTCCCACGGTTTGGATTATTATGGCTTTTTTATGCTCTTTGTATCTAGTTTTGGAGTTTTTTCCCATTTGTCCGATATATTTTCCTTTTCAATTTTCAAATGTTATTTGGTAAATTTCGGATTTTTCTAGTGGGCCCATTGATTCTAATTTGTTATTAACTTAAAGTTCCATTAACATTTTCCTGTTAACTTCATTTTCGTCAACGTTCTACGTCTTTAAATTTTTGCTGATTATCTGGCTTATACAGGGTAACTGACGAAAAACCTTTGGGGCTGTATCTCGCTTATTTTTAATCTGATTTGAATAAATGAAACATCAAATTAAATGATTTTTAAAAGCCTTTAATATGAACTGTACTGATATTTTTTCTTGCATCCAGTTTTTGACAAAAGACGATCAACTTTTTTTTTTCAAATTGCACTGTATATATATTTTGTACTGATCCGCAAGGAGATTTTTTTCTGAATCTAAATTTGTAAACGATTTTATCCATTCATCAAACCAAAGTCGAGAAATTGAGGATTAAAAAAATAAATAAAAAGTCAAGTATCCATTGTAAACAATATACAGACCCTATTTTAAATGTCAAAAGTGACAGTGACAGCCATTGATACAATACTGCAACGATTTTTAATTATTTCATAATTAAAATGTTGCAATATTTCAAACACTACTAGAATTTTGTGCTTCTACAGAAATCGTTTTTCAGTTTTTGAAATCTTGCAACATTTTTATTATGAAATTATTAAAAATCATTGCAGTATTGTACCAATGACTGACACTGTCACTTTTGACATTTGGAGATTCAGAAAAAAATCTCCTTGCGGATCAGTACAAAATATATTACAGTGCAATTTGAAAAAAAAAGTTGATCGTCTTTTGTCAAATACTGGATGCAAGAAAAAATATCAGTACAGTTCATATTAAAGTCTTTTAAAAATCATTTAATTTGATGTTTTATTTATTCAAATCGGATCAAAAATAAGCGAGATACAGCACCAAAGGTTTTTCGTCAGTCACCCTGTATATGGAATGTTTGGAGTAGCTGTGAACTGTTTGGCTATTTTTGTTTCTTCTCTATTGAATAATATATGTTTATTACGTTCCTCCTTTTTTGTTTCAAGATTATATCCACTTATTTTCCTTGAATTTGTTGCTTTTGGCTGTTTCGTATATTATGTGTAATTCTTGGTTTTAATCATCTTCGCTCAGCGGAATATTGATTAGATGGTGAATGTATTAATTTTGCGAATGATTTTATTTGTTCTTATTGATGTAAAGTCGATGATTGTGTATATGGTAGTAGGTTTTTTGTATATAGAATTTTCTATTGAGATGTTCAGGTCCAAAAATTTGAGCGTTCCATTAGCTTGCTTTTCTTTTTCATTCTGTGCCTTTCCAATATTATCGACATATATGCACCAATAATGGATATATTTGTGGACGTGTTGTTTTTAAACAGTTGTTATTTGAAATCACTCACGAATATTTTTGCGAAGAGTGGTAAACCAGGGGATGCCATGGACAAAAAGATTTATTGAAGCGGAAATAGTTTATTTATGATTTTTTATATATGATGTCTTTAAGTTTTGGAGAGAAAGACGAACAGTGACAAGATGGAAACAATTCTCAAAGCAATTGATCAAATGAGAAATGAAATGAATGGAAGATTTGACCAAAATAGAGAGCACAACAAAATACTGAAAAATGAAGTAAAAAACTAAAATGAAAGTAAAGGAAGAAATATGGGAAATGAAAAGGAAGAATTATACCAAAAGTAATACATTTATTATGTTACATTTGTATTTTTTAACTTTGATACAATCCGTAAAGACCAAAACACGTGTCAGTTACTTGATAATAAACAAATGGAACATAACAATTGTATTACTTCTCCCAATATAAAATACAAACGTTGGAAGATAGAGAAGAAGCCCAGGAAAAGCAAAGCAGGAGAAACAATATTGTTTTAAAGAACTCTAATATACGTGGAGAGGAAATAGACAAACAAGTAATAGTATTTTTTGAGAAGGAACTAATGTACAATGTAACGTAAAGAAGCGCACGAAGTCACAAAAGTAATAATTATGGTTAAAAGGCAGAACTGGAAAGACAAACAGAACATAATGGGAAACAGAAGGAGACTTACAGGATAATATATATATACATAGATCATGACATGACCAGACACGAAAGACAAATCCAAAAAAGTCACAATAAACAATAAAAAATATGAATCGAAGAAAAAACATGATAAAAAACTAAACAAACAGCTGAGCTCAGAACCCATAACGACTAAAAATGCATAGAAGAAAGGTTACAAGAAACACAAAAGGAACACAATGAGAATATGCACCCCAATATAAAAACTTTACTGAAGAATGGAACAATGGAAGAAATATCAAGACAGCTACTTAAATATAACATAGCAGTATCAGCCATGCAAGAAGTGAGATGGAAAGGTAATGGACAAATTAATAAGAAACAGTACACTATATTTTACTCATGGAATAAACAACAAAGCAGATATGGAGTAGCTTTTGACATCGCTGGAAAATTAAAGAACAGCGTAATAGACTTTAGACCAATATATGGCAGAATAGCTTAACTCAAATTAAAAGTAAAACCATTCAATATATCCATATTAAACGTGTACGCACCAACCGAAGCGACTGAAGAAAAACAGAAAGATGAACTATACGAAGAAATCGAAAATATTCACGCAACCATACCTAAACAAGACACCCTAATAATGATTGGAGACTTTAATACTCAAATAGGGGAAAATATGCAGTTAATATAATTAAGACAGCCCGTATAAAATGGTTAGGGCATTAATATAGAGATCGAGAAGTCAAACCAACATAAAAGCGATCATGGAATGGAAATCAAACGTAAAGAAGAGAAGAGGAAGACCAAGAAGTAGATGGCAAGATGAAGTGGAAGCAGAGATCAAAAGTATTACCAACTGGAAGAAGACCGGGAGAAATGGAGAGAAATAGCAATGGATTAACACCGAGGCAGAACAATGGGATTAATCCACCCAACATAAATGGATTGTAAGGGCTTCAATCTGAAGCGGAAAAACTCCACAAAGGATTTAGTGATATATATTAAGTTCTGGTACTGGAATTGATATGAATAGAAGAATTGTATTTTTGTTGACGGCTAGGTTTTTAGTTCACGAAATCGATGGAGTTTTTTATGATGTATTTGGATATGCAGGGGATTATTTCTCGAAGAATTTGGTTGACAACGAAATTTACTTACTGATATAGGAAACAATTGGCCTTACTAGGATATTCGGTTTACGCACTTTGGGTATCCCATAGAGAGTGGGTGCTTTCGGATTTATAATTTTGTATTTGCATATTTCACTGCCTAAGATAATGGAATTTGCTTTTTACTTTCCCTATATAGTATATGGTATATAGGAGAAGTATTGTTTTCGTGCATGAAAATGTTTGGTCTGTGGGCGCTCTATCTCAAAAACGAATAATTCGTTTCAGATGAAACTTTAAACTTAAGGTTTTATCATTAAAAATTAGAACTGAAAAGCTTTTGGTAAACATTCCTAAACCGGAAGTGGTTGTTTACTCGAGGCATTTTTTTAATTTATCTCGATAGTTTTCTAAATTTTAAAAATATTACATAACTCTTCCAACAAAAATTAAAAGGAATGAGAAAATGAACAAGTTTTATAAAAACATGTTTTGCATAAAGTGCTTAACTTGCGAGAAAGAAATTAAAAATCAAAAATTTTGACATTTTTTGCCTAGTACTAATAAACTATGGGAGTTACATGGAATTTGTATAACAAGTAATTGTAAAGAATCCAAAATTGAGCAAATTATTAAAAATTGCCTTTTGCGTAAAACTCATAGTTTTGAAGAAAATGTAAGGAAAATATTATGATGGCTATCTCAACATTTTTATATTTCTATATATGTTACAATTTTTAATTAAAACCCTCGCTTATGGTTTATTGATTGGAAGGTAGGATAGAGACTACCCACCCACCCTACATATACATGATAACCTTAAATATTTATCGTTGATGATTTTTTTGCAAAAAGCAATAAAATCTTATATCTAATAAAAAATACAGTATAATTCAAATATAAGTTTAAATATAAATGTCCTTCTATACGTAGTCCTACTTATTTTAGATTTAAAGTCTGCCCACCCATCATGCATTAAAATTTTATTAATTACCAATCAAAACTCTACCTTTTGAATTTCTTTTTAATTCAAAAAGTTCTGTAATTAATTTTACTCCAAACCGCGAGACGATCAGTAATTGAAATTTATATGTATATGTAGGGTGGGTGGTGGGCCTCTATCCCACCCTTTAATCATCATCAAAAATTATTTGAAAAATTTGTATAATCAAATCTCCAAAAATTGCAATTATTTTGTGTTTATTTATATTTTACAACTTTTAATTAAAACTCTCGCTTATGTTTTACTGATTGGGCAATGGGATAGAGGACACCCACCCACCCTACATATACATGATAACTTTAATTGCTAAACGTGGATGATTTTGCTGGTAAAAACCATCAAACCCTTTATGTAATAAAAAATGAAACAAAATCAAAATGTAATTTTAAATATAATTAACTTTCTATAGCAAATCTTATCTGACTTAGGTTTAATATCTGCCCATCCATTATGCATTATATTTTTACTAAGTTACTCACTCAATTTTTTTTTCAATTTTAATTTTATTTTTATTCAAAAATATTTGTAATTAATTTTATTGGATACAACGATACGATAAGGAATTAAAGTTTATATGTATATGTAGGGCGGGTGGGTGGCCTCTATCCCACCCTCCAGTCAGAAAAACATCATCAAAAATTATTTGAAAAATTTGTTTGAATAAATCTATCAAATTGTGCAATAATGTTGTGTTTATTTATGTTGTACAACTTTTAATTAAAACCCTCACTTATATTTTACTGATTGGAGGGTGGGTTAGAGGACCCCCACCCACCCTACATATACATAATAACCGAGGACTGCACAAGCAGCATTTTGTTGATTTACATACATGATTTAAATAATTATAAGTGGTTAACTTATTTTATCTTCTCAAGAATTTAAAAATATAGATTCACTTCTAGTTTTCAAATCAGCAAGTATCTAGCGAATGTTCCAACTACCCTCTTTTATACGCACTACAGTTTCTTATACAGATGTCGATGATGGTTATATGTATCTTTAAAAACTTATTTGCTTATTTAATACCTCATTGCATCAAACTTTCCAGTCTTTTTTTCCAAATTGGACATCCACATAATTCCATACTGCCTATAAAATCCTCCCAACTGAATGGGTTTTAGAATACTATTTTTACAATCGCATTGATGATAAACCATCCACAATATACTGCTTGCGCAGTGATTAATTTCTATTTCACAAGTATCTTATTGCTGTAAATCATCTAGAAAATACTGCTCGCGAAGTACTTCTTATATGCAGGTATACATCACTGCGCAAGCAGTATTTTGTAGATAATTTAAGTTAATATATATCCTTAACCAAAAACATCCACAACTGCGCAAGCAGTATTTTGTTGATTTACATAAGCATTGGTTAACTTATTTTTTCTTCTCAAAAATTTAATAATTTTGTTTCACTTCTAGTATTCAAATCAGCAAACATCTAGGTCATTTAAGTTCTAACAACCCTCTTTTATATATACTACAGTTTCTTCTACATATGTGGGTGATGGTTATATGTATCTTTTAAAGCTTATCTTTTTTAGTTTAATATTTCTTTGCGTCAAATTTTGTTTCTTTCTTTTTTTCCAAAATTGGACATTCACATAATTCCATACTGCCTATAAAATCCTCCCAACAGAATAGGTTTTAGAATATTATTTTTACAATCGCATTGATGATAAACCATCCACAATATACTGCTTGCGCAGTGGTTAATTTCTATTTCACAAGTATCTTATTGATGTAAATTATCTAGAAAATACTGCTTGCGCAGTACTTCTTATATGCAGGCATACATCACTGCGCAAGCAGTATTTTGTAGATAATTTAAGTCAATATATATTCTTAACCAAAAACATCCACAACTGCGCAAGCAGTATTTTGTTGATGTACATGATTTACATAATCATTGGTTAACTTATTATTATTCTCAAAAATTTAATAATTTTGTTTTACCTCTAGATTTCAAATCAGCAAACATCTAGGTCATTTAAGTTCTAACAACCCTCTTTTATATATACTACAGTTTCTTCTACATATGTGGGTGATGGTTATATGTATCTTTTAAAGCTTATCATTTTTAGTTTAATATTTCTTTGCGTCAAATTTTCTTTCTTTCTTTTTTTCCAAAATTATACATTCACATAATTCCATACTGCCTATAAAATCCTCCCAACTGAATAGGTTTCTAGAATAATATTTTTACAATCGCATTGATGATAAACCATCCACAATATACTGCTTGCGCAGTGATTAATTTCTATTTCACAAGTATCTTATTGATGTAAAACATCTAGAAAATACTGCTTGCGCAGTACTTCTTATATGCAGGTATACATCACTGCGCAAGCAGTATTTTGTAGATAATTTAAGTCAATATATGCTTAACCAAAAACATCCACAACTGCGCAAGCAGTATTTTGTTGATATACATGATTTACATAATCATTGGTTAACTTATTTTTTCTTCTCAAAAATTTGTTTTACCTCTAGTTTTCAAATCAGCAAACATCTAGGTAATTTAAGTTCTAACAACTCTCTTTTATATACACTACAGTTTCTTCTACAGATGTGGATGACCGTTATATGTATCTTTTAAAGCTTATATTTTTTAGTTTAATATTTCTATTACTCGTTTAGTAAATTCCATATGTATGATTTTTACTAATCTTTAAAGTTGAATTTTCTTGTATACCATTTCCTGCTTTCTAGTTTGTGCCAAGTAGTCATTTCTTGTTCTATGGTTGTTTCTCTGGATTTGTTACTGCATCTAATTTTCATATTCGAGGAAGTATGTCTGTTTATTGAACACTCTGTATTAAACTAGATGTGATTGGAACAATTTTTCATTCTTAACTTAGTTCTTTTGTACATCGCATCAAGTTATAATATATATTGCAAATATGTTCGAATTTTAATAATGTAACAAATTAAAATGCAAAATGAAATAAAAATACATATCCAAATCAAGACAAATCTTTTTTTCGTAAATTTTATATATCCCTGGGTTTATACAGCTGCTTGATCTTCTTGTTAGAAAAGTATAATAGTATTCAAGCCTTAAAGTTCCGCAAATGTAAGTGGGTTAGAAAAATCTCAACTCTAGTTACAAGTAATGGCAAAATTGACAATTGTACCTAGTTTTTAATCAGTAGCATTACTCGTGATACAAGAAAACCTTTTGGTAGAAAACCACTACTACAAACTATTTGATTATTCCTTATTAATACCAATGACTCTTCTTTTCTCCGTCGAATCAACATTACTTCTAAATCAGTAACGATTTCATAACAAATTCATCACCGATTTGATTGAATTAATCAATTCGAGGCAAGTGGGTGATTTGCATTTATGGTGGCAGCGCCCTATTCGGTCTCGTTAAAAAACTGTTAATTACAATTAGCATATTTAAAATGGGGCGTAATTAACGTCAATATTAATTAGCGGCCAATTATTCATGATTGTGTGTGAGAAGGTAGGGTGAGTGCGTGTTCGCGAGATGAGCGCAGATGTAATCGATAGAAGAAGTGTCGCGCTGATTAGCGGCGCGGAGATGAGAGGGAGGGGCGGGCTTCGGATCGCGCCAATCGCGCCGACGCCAGGCGTCCCTCTGACGTCACGCGACGCTCGCCCCCGCACACATGCATGCACACGTACACATACTGACAAAATGGATACTGCGCCAGAATGACGGTGTGTGCGAGACAACTCTAATGAGACCTCTTTTATATATATATATATATATATTATATATATATATATATATATATATATATATGCGGAGTTATTCGGTTTCTCTCTTAAACATTATTAAAAGTTTCGAGGAGAGTAATGTCGCCCCCCAAAACCCCCCACTCCACCACACTGGATGGTCCAACCGAATTTTCTATAATATACCTAATGGGGATTCTCTGTTTTTCTTTTATTTCTGGAAAAGTTGAATTTCGGAATTGCCCACCGTAGATCACGTTTATTGCGCGAGATTTATGAGCGGGGGAATGTTTTATAATTTAAAAAATTAATCTCGCTTCTGATTAATAACGTGAGAATATACATTCAGCAACGCTGACACGTTCAGCTCCATGGGATTTTTTTCTCTTATGATACCACGTGAATCAACCTTTCTTTTATCGTCAGTATTAATATAAAAAATATAAATAGTAGCATTCAAGACGTAGTAAGATATTTTAAATTTTAAATATTGATTTACAGGTACAGTATTATGAAAATAAAAGTAATAATTAGAATTGATTATTTTGAGCGTTTCTGGACCGTAGTTTTAAATATTATAATGTAATTGGTTATTTTTATAGTTTTTATTTATTTATTTGTTTATTTATTTCAAAACCCATCACGACTTAAAGTCCATTAATAGTATTACAAAAATAATATACAAATATAAAACCAAATTAAAAATTATTTCTTATAAAATATAAGTATGAAGATACATTTAAGTTAGACGGAGACAATTTAAAAGATCACCTCTATTTACATTTTAATAATGTAAAAATACGATGCAGTAACGCTTAAAATAATTAATTTTAATTATTACTTTTATTTTAAATTTGATTTATTGATTAATTAGCAGCAATTAAAATTACATTTGTAAAATATTACTCATATGAAAAACATTTTTGAAAATTGCTGCACGATCGAAGTTTTTCTTTATTGCACTTCTGACTTTAAAAACGCGAGCGAGAAACGAGAAACTTTTTTTACATTTGTATCCTAAATAACCATTAAAGTCGATTTCTATCTTCAGGAAATTTTTAAAGATTTTTCACACTAACACTTGTTGATTCCTAATGGTGAAAAAGGTAAGTTACTTGTTTCTTGTTTCCCTTCTTAATTTGTAATATTACCGAGCTAAGATATAAGAAGAAAGTCTCATAAAACAATATTCAGATTCTTACAAAAATGAAATAAATTATGAAAAAATATATCTGAAAAGACAAAAACAGAAAAAAACAATGAAAATTTAAAAAAATAAATAAATAAATGAGGCTATTAAAATTGTTTCTAAAAAAATTTCATTTGTTTGAGAAAATTTATATATATATATTTCGTTAATATTGTAAGAAAATTTTAATACTAGATAGTTACTGTTGCAACCATTCTTATAATTAAAAAGGAAGAAGTTAAAAATATTAAAAAATAAAATTTTAAAACATATTAAATTTATCTATTTTTAAAAAATTAAATTTAATAAGAAGAAAAATTAATTTTTATGAGCACACGAAAATCAATAATTTAATAATAATAATAATAAATAAACTTTGTTCAAATATAGATGTAGTACATGAATAAAATCAAATTCTACAGCTAATTGAATACGCCTCAAAAAAAAAACAAAAATTAAATCAAGAATGAAATTATTTGCAAATAATATAATCTTCTACAGAATAACATTCTTTTTCTATGAGAAAATTTTTTAGTTTCTTTTTTAATGTAGATTCACTCGATACATCTTGCAAGCTTTTTAGCAGAGCATTGAACATCTTTAGTGCAATGTACCTAGGTGATGTTTCAAAAGGGGAAAGTCGGTGGAGTGGAGTTGCTAAGATTAAATTTTATTTGTTTCAAGAGAATTTTACACATTTAGAAAGTTTTCTGTGGTTTGCGGATTTTCATTTTTAATACCTTTTATAGAGAAACTTTTATAAATTAATATAATTTTATACTATCCTCTGTTTTTACTATAAAATTCAAGATATTTTAAGAAAGTTTCTCCTTTTTTCTTTCTTGAAAATTCCATATATTATTTTCTAAATTAAATGTTTATAGCTGAAGTGAATTTCACATTTCTTATATAGAAACATGTTTTTAAGTTATATATAACAATTTTTTTCTGTTTTTCTAAGAACTTTTATAGGTAAACGAATAATAGTTGAATTTGGAAATATAATTTTTTTTCTAATTCTCTATGGATCCTCTTTTGTAAAGATTTGAAAACTTTTTTCAAAATATTGTATTGTTTTTGACAATTATTAATTAATTTTTACAATGTTTTTACTTTATTCTCTTTAATAATTTTCCTTTAAATAACTTTTATTGCTCTGAAATTATTTAAATTAATATTTCGTTAAAAAAATTAGTATGAATTTAAATGCTTTTAGAAATTTCTTTAATTGTTTTATTTTTTGAAATTTGAAAACCAGTAATTTATTGTTTAATTGTGGAGGCGTTTACTTTGTGGTACATCTTCAATACACTGGAGAAAGAAAACATGATTACTTTGTTTTACCACTTTTTATTTAACAAATTACACGTAACTATAGTTTCGACTATCAACTAGTCATTAGACTTTATGTTTGATAATGACTAGTTGATAGTCTAAACTATAGTCACGTGTAATTTGTTAAATAATAAACAAAGTAATCCTGTTTTCTTTCTTGAGTATAGTAATATATTTATCTATTTGTGAGTATAATTTTCAGTTTTTTCCACTAGTTTTTAATATTAAAAAAAATACATTTTCATCATCTTAATTAGGAAATTTTAATTTTTTTAAATAATTTTTAAAAAGGAAAAAAAATATTAACATGTTTTTCAATTGTTCTTTGTTTAAATATCAAAATAAGAAACAATCAAACTATGTAAAGAAACAAAAAAGTGGTTAAAACAATATTAACATTTTTACAAACGTATAAAATTTAAAAAATAGAATGAAAAATTTTAAGAAAACAATAAAAACTATTAAAAACATTAAACATTTGCTAAATTAGATAATTCAATTGTTTCTACACTGTTTTTATAAATAAAAAGCAATTAAACTTATTAAGCAAAAAAGAATAAATTTGGTTAAGATTTTTACAAAAGTATAAAATTTTACAAATAAAATGAGAAATTTCAGAAAAAAACGAATATAAATTAATAAAAATTTGCTGAAATAAGTTAGATAAGTCATTTGTTTGCAGATTGTTGTTTTTTTGCAAATTTCAACTGTTTCATTTTATAAAATTTATCTATTTCACTTTGATTATAATTTTAAGTACATTTTACTTTTTTATAAAACTTCATTTGTTTTAAAAAATCGGAAAATAAAATGAAAAATTAAAAACATTAAAAAATTGATAATATTAATTAGACAATTCAATTGTTTCTACACTGTTTTTTGCAAATTTTAATTGTTTCATTTTAATAGATTCATCTATTTCATTTTGGTTAAAATTGTAAGTACATTTTAAAAGACTTTTTTTTTTAAACTTCATTAAATTTAAGCGAATTTTAAATGTATTTTCAGAACGTTTTCGTCCGTTTAAAGATTTTCAATTTTTTCTATTAGAAATTTTGTAGCGCTTTATGTAAGAAAATTTAAAGAGAAGAAAGTTATGAACTTGTTTTTCAATTGTTCTTTGTTAAAAAACTTCATTATAAAATTGTTTTTTTGCCTTTTTAAATTGTATTATTACCAAAATAAGAAGCAATCAAAGTAAAGAAAAAAAAGTTTAAAATAATATTAAGATTTTTATAACAGTATCAAATTGGGAAAATAAAATGAATAATTTTAAGAAAACAATAAAACTATTAAAAACCAATTTACCAAAATAAATTAGATAATTCAATTGTTTCCAGACTATTTTTTTAGAAATTTCAATTGTTTCATTTTAGGAAGTTCAGCTATTTCCCTTGGCTAAAATTTTAAGTATATTTTACTTTTTTATAAAATTTCATTTGTTTTCAAAAAAATTTAGAAAAATAAAATGAAAAATTTCAAGAAAACAATAAAAACCATTAAAGACATTAAAAATTTGCTGAAATAAGTTAGATAATTCAATTGTTTATAGACTGTTTCTTTATAAAATCCATTTGTTTCATTTTAGAAAATTCATCTATTTTCATTTGGTTAAAAATTTAAGTACACAACACTTCATTTGTTTTTAAAATTTGAATAATAAAATGAAAAATTCTAGAAGAAAAAAGAATGAAAACTATTAAAAACCGATAATTCAATTGTTTTTAGACTGTTTTTTTTACAAATTTTAATTGTTTCATTTTAGAAATTTTTTTTAAAATTAAAAAATAAGATGAAAAATTTCAAGAAAACAATAAAAACATTAAAAATTTGCCAAAAGAAATTAGATAATTCAATTGTTTCTGGACTGGTTTTTTTACAAATTTCAATTGTTTAATTTTAGGTTTTTGGTTAAAATTATAAGTACATTTTACTTTTTTATAAAACTTCATTTGTTTTAAAAATTTGAAAAATGATATTAAAAATTTCCAGAAAACAATAAAAACTTTTAAAAACATTAAAAATTTGCTCAAATAAATTAGATAATTTAATGGTTTCTGGACTGTTTTTTTTTGCAAATTTCAATGGTTTCATTTAAGAAAATTCATATATTTCATTCTGGTTAAAATTTTAAGTATACTTCTAAATGTCTTTTTTTATAAAACTTTATTAGTTTTAATAATAATAATAATAATATTTATTGACGGAAAATCCAATTTACAGAAAATAAAAATAACACAGTTAAACAAATGAAATTATAATAAGGGAAACTAAAGCTAAACATAATTTAATAAAACCAAAACGTAATCAACACTAGCTTAAACCTATAAGTACATATAGTTTTAAGGGAATTTTAAATGCACTTTCAGAAAGTTTTCTTCCGTTTAAAGATTTTCAATTTTTTCTATTAGAAATTTTGTAGCGCTTCATGTAAGAAAATTTAAAGAGAAGAAAGTTATGAACTTGTTTTTCAATTGCTTTTTGGTAAAATACTTGAATGTAGAATTGTTTTTTGTTTCCCTTTTTAAATTGTATTATTACCAAAATAAGACGCAATCAAACTTCCTAAAGAATAAAAAAGTTTAAAACAATATTAAGATTTTTACAACAGTATCAAATTTGGAAAATAAAATGAATAATTTTAAGAAAACAATAAAATTATTAAAAACAAATTTGGTGAAATAAATTAGATAATTCAATTGTTTCATTTTAGGAAGTTCATCCATTTCCCTTTGGGTAAAATTTTAAGTACATAATACTTTTTTTTATAAAATTTCAATTGTTTTTACAATTTGAAAAATAAAATTAAAAATTCTAGATAAAATAAGAATAAAAACTATTAAAACCATAGATAATTCAGTTGTTTTTTTTACAAATTTCAATTCTTTCATTTAAGGTAATTCATCATTTTCCCTTTGGTTAAAATTATAAGTACATTTTACTTTTTTTATAAAACTACATTTGTTTTTTAAATTTGAAAAATAAAATGAAAAATTTCAAGAAAACAAAAAAAAACATTAAAAACTTGCCAAAAGAAATTAGATTCAATTCAATTGTTTCTAGACTATTTTTTGCAAATTTAAATTGTTTCATTTTAGAAAATGCATCTATTTCATTTTGGTTAAAATTTTAAGTACCCTTTTTTATAAAACTTTATTAGTTTTAAGGAAATTTTGAATGCACTTTCAGAAAATTTTCTTCTGTTTAAAGATTTACAATTTTTTTTCTATTAGAAATTTTGTAGCGCTTTATGTAAGGAAATTTAAAATTTAAAGAGAAGAAAATTATAAACGTGTTTTTCAATTGTTTTTTAAACAAATACTTCATTGTAGAATTATTTTTTGTTTCCCTTTTTAAATATTACCAAAATAAAAAGCAATCAAACTTTGTGTAGAAAAATCTAATACATTTGGTTAAAACAATATCAAGACATTTACAAATGTATAAAATTTGAAAACTAAAATTAAAAATTTGAGGAAAAAAAAGAATAAAAACTATTAAAAAACATTAAAAATTTTCTAAAATAACTTAGATAAGTCAATTGTTTCTACACTGTTTTTATTTACAAATTTCAATTGTTTTATTTAAAAAAAATTCTCTTTGGTTAAAATTTTAAGACCACTTTACTTAACTTCATTTGTCTTTAAAATTTGAAAAAACAAATGAGAAATTTCAAGAACAAAATAAAAACTATAAAAAATATTAAAAATTTGCTCAACTAAATTAGATAATTAAATTGTTTCTAGACCGTTTTTTTCAGAAATTTCAATTGTTTCATTTGAGAAAATTCATCTATTTCTCTTAAAATTTTATGTACATTTTACAAGCTTAATTTGTTTTTAAAATATGGAAAATAAAATGAAAAATTTCAAAAAACAATAAAACTAAAAAAAGATTAAAGATTTGCTAAAATAATTTAGATAATTCAATTGTTTCTAGACTGTTTTTTTTTACAAATTTCAATTGTTTCATTTAATAAACTTCATTTATTTCCTTATGGTTAAAATATTAAGTACATTTTAAATTACTTATTTTTATAAAGCTTAATTATTTTTAAGCGAATTTTAGATGCATCTTCAGAAAGTTTTCTTTTCTTTTTAAGTTTTTTCTTTTAGAAATTTTGTAGCGCTATTTTTAGGTAAATTTTCTATTTTTTTCCTGTAGCAATTTTCTGTTTAATATTTAGCCAATTTCAAGTATTTTTTTGTAAAATTTCTAATTTTCAATCAAATCATTATTTTCTTTTTAAAATTTTTCATATATTTTTGTCCAAATCAAATGTTGTTTAATAAAGACCGTTTGAATATTTTTTTTAAATAAAAACATTTTTGAAAGTTGAGGTTTTTCACTTTTATTTTTCATGAATTTTTATAAGAAAATAAATGTAAATATAGTAATTTGGACTTAATGTTTCTTTTTTTTGGAATTTTTAATAAAGTTTTTTCTAAATCTAATATTCATTCTTAATGACAGTTTCATCTTTTTAGAAAACAAAAATTAATTCTTTTTTATATAAAAATCCAATAGTTTAAAAAAAAAGTTGGAAATCGTTTTTTTTTTGGCTTTTTGA
The DNA here is from genome assembly GCA_963969525.1 of Ontholestes murinus. NCBI lineage: Eukaryota > Metazoa > Arthropoda > Insecta > Coleoptera > Staphylinidae > Ontholestes > Ontholestes murinus. The sequence goes on from OZ018398.1 coordinate 30,120,656, forward strand.
TATTTCAATTGAATTTTTTTAAATTAAATTTGTATCGTTGACTTATATCAACACTGTCACGTACTCGAAGAACCCAATAAATTAATGTTTATTCTTTGAGAAAATGTTCACTGTTTGTTTTTTTGTGTGAAATTTCAATTTAAAAAGTTTTTTATCTTAACTGTTTTATCTCTTATCAAATAAAAAGTTGATTTTTGTAAAATATAAGTGATTTAAAGTTTGATCAATCAATTCTGCTACGAGTTTTATATATCAACACTCCTACAAGAGTTATACTAATTAAAATAAACTAGCTTTTTATAAGTATTACGAATTTCACTCCCAAATACTCAGTTAAAAATTTCCTTGAACTATCCCAAAAACTAAAGTCTATCACTACACCCAAGAACTCGAGATTAGTTTCCTTTGACGTGAGTAGCTTGCTTTCTAATATTTCTGCAGATGAATGCCTTCAAATATCAAAAACTCTTATAGATAAATCGAACATTAATCCTATCGCAAAATCAGAATTATCCGACGCACTTGAACTTTCTTTTAATAAAAATTACTTACAATTTGATAATAAAAGTTTTTTTAACAAAGTAACTGATGGGCGATGGATCTCGATCTCCTCTCAAAGCCTCTTGTTAGCAGAAATTTTTATGTCAAGTATAGAAGAACAATCTTTAGTTTAAATTTCACAAAACACGTATTTAATTTTGGTTTATGTACGTAGATGATGTCATCTCATACTTTAGTGATACATGAACATTTAATTTGCATACTAATTAATCGTGTTCACCCAAAAATAATATAACTGATAGTAGAGAAAGAAAATAATAGAATTAATTTCTTAGACCTTACATTATTACACCAAAATAACAAAATTCAATTAATATGAAATATTTAAGAAACTTACCAATGTTAACTCCAAAATACCTACAATTCAAATCATCATTATCATTTTTATTATTATTATCCTCTGTCTTACAAGTTAGCTACATTTTATATTATGATATATTGAGCCTTAATAATTCCTCTATCAGATTTATGAAGAGCGACAGAACTAGACACAATTATTTTAATAACTGAGCAGAATAGTTTTCTAGTTAGTGTAATACAAAATTTAATTTACAAAAATCTTTACAAATTAACTAGGGCACATGTTTATCCCAATAATATATTCGATCGAACAAGTGAAAAATTCAAAACATTTACTTATTTTGGTTAAGTAATAAATAAAATCATCAGATTGCTTTTAAACAAGCAAGTAAACTTTCAAACAAATTTTCTAACGCCAAAGACCAAATCCAATCAACTAAAAGGAATCACGAATATACAAAATGTCATGTTCCGATTGTAATGGCACATATATAGAGCAGACAGCTAGGAGTTTTGAGAAGAGATTTAATGAGTATTATAGAGTATTTCGACATTTTATAATCATATTCTAGACTGTAATCTTTAATTATTGCATATTGATAGATTAAAATTTTTACATTTTTGCAGTAATCAATATTCATACAAAATAAGATTGAATTCAGAACAGAGAGAACAACATTAATATTATGATTAATATTTGTTTTTTTAATGCGCATGATTATTTTAAATATACATACAAATCTAATATGTATAATTATGGTTTAAGAATTATCTAACAAAATTTAATTACCAATTAATTAAAATCAGTAATAGTTATCAAAACGTATTTTATATAAATAAATTTTACTAAGAATCAAAAGGAGATTTTCATATTGTTGTGAATATGCAGGAAAGGCGAATTAAATTGTGTACACCTTTGTCAAGAACTATAGTAAATTATTTAGATATAGACAGATTGAATATATAATGACTTATTAATAGCTTAGTTAGCTTAATTAAATAAATAAATAAATGACACTTACTATATTTCGTTTAAAAGGATAATCTAAAATATTTCGATGTAAGGTATACGAAAAAGTACAATTGCTTCAATATTCCCAAAATGGTGTTATGAATAGGTGTAAAAAGGGCACGAATGGTGGAAAGCAGAAAGGGCGGTGACCAACGAGGACGCAAAGAGCCCGATGTCCATACTTGACTCGCACGTTTCCCTTCCACCCTAACCCTGTATTAGACAAGCTTAATTCCTCGGCGAAACAAAGCCCCCACAAATACATTTCTGGGCCCAGATTATACCGTTTATATATATATATAAAGTAAGGAGAGCGTGTGTAGATATAATATATAGCGGTTGTCACGTGCATTATTTATATTACTCCCTTATTCTCCACGAGGATTGCCATCTTAATGACATTGTTAAGTTTTTTTTTCGGTTCTCCCGTGGCTCCTTCCTACCCTTATTACGGGAATGTTTTATCTTCTCCAGACGTTGAGCGAATGCCCGGGTAATTGTTTCCACTGGCCCCCATTAATCATTCCATAATTGAAAAATTAACTAATCTTTTATTGCAGTTGCAACTAATCCAATAATATTTTTATTAAGTGAAAAGATGACCTTGAAAATGTAAACACGAATTATAATCATAAAATTCCTATGTCGTCATAATTTTCTTCAGATTTAACCTGCTTAAGGTTAAATAGTTTTGTATAATAAAACTGGAATTATTAATTAACATTTTCTTGTTAATACTTTAATAGATGTATAAAAATTAAACGTATTGTATATTATTGTTACTTATCTATATTTATCAATTTAAAAAAGTTTCCATAAACAGTGTTATTTTAAATAGTTTAGTTTTGTTTATTGGCTTTACAAGATTTATAAAAAAAAATCATAAAATACATACATAAATACACTAAATAATCACTTTAAATTTTGGACTTCTGGTATTCTTCCACTTGACCAATTGTACTTTGCAGCTTGTGATAATACCCATCAGGCCACTCTCGCCACTGAAGTAAAATTTTTGCCATTTCTGGCTTATTTAGGTCAAATTTTTGGAGGCCACATTATTGAAAATGACATTTAATGGAAAATTTGTATTTAAAAATAAATAAAGTTTCATCAACTTGCATCCTTAACAATAAATGTTAAACCAATCTAACTTATTAATATACAATAAAAGTATGGAATTATGAACACCTATAGCAGATTATAATTGAGAACACTCATATCTGGTTTGATTATTTATGTTTATGTTTATTAGTCTTTAACGTCTTTTCCAATAAAAATACAAATGAATATATACAAATATTATTAAAAACGTACAACAATTATGGATGGATAAGACTGGACGCTTTCAAGCAGCTGCGAAAATCTTCTAGTCTAACCCTTGTTTTTGTCCATGAAGATGAGGATGCTGATTAAAATTTTAATTAACTTTGTTAAAAAAAGATATAAAACTGTGTCAATATTTTTAGTTAAAATACATAATTTTATTCAATATATTAACAAAAGTAATATTAATTGTGGATGTTAAAAGTAGTTTTGTATATCAAAACTAATACTGAGGTTTAACTTCGCGTAAGTCAAAATTATATCATATATAAAAATCTATTATATATCGACAGAAATTGATTATATATGTAAATCTGTAAACTCACTTAAGTATACCGGATTCCGCTTTTGTTCTTGTAATTTGTAGACTGTGAGGAATATAATTGATCAAGCTCAAAATCATATTTCTAGCCATAACTCATACAATACATCATATTACTACAAAACTGAAAATAGTAATTACTACATTCGACAAATTAATGAGTGACTGAAGTTTTAAAATTTTCAAATTCAGGGCTTCTGGTCGTTTCCAAAAGCTTTTCAGTTCTAAAATTAGATGATAAAACCATAAGTTTAAAGATTTATCTTAAAAGGATCATTCGTTTTTGAGATACACCGCTCATCATCAGAAACACAGATTTACACATAACATGTACAAAACGATACATAAACCTTTTTCTAGAAATTAGTGGAGTCGTTTCATGAGACCTAAAAACGGATATTTGCCTTAAAAACATTTCAAAAATGTTTCATAAACACAATATGATTATCTGAAGTTTCAACGGGGAAATATTACTAATTCATTTTAACCATTCAAGAAGAATAAAAATTAAAGTTTAAATCGTTTTTAGTTTCTTAAAAAAATTGTTTAATACGTCAAATTTTGTATAAACTAATTATAATTTGCAGGAGATTAAAGTATTTTGCTTTAATTTAAATAAAAGTGCAGCTGAAGCGTATAAATAATGAAACTTTATGGTAACAATACTTCAAATGCACTATTCTTTTCATGAAAGCAAAAATCTCCGATAAATGCTGCTTAGTTAACACACAATTTGACAGCTTTATGTCAAGGCGGTTAAAAGCCTCTATAACATTTAGAAGAATGGCTAAGATGCTTTGTTTTCGTATAAAGCCTTCTATAATTAAATCGATGATTCAAACTAGCTAGTTTTGATAGCCATAAAAAAGAGGAAAACGAATTAGTGACTTAACTTAAGTTTCGTGAATCATTGATCTTTTATAATTAACTGATTTTTTTTCGTATTTACCTTTAAATGGAACTATAAACCTTCACAATAGCGCTCATTCTTCTCAAATATTTTAACAGAGTTTAATTAATATGCATCCTTATTCTCTTCAGTTAGCTTCACCCTTGTATGTGACTCCTACTCCAAATCCATTTACTATGATTTGTTCTTCAGGAGATTCCAAGAAGTATGCTATGTGTAATATCTCGAAGAGCATCTCTACTTTTGGTTTGTTTCTTTGGTGTTGCAGTCTAATCTGAAACATTGTTTATGTTTTGGTCTTTATTTTAAAATAGTTAGACAAAAAAGGATTTAATTTTTTTCCCTAAAACACACAGAAGAGGAAATACATGATTAAATACAGATATTATATATTATAAAGAGAAATATAAATGTTACAAAGAAATATAAAAAGATCATTATAAGATCCTCTAAGGAAAATATTTTGTAGATAACGAGAGGAATAGGACAAAAAATTCTGAAGTTCATAATAAAGAACGGAGAACAAAAATCGTAGAGTATTAAAATATGAATGAATATAATGTAATACGATTAATGTTGTTTTAAAGAAAAGCTCATAGAAAATTCTATAAATCTGGAATTTTTGAAGATAAGTTTTGCCCAGAAAAAAGAAATACAACATCGTATGATTAAATTATTTCTCACATTATATACAGTGTAATACTCCAAAATCAATAGAGTACGTCGAATAATGGTAGAATGTGACTGGAAAAGAAGATGCTGCAAAATTATAGCATACTCAATTTAGAAAAAAAATGCTGAAAAATCTCGATAAAATAAGGAGACCTAAATGATGAAGAAAAATTATAGAAATTTGGAAGAAACTGTGCTGGAAAACTCTATGACTAATAGCAGTTTGGAAGAGAAATTCATCGAAAAACTTGAAAGAAAAAATGCTGCAAATTTCAAATATAATAAAAACAGCGGTAAGAAAATTATTACGAGATAAAACAAGATATAATGCATAACTCTTGAAAAAATAGTTGCTTAGAACCCTGGAATTAATACAATTTAAAAGAAATATTCATGAAATTTTAATAAATCTCGAAAAATAAAATGCTGTAAATTGTTGGAATTAAACAAAAATATTTTTTTTCTGGATAACTATGGGCCAATAACTATTTTAATTTATTCATGTATGAATGTAAATGTTGAGACGTACACCCACATCTCCACATCTCCAAGAAACCGCACGGTAAATTCTTCCTTTAGAAAAATCCACCACCCTGCTGGGTTTCGAACCCTCAACTACGTGGTCCTTAAGCCAACAGTGAAAATTTCAAAAATAAAAGTTGCTTGATTATTCTAGTCATAACAGACTAATGTCAAATGTATCTTCTAAAAAGGGACAAAAGTAGCACATTTGCTCCAATATATTCCAAAGAAGAAGACAGCGTGCCTTACTGCTCAGTGGATAGATGTGGGTCTGAGTGGAAAAACACTGGAAATCAGTGAACTCCGCCTGTGATTCTTGCTGTCTAAATTTGTGTACGTGTTTTATGTCTTCTTTTGAAAATGTATTATAAGCAAGAAGAACAAAGTTATAAAGAATAAAGAATAAAGAAATCTGGAATAAAAATGCTGGAAATTTTGGAACTTTCGATGAAAATGCACATAACTTATAAGATAAAGAGAAATTCATTGAAAATTATTGAAGTTTGAAAGGTTCTTATCAAATAAAAGACTGACAAGTCAAGAAATAATAAAAATTGTAGAAAAAGGAAAATTCTAGATCCCTCGAATTCATGTAATTTAGAAGAAAAAGGAATGGAAAATTCTAGAAATCTTTAAGAGAAATTGCTGGAACTAGAATGTTGAAGAAAAATATTTAAAGACAAAATGGGAAATTTAGAAACTGGAAAGAACGTTGCATAAAAATTCTAGAGAATTTGAAAGAGAAGTTGATCGAAAATTATAGAAGTTTGAACGCTTTAAAATGTTAAAAATATAAAAGAAAAATTAGTGGAACATTCTATAACCTTTGGAAAAAAATCGATTATGTGAATGTAAACGCGAAAGTTCTAGAGAAAATAGATAGAAATACGAGAAATTTAAACGTTCATGTAGACGAACTGATTGGAGGGGTTACATTTTGTAAATAGTATTTTTTGAGAATATAAATCTAGAGAACCGAACGTAATAGAGTACATAAAATATGAAGAAATACAAGAAAAAATGGAGTGAGTGAAGGAGACAACGCAGAAAGATTTATGAAATGGTGAATAAATGGTTGGAGAATGGGGTAAATGTGAAGGCATGGATGAAAGAGAAGTGGATAGTACTTGGCAAGGATGTTTCGAGAGAAACTTATACAATCCAAGGTATGAAATGTGGCACGGTTGTGGGAGGGTGCCAGGGTACTTGACTGACATCATTTTCATGAATGGATACAAGACTATCCTGGCGCGAGCTAGATGCGGTTCGAAAGAGAGAGGATGAAAGGTTTTGATAGGGGAAAGTTATGGTAGTGCACTATGTACGAATGGGATAAATACGTGAAGTCATTTGAGAGAAGAATATGAAGGGGTGCGTGAGGAGTAGTTGGTGGGAAACAGGAAGGTAACTGAATGTATGAGAGAGGATGGAGCTGATGTAAAGGTTTTGGCCATATGTTTTGGGTGGAAGAGGGAGATAAAGAGTAAAGTGTATTAGAGTTTTTTTATTTAGAAGTTTATATATGGAAGGTTGTTTTTGTATGTCAAGGTTGTTATGCTAATAAAGGTTTTATTTTATTTTTTATAAGAAAAAGAGATAAAATTATATTAATTTAAGAATTTTAAGAAGATATGAACAATTCAATTGGATAAGAAAAACTAAGAAGGAGGAAATGATTTTTAAAAAACATGCATAACCATTTCCAGGTTATAAAGATAAAGATTTTTCGAGAAAATGAATCAAGATGAAGAACATAAAGTAACAAGTAGGAGAAAAACTCATTCCTAAAAGCTTGCTGCAATTTTTCTTTCATAATTTTTAGTATGTATTTTTTTTCGAAATGGTTGGAGTCTAAAATTTTCTAGTATTTAAAAGATATTATATCTAGATTTTTCTTTAGAAAATTTCTCAGCAAAAATTCGTCTCTTTATTAGAATTGTTTTGTATTTCTTCTATTTTAACTGAAGGCCAATTTTTCTTTCAAACCGGGATAATTTTTATCGTTGGTTCTAGAAATTAAAAATATTTTTCCAGATTTATAATATATTCCTTGAATTTTTCCTCGAAATTGCAAAAGTTTTCAGCGTTGGTTCTAGGAATTTTTGCAATTTTACTTCTAGATTTATAATATTTTCTAGGAATTTCTTTTCCAAATTACAGGATTCTTATCAATGTTTGTAGAATTTTCAGTTTCAAATAGGAAATTAGTTTCAGATTTTTCTTTTCAAAATTTACGGAAAGCTACTAAAATATCCATTTAAGATTCCCTCTGCTCTTGTTCTATTGTCGTAAAGTTGATCAATGTCTTTTATACAGTTTATATTTTGACTATAAAATGGGAAAGAAGAAACTTTACGTTTGATATGTTATTTCGCCTATTTTCCTTCCTTCCACAAAATACCCGAGTATCACTATAAAAGAAAAACTCAATTTTAAAAGAACACTGTTTGGAACAAAAGGAAAATTCTAACTAGGACTTATCAATGTGTACTTTCTGTAGCATCTATAATATCCACGTTAGCGTTTAAAAAAAATTGAAAAATCCCTCTTTAAATCTGCACAATCCTTCTAAGCAACTTCTTTATAATTTAACCGCTGTAATCAATCTTGGAGAATGCCTTATATGCTTAAATAAAAATATAATAAAATATTTTTAAACCTCATACCTACCACCTGTACTATCTACGTGTCCCAATGTGAGTACAAAATTATCAACATCATCTTAGATTTATAGACTAACACGACTGGTACTACCTGAAAAATTGCTATTAACCAAAGTAATTATTATTTTTAGTAAGAAAATAATTTTAAGTAGTTAAAACCTATTTATATATCTTCAAAATAAAATTTTAGGATTTTGCAGAAAAGGTTTCGAAGGTTGAAAAAGTGATAATCCTCATATTTTCATACCTCTGGTTGTTTTGATTCACTAATTAGCCTTTCGTTAAAGTTAATATTTGCCTTTTGTACAGATCATATTTTGAATATACAATTTTAAGAAAGAAGTCCAAAAATGAAAATAAATAAATACTTTCGACTTACTTCTATTTCTACAAGTTTTTAAGAGGATTGAAATCGTAAATTTTTGAACTTTACTTATTGTTTTGTAGTTACTAGATATCTTAATAAAATATTTAGAATATTTTTTCTGTCTATGTATTGTAGCTTTCCGTGGGTGGTGAATCTCAATAGCTTCTAAAAAACTAAACCATTCAAATTAAACTTTTATTAACTACCGTAAGAGCCGAAAAACTATTGCTGTAATTTTGCTCACCAAAAGTAGGCGTTTACTAGAAGTTCGTTTTCAATTTTCGGATTTTGGCATTTGTTGTATAGCTTTGTGTCTATATGTGATTCTTTGAGCGCTGAATCTTAAGAAGATTTTAACTAAAATTTTAAACTTAAGCCTTTATTATTTGTCGGTAGAGCTGAAAAGTTTTTTTGTATAAGCGTGTGTTTACTTGAAGAGCGTTTTTCGTTTTTCGGAAATTCCCTGGCAAACACAAAACAAATTTCGAAAATTTTCCAAACGAAAGTAAACACAAGAAAATTGAACAATTGAATTTTCAGATAATTCTTGGTTTTCAAGAAGATGTTCAGTGTAAAATAGAGGATTTTGTAGAAAAATTCATATAAATTAGTCGTACATTCAGGTTGAATGGCGCCATCTATTAATTAAAAAAAAAGACAGAATACAGTACACCTATCCTAAGTAATTATTGTTTCAATTTAGGAATATTTGGTATGTAACTATTTCATCACGAGGGATGCTTTGAAACATATTTTATATATTTCTAAATTATGATATATTATAGAAGCTTGAACGAGAGTAAATATAGAATTTGTGTTAGCAACGAAGTCCTACTTAGAAAATATATAATAAGAAAGGTATAGAGTCTTCCTTAAATTTATATATGTTGACGAAAATGTCCTACTTTCTACTCTTAATGTTTTACTACTTTTTTAGAGCTTCAGTGTTCTCTCTAGCAGAACGTTGTTTTCTTTCCTAATCTGTTATATGGCGATAATTCTTTTATATATTTGAACACAGTTGAATTAAAATGCACCCTCATCCTCTTTCCTATTCTGGTACTTGGTAGCCTCTAGTTTATGCTGGTTCTATGAAAATATTTATAGTATATTCAGCTATACAAATATTATGTATTACTTGGATCTAATCATCTTCAGTACTTACTATTGTGGAAAATCAGGTGTTTTAATATAAGTAGTCTACGAAATAATTAATAATAATTAAAATATTTCGCAACTAAAATTTTAGCATCACCATATTTACCTATTTACAATTAGCAATCTACAAGAAAGGCGATCCTAATGATTTGGACAACTATAGTCCAATTAGTTTACTACCTGCATTTTCCAAAATAGTCGAACGGGTTATTTATTCACGATTATTACATTTTTTTATGAAATTTAAATTATTCTCTGACACACAACATGGATTTTTAAAACAACGAAGCATTGAAACGGCAATGTTTGAATACACAAATTGGATTCTAACGGCTCTAGAAAACCGACAACTTGCTTGTGGTATTTTTGTTGATTTATCAAGGGCTTTTGATTGTATTGGCCATTTCAAACTACTGGAAAAATTGTACCAGTACGGTATTAGAGGTACTGCTTATAATCTTATAAAATCATATTTATCAGATAGGATTCACTACACATATATAGTAGATGCCATGGGCTCAATTGCTGAATCCGGAAAACTCACTATTGACAGGGGTATTCCTCAGGGAAGCATTCTGGGCCCACTACTTTTTATCATTTACATGAACGGCATACTTAATAATGTAACACTAAATAGCAAATTATTAAATTACGCTGATGATACGACTGCGCTAATACAGGGACCTACATTTCCGGATGTTGTATGTTTAGGTAATAGAACCATGGCAACTGCGGAGGATTGGTTTGCGAAAAATAATTTAGTCCTTAATAAAAATAAGACTAAGTGTGTTCTCTTTAAAGTAAAGAATGCATTAACAACGCCTAAAGAAATTAATCTTAATAGCACAAATTATGAATTTGTTAATAGTGCGAAGTTCTTAGGAATTACTCTGGATGAAACACTAACATTTGTTCAGCATATTTCAACAGTTTGCGACAAAATAACTAGATCGTGTTATGGGTTAAGGGTATTAATGATTACAACAAATAGTAACATATCAAAACTATTCTACTATGCAAATGTTCATTCTCACCTGCGATATGGTCTAATATTCTGGGGAAACAGCTCTGCAGTTGATAAAGCGTTTCAACTGCAGAAAAGGGCTGTAAGAATTATTTGTAAGCTAGGATATAAGGACACCTGCAGAGGTACTTTTAAAAAAGAGAACATACGTTGTTCGGTATGTTCATATACGAATGTATTAAATTTTTATACAAACATAAAGAAAAATTTAATGATAGCGTGATAGTTTCATGGCATAATACAAGACATGGTCAAACATTTGTTTTGCTAAAATATAGGTTGTCGAAGTATGAAAAACTCTGTTATTATTCTATATTAAAAATTTATAATCGCCATCCGTCGTACATTATAAATATTAATAGCTTTAATAAAGTGAAAAGAGAGCTATTCAAATTAATTTGTAATATAGAACCGTACTCTATGGCGGAATATTATGCTTCTTTAATTACTGTATATTTTATGTTATACTTTTTGATCTGTTAAGATTTTGTTTGTTTGTTTTTTTTGTCCTATGTTTGACGTTTTTACATGTACAAATTTGATCTTTGTAAATTTGTCATTGTGAAATAAATGCATTATTATTATTATTTTTTTTTTTGTAAGGAGTATGAAATATGAATCGAATTTTATATTTTGGTATCCAATTGTTTACGAAGATGATTGTCTTATTGGTAAGAACTATCATTTTTTCATGTTTATTAGCTATACAAATATTTGTTATTACTTAATACATAGATCAAATCACAATCTGTATTATAGTATAAGAGAGAAATAAGTTATTAAAATATTGTATTTTCTCTCAAAAAGTTATTATAATATTTTCAACTGTTTCGTTCTATCAAAATATATGTTTTATTTTATTTTATTTTTATTTTATTTTATTTTATTTTATTTTATTTTTACCCAACAGCCAAAAAGGCCAATTACAGAGTAAAATTATCATTAAAGACTTAAATTAATATTTAAAATACAATAACAATAACAAATGACAAATGATACAAATTAATACATGAACATAAATTATAATTACTTAACAAAAACTTTCTAAACAAGCAACAACAGATGATTTAAAGGCAGGAAAAGATGCAGAATATAAATCAATAAAGGGATTAGACGTGAAAGACGATAAAGAGGAGAGTTAAGGCAGTGATTAGTGTTCGGTGTGCGATAAGAGAAAGTTTTTGCATGCTGCGATGTGAATCTAGGTACATTAAAATTTAGTTTTGCTAAGAAACTAGGGTTATCAACTTTATTATGAATTAACTTATATAAGAAACACAAGTCAATTAATGTACGTCTTGAATGCAAAGATAAAAAATTGAATTCTTTCAGAAGATCCTGATATGAAATGTCAAAATTATAAGTCCCATGTTTAATAAAATAAATGTATCTCAAAAATCTCTTTTGTACATTTTCAAGAAAATTAATATGTTTATAATAACAAGGTGACCATACCACCGAACAATAACACAACTTGCTCAGTACATATGTGTCAAATAATTTTACAAGAGCATCAATATTCTTGAAAGATTTACAGTTCTGAATTATGAAGCCTAAAAGTCTATAACACTCGGCAGAGAGTTTTGCTACATGCGTATTAAATGTGAGTTTATTATCAAATGTAATACCCAAATCTTTAATTTCGTCAAATCTAGCGAGTGTTATATTATCAATTACGTAATCATATTTTATTACATTAAACTTTCGTGTATAGGATGTTACTCAACATTTATCAATACTAATATTCAACTTGTTCATATAACACCAGTTTACCATCTAGGCTTTGTTGCAAACCTATACAATCAGCGTTAGTGGTAATAATATTTAAAATTTTCAAATCATCTGCATATAATAAAGTTTTACATTTAATTTCGGAGCATACGCTATTAAAAAATAATAAGAATAGAAGAGGCCCTAAATTAGAACCTTGGGGTACACCACTAGTAGCTAAGTACATATTAGATTGAATGCCGTTAATTTCAACAATTTGGTACCTGTTCTTTAAATAGGAGCGAATCACATTTATAACGTTAGCACTCAAATCACAATCTTCAAGGCGTGATATTAACAATTCATGGTCAAGCTTATCGAAGGCCTTAACTAAATCAGTATAGATGACATCAACCTGCTGACTAGTATCCATAGCTTCAGATATAATTTGGGTGATATTAATTAGATTGGTTGTTGTAGAACGCATTCTTACGAATCCATGTTGATGAAGAGTGGCACCCGACATTGCTGTATATATAGCTGTTAAGGAGAGATTCAAATACTTTAGACATATTGCTCAATATGGAAATTTTCAACTGCTGTTTTCACACCATTTTTGAATACCGGACAAATACGGGCCAGCTTCCAAATATTAGGAAATATTCCGCTATTTAATATGAGGTTAAATATAAAACATAATGGTTCACTGAGAACATCGGCTGCATCTTTCAATATTAAGCTGTTAACTAAATCACATTTTCAGAAACAGGCATATAGTTTGGAGCAAATGACCTATTGAAGTGATTCGCAAATCCATTAACTACGTCGTTGCAATTAGATAATTTAGTATCACCCAGTGTCATTACACCGGGAATACGAGATGAGACCTTTTTTTGGTTTACATATGTCCAGAGAAGTTGTGGAGAGGTACGAAGATTATCCTCTATTTGACAAACATAATTTGAATGAGCAGAAGCTATATCATTTTTGCAAGATCTACGTAGGTCATGATATACATCCCTATCACAATCAGCTCTTGATTTAAAATACTTTTTCCGAGCCTTATCCTTATTAGCAAGTTTAATTTCAATAGAACGATTAAACCAAGGAGGCTTTTTGAATGTTTTAGATCTTGCGTGGGATCTGGGTACATGCTTATCAAACATGTGGTATAATTTTTTGTATAATATGTCACAGGCGTTATTTACATTTGAAGACATGTATAGATCTTCCTAACAACTTGTAGATAGATCATCATATAGGCCTATGAAATTAGTTTTCTTAAAATTGTATTTGAAGCGTGTTTGTTTAAAATTAATTTGGTCAACTGTACAGGTAGTATTAATGCTGATGCTAAGGGTTGGATGATGAGAATCTTCTTTAACTAATGGAAACTCACAACGTTCTACTTGCTCTATTATATTAGATGAAGAAATTACCAGATCTAGAATTCTTCCATTGCCATTTAAGATATAATTGTGCTGCGTCAGATCATTACAATTCAGAAGAGCATGTAATGTATCCAAAGAGTTAGTGATGTTACCATTGTAGTACTCGGGAATATTAAAGTCTCCTATAATAAGTAACTGCTGACCACGAAATATATTTTCAATAAATTCCAAACCACTACTATATTCACAATCAGGAGCATTAGGTTTAAAGTAAACACATATTAATATGGTGTGATTGCGTTGAAGCTTAATTTTAACAGCGGTAAGTTGCACATAGTCTGAATGAGGAAAGTTCATTTTTGTAAGCTCTGAGGCGAATCTCGAATGGATAGCAATTAACGTACCTCCACCGGTAGAACTAGATCGGTCATGACGGTAGACATCAAATTCATGAGGATAAATTTCACAACTATTAATACCACTGTGCAGCCAAGTCTCAGTTAAGAAGTAAATATCAAAATCGCTAGTTTGCAAGTTGTTGTATACATCTAATAACTTAGTATTTAGTCCCCGTACATTCTGATAAAGGATGAGTAAGCGATGTGACTGTTGGGACGAATTTAGTTTTTTTCTTGAATTATTTTGTTAAAAATCTTTGGTGTATTGTTGATATATTTAATGAAGAGTTTAATTCTAATATTACTCAGAAGCTTCCTTTTATTCTTTATAATGGTTGATACCCTGTAGCTCTGGTCAAGGATGATTTTTATTGGCCGTGGTCTGTCACTGACTTTTCCCAATCTGAAGTGTTTCCTGATAGCCACAAAATTATCAAGCGATTTTAAAAGTTATAATACCTTTTCAGTTTCATTTTGGTTCTCATTTTAGTTCAGGTGAATTATACAGGATGATATTATTTTCCCTCCGTTTTCGATCATCAATCTCACTTATGATATTTATATTGTCCTTTGGGATATTAATTGTTTGCTCTAATTGGTTTAATCTGTCTTTAAGAGTAATAATATCATCATGTAAACTCTGGTTCTTAGTTTTCATTTTGGTCATATCAGATAGCAATGCAGCAAGCTGGATATTATTTTCAGTTAACTTATCACATTTACTTGATAAGTGACTAACGGTTTCCTTTAATTCTTTGACTGTATTTACCAAGTCTGTTAATACATTGTACTCACTGGAGCCGGAATTAATAAGCAAAGGGTTCGATAAGGGCAAATTATCGTTAGGGCTGCAGGTACTAGATGATCTATTATATTTATTGCAGCAAATCACTTCGTCTTCATTAGTACGTATCAAATACTTTAACAGTGCAGCACAACTGGGATGAAAGACTGAGTTGCATTTTGTACATTTCACAAACTCATTTACGACTTTCTTACACTTTCTACAGAAGCTATCCTGGCCCATTATTAATTAAAAATTGTTATAGTTTTACTTTGGTAATTAAATAATTAGAATATGTTATTGAGTTATATTAAAATAGATACTAATCTAAACTATGTGAAGTAGTACGTTGCTGAAAATATGAAGAATGTAGTGATCGAAGTAATTAAAATGCAAATTCTGCGAGAAGAGGCGAGATGAAAGGGATTTAATAGATTTGTTTTAAAGATGCGAGATAGAATGGGAGTGGTGCGAGAGAGTCTCTTTCGAATCGCGTTATTGGGGCGGACTTTCAGGAATCGTTTAATTAAATTTGAAACTAATTTATCGTCGGAGAGCGTCTGGAATTCGAACAGTGGACGGAGGGATCGAAGGGCCGAAGGGAGTGAAGTTAGTGTGTACCGGACACGGACCACTCGACTGGACACGCTAAAACAGATTGCCTAATCAATTCCTTGTGTCCGAACCGACTCTGATCAATCTAAATTAATCCCCGCTGCCCATTTCGGGCGCCATACACGCGCCCGCCCGCGTCCCGCCGCCCCCGCGCCGCGCCGTGGAACGGCACCGGTCCCTTTTCCCGGTCCCTCTCTAAACGCCGCCGTTAAAAAAGCACGGGAGCGGCGTCCCCCTCCTTTCGCTTTCCCATTTTCCTCCGAGACAACACGTCCAATCGACGATTTTCTTCTTGCCGGCTGCCGCCGTTTTTTTTCTCTCGACAATTGGACATTTTTCTTAATCGCTTCGTTAACTACTGTCAATTATGTTTTCTTCTTAATTAATATTAATTACTGAATTAATTAGTACTCAATATAACAAATAAATGCAATTTAGAAAAATTAAAATTGCTACGTTAAAAAATAACATATATAAAAAAAGAGTTATGAATATAAGAAGCTTCTGCTTCATTATAAATGTTTCATAATCAATAAAACAAAAGTTTTGTTTCGATAATGATAAGTTGAGTTGTAGTAATTATAGTCAACATATTAATAAAAAACAAGTGTTATACAAAGTTAAAGAGTTTTACCAAATTAAAGAGTATACAGAAAATACTATAGAAAGTATGATTGATATTTCATAACTGATCAAATTTTTATTTTATCTATATAACATACAAACATGGCGTAATTATTTACATAATATCTCTTTTCAATATTTTGAATGATAATATTACCATAAATGTGTCAAATATATTCTAAGAGTTGCATTAGACACAGACAATAGATTGCACTTATAGGGACACATTTTTAGGAGTATTTAAATATCCAGTTAAACCATCAATTAAGATATTACCATAATGGTTCCATCTATAGTCTAAGTATTGCATTAAACTTTGACAATAAATGACACGCTGATGAGATCCAAAATAGATCAAAACCTGTTCGTCTATTGTTGACAAGGAATTATAATGAATTTCTCTTTTACTGTTTAATTCATATTTAATAACGTAATTTTAGAGGAAAATGCAATTGCATAATTCATTAAGTCTTTAAATCCAAATCTACTATTTATATGCACTGTTTAAAACCTCTTATTTTCAATAGTAAAATATCGTTTAATATCTCCATATTAAATTTAATTAAGATCAGTTAAAAAATATATTCAGCTTTTCTCATTTTCTATATGTTATGCAGTATAAGTTTGAATATCTTTGTTATGAGGACACGGACACACACACACACATACCTACTCTTACACATACAGAGGCGAATGTGATATTGGATAAAAACAAGGAGGGGTGGCAATTTAGACGTGTGTCGGAATTTAGTCCGCACGGCGCGGCAATAATCGAGAGAAATGGCTTGAATTTTGTATGAAAGACGAAAAAAGGTTTTTTAGCAATTGACCCCCCACCACGGTAATATATAAAACACACGAGAGTGAGAAGGGGCGACTGCGGGCAGGAGTGAGATCGATTAATGTGTGTGTGTATGTGTGTGTGTGTGGACGAGTGTGTGTGCTAGTGTAATCATTGCTGAACGAGCAAAACACCAGCACAAGACGATATTTCTGTCTGCAATATAAACTAAATACACGCTTCGAAAACCCTCATCATCTTTCCTCTTCATCGTCATTAGATATTGATTTTAACATTTAGAAAATATTACTTTAATACAATATAATATTTAATTAATTATAGAATACCTGACTCAAATAATAATCTCTATTAATATTAATTATTAATTTTTCTAATAATCTAATATATGGATTAATTTGAAATAATAAAAAATTATATTATTATTTTTATGCAAGTTCAACCGATAGGACCTATTAATAGAAGTATTTGTTCTAAAAACAGTCTAAATTTTCCCACGAAAACGTTACATTAAGTTATATGTAAGCACTTGTTTCATTAGATTAATTAATCCCGGCGCATCCACCATTAATGCCAATTCTTACTAGTGGACTCATTAACTATTTTATACATAATTTATAATATGCACCTAATTATGACTTTAAATTAATTTAAACATATTTAATGTTATATTTAAGAACTAATTTTTAATAAACTAACGATTTAAGCATAAAACCTACACTTTATTTTTAATTGACTGTGAACAACAAAATTAAAGCGAAAAATAGAGGAACGGTAACGTAGCTTCAAACTTAATAAAAATACTGACAGAAACCAAAATACGTAGATAATTAAGTATATTGACAAGCTAAGGCGTAAAAGGTATTAAGGAAAAATACTTAAAGAATGGCAAACTATAATTATCAATATTTATCCGAAAACACTCGATTAAGAATAACAAAATCAAAACTAGTACATCTTCTACAGAGCTACAAGCTGAAAAAGTAGAAAGCTTAAAAGGATAATCAGCTGAAATGCTATTAATTAATGCGAACAAGTTGTATATATTGGTTGATCTCATTTATTTTATTACTCAACAGTGACGATGCTAAATGATTAATTCATATTAACTTCTATTGTCCTTCCTAAGAAAACGGAATCTAAAACTATAGCCAGATCACCTCAAATAGATTTCATGAGCCATACAATAAAATCTATCATAAAAATGTTATACCGAACAATTTATGAAAAGTTTTCAACCAGCCTCACTTTGAGAATGAATTCATGATATCCACAAATATATATATTAAATTCATAGCAATACTTACCCCTTCATCGAAGGGTTGCATTTAATCTTTTTCTTTTTTCGACCCATTCTTGTAATCTCAACAAGCATTGTTCTGCATTGTCAATTTCTCCCAAATTGCAAAAAATATAAATTTCACTGTACACCTTTTTTTTTAAAGAGAAGACTCAAATTCTTAAATTTCTTAAATTCGGTTTCCCTTGTTTTTTTCTTCCTACACTTGTCCTTAGATTCATTATTAATATATGTGTCCACCTCTCTTTAGATTCTAATTTCCATAAATGTTACCATTTATCAATAATTTCTTAGTAATGTTTTTTTGGGTCTTTCTTATTAAATCCACCTCTTATGTCAATAAAAAAATTTGCCCTCATATTAATAAGTTAGCTGTATGCCAAAACCTGTATAGAAACTGTTCTATAGTCTTTAATTTTTTTAATGCTTTTGGTCTAAGCGCATTTCGTAATCTCCTTCGGTTCTTACTAGAATTTAGGTATCCCACCCATATCGGCACCGCCTACTACAACTTCGATATTTCCACACTAAATAGTTATTTAAGGTACAAGTGTAAAAAGTGATGCTTTATTGCACGAACTGGCGTTTAAAAACACGAGCGAGGAACGAGCGAGTTTTTTTAAAGCCAGGAGTGCAATAAAGAAACTTTTTACACGTGTGCCTTACAAAATTTTATCTTCGATCGTAAAGGATTTCAAAGAATATATTCTTATGAGTAATATTTTAATGTCATTTCAATAATTCAATTAATCAAAACATATTTTACCCGCAGTGCACTAATGAAAGCGTTACTTAGCAACCAGTAAATAAGTTGCACAAATGTCGGCCGCCATTATTATTTATGGAAAAAATGTTCGCTTTATTATAATCGCTTCGACTTGCATTAAATGAAATCTTCAGAGTTCTTAAATCTGCCATTTGGTTTGTATTATATATTTTATTTATAGTTTGTTAGTTATTTGTATCAATTAATAAAAAAATTAGTTTTTCGTCGAAAATTTGTGCTATAATATATTCATCTGTCAAATTTGACATTTCTGTGCAATAAAAACAGTTTGACATTACCGTGCAATAAAAACGTAAAAAAGCACTAGTGCTTTAAAAAGCCACTTTTACAATGAAAAATGATGCAAAAAGCGTCTACTTTCTGTACGATCGTAGATAAAGGTAATTTCCTATATCCTCTGCATGGTCCATTAAGATTTGTCATTTGTTTAGAAACAACTCTAATATATTTTGCCACGTCACTTGTTGCCTCTATTACATGTGAACTAATATTTGGATTCACTTGAATTACACCTAAATATTTAATCTTTAGTATTGAGATAACTTCGTTGTTTGATTTTCAAATGTTGGTGTATTAGACACTACAAATGTTTCGCTACACTGTGACTTCTTCGGGTGAAGTAAATATACTTGAAAATCAAACAATTGCGTTATCACAATATTAAATAGTGCCTCATCAATCAATCAATTTAATCTTTTGTTTAATTTGAATTTATTGTCACCCATTAATCTTTCTGCTCTTCTTCTTAATTGATATCTCCATACCCAGATTGCCTAATTTTTCAATGATTATTTCAGCTGCGGAGTTAATTTCACTTCTTCAACTTTTTTTTTTTTTTTTAGCGGCATCGACTACCAGGGCCATTAACCGCACTTCTTCAATTCCCCTCAATCTTGGCATTATTAGCGAGTCATCAGCAAATTCAACTAGTTTAGTACCCTCAGATAAATCATCATAGCTTATGTTCCAAAAATGGTACGTCACGTGAAAATTTAAACTCTTCTAGTTTTCCCTTCCTACCTTCATACATAAAAACTCTCCCTTCAAAATAGCCATTATATATCCTTAGTAAGTAATTTGGAATTCCTTTTCTAATTAACCCTCTTAAAATCACTAGCCATGTGAGACAATTAAATCCATTTTTAACATTAATTGCAATTCCTAAACAAGGTTTTCTCCCTCCTAATGGATCAGAGATACATTTCCCGGAAACAAATACAAATTGTTATTTTGCCAATCCCACGTTTAGTTTCTTCGGTTCTAATTACTACTAAATTCTCAAAAATTTTACCCTCACCATCTAATAAACATAAAGATCGATATGAAAACATACATAGATATTAACACAATAAATAATTTTTCAAAACTATTAACCAAATTACAAAATATATTGTAAGCCAAACAAAAAATTAACAAAGTAAACAGAAATAAAAATAACCCATGAATTACCAAGGAAATAATAAAATAAATTAAACAAAGGCAAAAGCTACACATATAAGAAATCTCACAAATGATCATTCAGCACCAGGTTTTGACAAAATAACAAACTACACACTAAAACGAAAAAAAACGACACTTAAACCAATACTCGTCAGAATTATAAATACAGTCATATATAAAGACAAATGCCTGAAATACATGAAAACCGCCACAATCATACCAATTCATAAGAAAAGGAGACACAGTCAATCCTGAAAACTACAGACCCATTGCACTACTATCGACATTCAACAAAATTTAAGAAAATGTCATACAAATACAAATTAAAAACCAATAAAAAAAATCATATACAACAATCACTACGCTTTTCAAAAACACGTAGGGATAACATCCGTAGCAAATGACCTTATAAATTACATAAAAACAGAACAGAAAAATAAAAGTAACTGCGTTGTACATCGACATGAAAAAACATTTGACACTATTTCAAAACAAACGCTGTTCGAAAAACTCATAGCAATCTTTATAAGAGGCAAAGAACTGAACCTCATCAAAACATATTTTAAAAACCGAACACAAACAATAAAGATAAATGATACCTAAAGCAAATCACTCGTAGTAGAATACGGAATACCTCAAGGAGGAAACTTACCACCGACACAATACATAATATACACAAATAATCTACTAGAACATATCCTAAAAGGAAAACCATATGTATACGCAGACGATACTTGCATAGTACACACAGGAAACAGCTACGAAAACATACAGACAGACATAAATACAGACATTAAACAACGCCACAATAACCTACTAACCATTAACGAAGATGATTTTCAACAACAGGCATAAACCTAAATTGACTATCAACATCAGATGAACAGAAATAAAGCAAATTAATGAAGTAAACTACCTAGGATTAAAAACAACCTCAAATGGGACGGCCGCATACACCAACTAGCAAAAAAGAACTCTAGGACAATAGCAGCACTGGTAAAAATCAGGAACTACGTACCAGAAACGACTAGAAAACATACAACACCCTTTTTAAATCAAAAAATACCTATCTAAATAATATCTGGGGAGACATAACCAAGAAAAATTGAACTAAACTAAAAATACAACAAAATAAAGTACTGAAAGTACTATATAAAGTAGATATAAAAACAAATGCTCTGAAACTATAAATAGACACAAGAAAATAATCAATCTAAACTCTCTGAAGAACTGTTAATAATTATCCCAAAAATATTACAAGTATTGTTTCTGTCTCTAAAATTTCAACTTAGTTAAAGTAAATTAAAAGCTGCATTTAAACAGCAATATTTAGAAAATTTTATATAATGCAATTGTATATTTTGGAAAAATATTGTAGAAAAATAATTAATAATAATAATAAATTGTTTTATTATTATCTAATTTTTGCTAAGCTATTTGTAACCGTTTTTATCTTTTTTAATGAATAAATAAATAAATATTTAGATAAATAAATAAGTAAATAAATAAATAGATTTCAAATAAATGTAATAAATGTTCAATTGTTTTAAACAGAAAAAACATCTTTATTATTATTTTCTACAATTTTTTGTGAAGTGAAGTGTGCAATCTTGAGATTTCTTCTAATTAGCGGTTATCAACCCCCAATTGTTTTATTGTCATAATAATTTTTAAATTTTCCTTAAAAGAAAACAACTATTTTAGTTTTTTTTTTTAATTTCAATTGGTCTGAAACAAATTTAATAATGTATTTAACTATTTTAAATAAATGCAATTGTATTTATATCTGAAAAATATTGTGAAAAGTTATTATTATTTAATTTTTGTTTCCGGCAAATTTTATTGTGTATTAAAAAATTAACTGCTTGAAATGTTCATTTGGTTTTATTCAAATATTAGTAACTGTTTTGTTACTAAATGTCAATTTTCCCATTTGTTTTTTAACTGATAAGATAAATAAATTAATTAATTAATACATAGGTAGATCTGTCTGTCAACTCCCATAAGTCATGTCATCTGTCAGTTGTCAACTGTCACCTGTCATCTGCCATGTGCCAACTGTCAATTTTCATCTGACATCTGTCATGTTTTAACTGTAAACTGCCACCTGTCATTTGTTAACTGTTATCTGTCATCTGTCAATTTTTTTAACAAATTTTGAATTGTTTTTTGCAACTATTTGTATATATTTTTTTAGTAAGTAGCATTGTTTCAAACATTTTTTTTGTCGTTGGTAATATTTCATCGAATTTTAAGAAAATTATCGTTTTAGACAGTAAATTTAAAACTGCCACCTGTCATGTGTCAACTCTGAACTTTCATCTGTTATCTTTCAACTGTTATCTGCCACCTCTCATCTGTCAACTATCATCACCTATCAATTGTCAACTGTCATCTCTCAAATTTTGTAACAAATGCTCAATTGTTTTCATTGCAATTTCAACTATTTGTACGTATTTTTTTAGTAAATAGCATTCTTTCAGACAATGTTTTTGTTCATGGCAATACTTTAACACGTTTTAAGAAAATTATCATTTTAGACAGTTATTTTTAGATTAGTAAATTTAAAACTGTCACCTGTCATCTGTCATGTCTCAACTGTCCTATTTCAATTGCCATCTGCCACCTGTCATTTGACAACTGTTATCTGTCAACTGTCATCTGTCAAATTTTATAACAAATGTTCAATTGTTTTCATTGCAATTTATTTATTTATTTATTTATTTAATTAAACCCAACAGACTGGAAGTTCTTTTATAGGGCTAATATACAAAGTATACAACACAAATATTTGTACAAATACAAATAATTTTAACCTAACATAAGTAAAATAGTTTCAAGCGATAGGAAACTACAACATTATTACTAATAATAATAACAAAATACAAGAATAGTGATTACAGTTATTTTAAAGTAAGTAATAAATCCTTACAAAAACATTTATACGAATCATGGAATAAATATACTACATACTGATACTCATTATATAACCTTGATATTCGGTAAACTGGAGAATTTAAACAAAAATTATTATTAGGAATGGGATAACTGCAAGTTCTACAATTTCGCGATGTTAGTCTAGGTACTTTTAGAACAAACTTATTTAAAAACATGGGGTTGTCAATATTATAATGAATAAGTTTATAAAGGTGGCACAGAGAAACATATATATGTCTTCCGTGTACCGATAGAAAATTAAATTCAACTAGCAATTCATTATATAGTATATCATAGCGATAGACGTTATATTTCACATAATACAAGTAGCGAAAAAATCGTTTTTGAACGCTTTCAAACAAACTAATATATTTTGCGTACATAGGAAACCATATAACTGAACAATATGTTAACTTACTTAAAATATATGTCGTAAAAAGAGTTTTTAAAACATGAATGTTTTTAAATGATCTACAGTTACGCATCAAAAATCCCCAAAATCTCCGACAGTCCTGAACCAGCGTATTAATATGATTATTAAAAGTTAGAGTACTATCAAAAGTTATGCCTAAGTCTTTTACATGTGCATATCTAGTGATAGTGACATTATCAATTGTATATTTATTGTAAATAGTGTTTACTTTTCGAGAAAATGACAGTACATTGCATTTAGATATATTTAATGATAATTTATTATTTACACACCATTGACTAAATGTATTAATGTCCTTTTGAAGTTTTGCACAGTCATTATTAGATTCAATTACATTATAAATTTTTAAATCGTCAGCGTACATTAATACTGGACATTTTGGATTTTCACTGACACTATCGAAATATAAAAGAAACAGTAGGGGACCCAAGTTAGATCCTTGAGGCACCCCACTTGTTGCCGTGTACCATTTTGATTGTATACCATTAATCTCGACTAGTAATTGTCGGCTACTTAAATACGATATTAAGGTATCAATAATATTTTGATTTATTCCAAATTCGTAAAGGCGACTTATTAGTAAATTGTGATCAAGCCTGTCAAAGGCTTTAGTGAGGTCAGTATACACTACACCCACTTGTTTGCCAGAATCCATAGCTTCTGATACTGCTTGAGTTAAATTACACAGATTTGTAGTGGTCGATCGACGTTTAAGAAAGCCGTGTTGTTGTATAGATAGTTTCTTACTCACACTATAGTAAATATACTCACTTAACACTGATTCGAAAACTTTTGAAAAACAACAAAGAATCGATATTGGACGATAATTTTCCACTTGTCTTGCATCACCAGACTTCTTGACAGGACAAACATGAACATCCTTCCATTTTTTTTTTGGGAATACACCATTACGTAGAATTAGTTTGAATATGTACGTCAATGGTTCGCACAACACTTCTGAACAATCGCGCACTATAAGTTCTGGAATCATATGAAGGCCCATGGTAAATTTTGCTCTCAGACATCGTAAATGTCGCTTAACTTCAGAATTGATTGAAAAATTTCCAAGTTGACTATAGTTTTGATGCACTTCTACTTTGTTGGAAAAAGAAGACTCATAAGCCTTGCTAAAAAAATCTGCAAAACTATCAGCAATTTTCACTGGTTCACTCAAATCGGCTCCTTGATAAGTCATGTCTCCTGGTATTCGCGTTGAGTTGTTTTTGTTATTAATGTAATTAAATAACAGGTTCGGTTCTTATCCAATTCGTTTCTCAGTATGCTTGATGTAATCTTTGTGTGCAGTAGAAATAGAGTATTTGCAGGATCTCCTTAATTCATCATATTTTCTTTTATGATGAGATACATGATATTTATAATATAATTTCCTAAACTTATGTTTTAAACTAAGTTGTCCTCGAATGTCTCTATTAATCCATGGAGGACACTTATATGAATATGCGTTTTGTTTACTTTTTGGTACATGTCGGTCAAACAGAACGTGTATGTTTTGATAAATAATATCACATGCTTCATTAAAATCAGTACTTTTGTACAAACTAGACCAATTAATCTCAGATATGTCTCTATAGAGAGCTAAAAAAATTGCCTTTCGAAAATTGTATCTTGTACCATTACTTATAAACTTAGATGGTTCAACTTTACAGTAATTATAAATATTAAATGTTAACGTAGGATGGTGACTGTCTTCCTTAACGAGAGGAAATAAATATCTTTCAACATTGTAAATATCTGAGGAAATAACAAAGTCCAATATTCTTCCATTTGAGTTAAGTGTATTATTATGTTGAGTTGAACTGTTAATATCTAAATATGTTTTTAAAGCATCTAAATGGTCTGACGATGTGTTCATTATATAACCTGGTATATTGAAATCACCTACAATTATTACCTTCTGATTGAAAGTGTTGTTCGCAATTTCAACAATTTGTACCTATTTTTTTTAGTAAATAGCATTCTTTCAAGCATTTTTTTGGTCATGGTAATATTTTAATATCTCTAACAAATTATGTTTTTAGACAGATGTTCCTAGATTTCAACTTTCATCTGTTATATATCATATTTCAACTGCCATTTGCCACCTGTCATTTGACAACTGTCATAATTTTTTTTTTGTTCTTTGTAATATTTCAAAGACTTTTAAGAAAATTACCATTTTATACAGTTTTTTTTAGGTTAGTAAATTTAAAACTATCATCTGTTATGTATCAACTGTTAACTTTCATCAGATGTGTTTCAACTGTCATCTGTCAAATTTTGTAACATAAGTTCAATTGGTCTTTTTTAATTCTAAGTACTTGTATCTATTTTTTATTAAATATCATTATTTCAGACTCATTTTTTGTCCTTGGTAATATTTTAACGACTTTTAAGAAAATTATCATTTATCTTACGAGATCATGTGTTTAGTAGCAATTTGAAGAATTCTACGCCGATAGAAACAACCGGTTGTTAGCAATAACTTTAAAAGAAACTCTTGCCACGATTTTGAGCGTATCATATGAAGAAGGGAAATGCAAAATGTCCTTAAATGAATGTGGAATGTTTCAGCCAAAATATTACAGCACATATATCATAAAGATGTATGTAATTTAAGATAAATATTTACCGACATTCGTTTCAAGTCGTGAAATAGTCTTTCCAACTACCATGGCAATTAACTCAGAATAAATTTTGTATTTAGTACATTCAAGTTTGTTGCTTATTCGCGATTTTTATTCGGGCAACCGTTATTTTTTTTTTATGACAGTTGCTCTCACTAAAATCGCTAAGCAACAAACATTTATGCAAAAACAAAATTTATTCAAGTAAATTGCCATCACTTATGGTATAATGTGTGATTATTAAATTTAAAACTGTCTTCTGACATCTTTCAACTGCCATCTACCAACTATCAACTGTTAACTGTCATCTATAAAATTTTGTAAAAAATGTTCATTTGTTTCTTTTGCAATTTTAACTCCTACCTATTTTTACAGTATATAAAAGTGTTTCAGACAAATTTTTTGTTTTTGGTAATATTTAAACCACTTTTAGGAAAAGTTTTCGGGTATTTATGTTTAAGGTTCGAGGTCGAGTCGAAACTTCCTCTGCTATGAATAACTATACTAATTTCGGTAAATCATTGTTAGTATTTTGTTTTTTAACCTCATCAATAATCAAAAATTTCACTTATATTCTTAAATTTTTCATTTTCTCAACTAGCAAAATAATGTATAGTTTATACATGTAATAACAACCCTAGGTTCAAAATTATGAAGCGAATGGTACACCTATAGCGAAAAACTATAATATTAAATAATAATAATGATAAATCTTTTATTAGCCACAATAAATATAAATTATTCAAATATATTAAAGTTATAAGAGTCAAAAACTGCTATAATTTCAACAGTTAAATTATAAGTGAATTGTTCTCCATTCACGCCAAAATGTTGTCTATTTATGCAAATATTTGACCCCACGTACTAATTTGGTCATATTTTGTACCATTTTTTTTGGCATGGTATAAAACTACTACTGAACAGCTCACAAGTTGCCGAGTTATCATGCAGTAATTTTTAGACTTAATGTCAAAACCCAAAATAAATCTATCAAATAACTTGTTAAATGAAGAGTATCCAAAACAATGTTCATTACTGAATATGCACATACAGTCAAAATATTAAATTAATGAATAACCATAAATTAATTAACCTTCTATTTTAATTAAGAAAAAAGGAAAGAGGAAATACTGTTTTAATTTGAGCACTCCTCTTTTGTAACTTGTACCTAGTCATTTCTCATTATATTTTCTTCATATTATTATAGTCTAGTTTTGCTCTAAAGCCTAAAGAAGGTGTCCTCTGCTACATCTACTTTATTGCAGTTTTCACATTTTTTTGGATTAATTTTAATTCTTTAGAGTTTGCAAAATAATTCCACTTCAATATTGCATCCATATAATGAACATGTTTATCTATTTACCTATTTCTGCATCACATCCTCATATACTTATCTATCTTTTTTAATTTTTTCAATTTTACTTCTGTCTGAAACTGATATCTTTGCTAGATTAGTAGTTCAATGGATGTTACTCTTACTATTATTTAGAGGATTACTGTTGATATAGATTATCTTGGAGTTCTTTTCTGTTTACATCATTTGCGAAATACCTCTTTCCAATTACCTGTGACATTAGTTTAAAAATTCCATAATGAAACATTGTGGTGTATATTTAATTAATTACAGCTCTTCACTTTTCTCTATTTATTTTTTTAAATTTTTTTGACATGCTGCTTTGCTTAAAACTTGTATATTTTTCATTTTAAATAAACCTAATACAATATAACATAACCTAACTGAACCTAAGCTTATCAAGTTTTAAGTAACCGAACCAAATAAACTATAACCCAACCTATTTAGACGTAACATTTTAATTGTTTGCATATAATTAGAAAAGCTTAACAACTAATTTAGGAGCAAATATAAGATACGAAATATACTAGTTGTTCAGACTATAGCTTAGTATATTATTTGAGTATTTAATTTTTAAGCTAAAATAAAGGCAAAGATCTAACTAATGTTACATATGTAGTTAACACACTAACCACTAATTAATTTTATAAATAAAAAACCTCATTCTAATGAATAATTGTCCTAATTCAAGTAGTATTCTATATAAAAGCAAAGAAATGTCGACAGTCATAAAAACATAATATTCGAGTGGATGTGATTAATGCCGTCGTCCACTTTTATGGATAATCCGTCGAGACTCAATTAGAAAATGAAAGAAAGGCATTTTTTGTAATAACCATAAAGCGGACGAAGGATAGTTAATAGGAATGGTCGCCAAAGGGGACTTTACTCCCTGTGTACGATAGTGAGGACGTTTTTTTCGTCTTATTTTTAGTTATAGATGCGGAATATGTGTTTTCCTCTTTCTTTCACTCCTCACCCCCACTTATTCCCCTGACAGTGTAATGGATTATATGAGTAATGGTCTTATTGTATTAGATTGTTTATTTGTAAAGATTAAAAAAAGAAATATTACTTATTTCATCACAGGAAAATTAAAGGTTATCCGAGGCCAATTTTAGAAGCTGAATGTTTTTTTTTATGCAGAGGAGAAGTATTTTAATAACATCATTACCTCCGGAAAATTAAATTATGGATATAAAACCGTAGGAGTGTAACGGCGCGTAATTAAATTTGAATGTGAATCGATTCATTTCGGGAGGATAATTATCGTTTTAGACATATATAGAGAGAAGAAAGAGAGAGTAAGCTGTATTGATTCGTATCCGGTGCTATGTAAGGTTCGGCAACAAATTGTTCTCCATTCGAGCTTAATTTGATTCCGTTTCCGGAGAACGAACTACCTACACTGTTAAATTCCGCCGCTGCCACCCAAAAGACCAGCCCTTTAAATCATACAAGGTCTTTTTGTAATAACTATACTAATACTTCATTTTAAGCATCTATCTTTAAAAAAAGTTAATTAGTAACTATAAAATTTTACTAATAATTACATTTTCATATCGAAATTAGTTTTAAATAAAATAATTTCCGATTCATCTAAAGTGATCTTATATTTATAAAGTTTCTAAATATTAAATTATTTAAATTTGCATAACTTAATCATAATAAATTTTAGACAACTGCACTAATTTTTTATTTTTTATACATTAAAGCTTAATTTAAAAAAAATATACATCGAAATACATACATAAATACACTAACTTAAAATTTTGAAGCATACAACTTGAAGACGGCGTTCACTACTTGTCATGTTCTTCCACTCGACCCATTATGGTTGGCAGATGGTAATGATATTCACCAAGCTATTCTGCCTCCAAACGCAATATTTTGGTCATATCTGACGTATTTAGGTCTCATTTTTGTAGACCTTATTTAATGTTATGTGACATTTTTGCAATTTATTTGCGATCTTTCATTGATTTTTCTTTACAGTTTTATTTTAATTTAGCCTATATTTAATAATATTAACAATATAAGTATACAAATATTATTCAATTATTTAAAACGCGTATATTTTAAAATAAATTTAGTTAATTTGTAATTTTTAACTTTTATCAATATATGTTTACTGGTGCAGGAAACTAGGAAATTAGAAATCACACTCGACTAAATAATTTGGCACAGGATGTCGGCCCGTAAAAAAGCCCCGTACACAGTGCGGGGGTGTGATGTTTAAGGGGTGCGCGAGGGCGAGGGGTGGGCCAGTTTACGATCTACTCGGACCCCAGGGATGAATGAGGAGCTATAGGGATAGACTACGAATTGCTGGGACATTTTTGCTTAGTTTTTTTTCGGCTCTGTGTATGTGTACGTTCGCAAGGGTGGGAATAATATGTAGCTGCACCTTTATACTGGCCACGTATAATAATAATAATAATAATAGTAAGGGGGTGTCTGTAATAGAACGCATGCGAATCCGCAGCGGAGAGAGAAAAAACCATTAAGAGGGAATTGATGGTTTTTTGGATTATCGTTATGGAAAGATATCGCCTTACGGTTATAATGAGCTCTCCCGCTTTTTTTTTATTTATTAGCAATGACTCATCTACCCTTATTTATTCCATTCGAACTGTATTAATAACGAGGAATGTATAGAACTCATAAATCCTTTGCAAATGACGTACATAGTATGTTATTATAATATTAGATGACATCTTTAATACATTTTATCTACTCAATATATTTTTAATAAATGTACTTATACGTAATTTAACAGTAAATGTTGTTTCAGTTTTGATATTCTTAAAAATTCAATAATAATTATTAATAAATTTATTTAACCACAAATATTTTGTATGTGCTTAAAGGTCTAATGTTTATGTTAGTATGGAAAGAAGATTAAAACAACTTCTTTCCGTACTAATATAAATGATTAATTGTTAATTCGAAATAAAAATTGAAACATTGATTAAGACGTTAAAATAAAATGTAGAATAAAATAATTTAAATGGATAATGAAGATAGCATTATATGTTGAACACATGGCCATTATAATTAAGAATTTTGGAACCAATATACACAAAAAGGTTTCAATATACTTTTTAAAACTTCTTACAAATATAATTCAAATAGAAATGGCTACTTTACTAAATTTATGACTGACTCGTGACCCATAAATAAAGCAACAATTTATTTTACTGACTAATAGATGCAAACATGCAAATATATTAACGAAAGACATAGTAAGCAAGATTGTAGCGAATCTTGATCTTAAGATTAATGTCCATAACAACATACTCTTGGTGTTAAGTTGAACATAGATCGTCCCCTTTGGGGCCCCAACAACCACGACTCTTTCTAACCATGACAATATTTTGAAATCAGTATTCTTATCAGTAAAACTGTCAGATAATTTATTGTCACTTAATTCAAAATTTATGTACATATATTTCTTGTTTGTGTAGTTAATACTCACACCATAATCAAGGTTGCATTTAATCATTTATATCAAGACAGATATAAGAGGAGGGTTTGAAAAGTCCATACAAAAATAAAAACTACTTACGTGTTTGGGGTAAACCTTTTTTATTTTTCGACATAGTCTCCTTTTAGGCTTATACACTTCGTCCAACGATGTTCTAGTTTGTTGATGCTTTCTAAATAACAGGATTTGTCCATGTCTGCAAAATATCCATTAGTGTCTGCAATCACCTCCTTGTTTGAATAAAATCTTTGTCAAGCCAGCCATTTCTTCAAGTTGGGAAACAAATAGTAGTCCGAGGGAGCCAAGCCTGAAAAATGGGGGGTATGTGAAACGAGTTGGAATTTTCATTAATTTTGCGACCACAACTGCTGAGGTGTGTGCTAGTGCGTTGTCGTGATGGAAAAAGACTTTCTTGTGGACCAAGTGTTTTTCTTGTAGCTCGGTTTCAAACGGTCCAATAACGATAAATAATATTTACCTGTAATAGTTTTACCCTTTTTCAGATATTCGATGAGGATTATTCCTTGCGAATCCCAAAAGACAGTCGCCATAACCTTTCCAGGCGAAGGAACGGTCTTCGCCTTTTTTGGTGTAGATTCCCCCTTGGTAACCCATTGTTAAGATTGTTGTTTGGTCTTAGGAGTATAGTAATGTATCCATGTTTCATTCACAGTGACGAAACGACGCTTAAAGTCCTCCAGATTCTCCTGGAACAGCTGCAAACCATACTTGCAATACTTCACACGATTCCGTTTTTGGTCAAGCGTAAGCAATCCCGGCACCCATCTTGCAAATAGCTTTCTCATGTTCAAATGTTTATGCAAAAAGTTATGTACCCGTTCAGCCGAGATGCCCACAGCACTAGCAATCTCACGCACCTTAACTCTTCTATCATCCATCACCATATAATGGATTTGATCTATGATTTCAGGAGTCGTAACCTCCACAGGCCGTCCAGAATTATCAAGTTAATTGTGCCCATATGGCCAGTTCGACAATTTTGAAACCACTTATAACCTGTTCTAATGGAAGGTGCAGAGTCACCATAATATTTATCAAGCTTCTCCTCCTGAGGCGTTTTGCCTTTCATAAAGTAATGTTTTTTAATGACTTTTCAAACATCCCTCGTATAAGTTGTAAAGATCATCATGCATTAAAGTTGATGAACACCTTGGCGCATCCTTTAGTTATAGACCCACCTCTATAAAATACAGGTACCTTATCTAAACTGAGAGCTATAGATACATAACCTGTTCCAGTATAAGCTTGAAAAATCATCCAATTCATACCATAATTTGTATTGATCCACCTGATAGAAATACACCAGCACTTGCAGCTCCTGCTTCAGCAATAACAGTTGACATTACTGATGAACCATCAATGACTTGATTACTCAGAACATGTATTCGAGGAATTGATAGATCACTGGATTTTCGGTACGTTTATGTTAGAATAATGTATATCATAAGAGCAAATAGGCATATCTTAATTTTAATCCCTTATCCTCTTTTGTACATCATTTTTGAATAAGTACGGTTCATGTCTTTTGGTATCAATGTAAGCATGGGATATAACAAATGGTAATAATGCAGCAATCTGGTACCATCTGATGAAAAGTTCAACATCTGGATTATTGAAGAAAACACCAATGTCAGCACCGCAGAAGTTGGTGTCTGCTATCTCTTCAGATAAACACAAGGAGTAACCTGCCGCTAGATGCGCCCATTCGTTCCTGTCCACATATCCGCGTAACGTTGGATTCCATCGAAATGGGCCCTTGTGAGGATGAAAGGTCTCTTGTTGGGTGTGCGTGTTAATAAGCCTTCATGTGTCACCATAGTGTAATAAAGACCGTATAAAACAATAAATCATAGACGTGACGATGTTTCTATCCATCACAATGGAGCAAATCTTTGGGCATGGTAACTTCAGGCCAGTTGAATACCGAAGGCTCATTCATGTCATTCCAGATGTTTAGGCTTTTCGTTAAACCTTTGATCTTCTTCAGTGAGTACAAGTTGGAATAGTATTTAATAACTGTAGGGTCGACGAATAACTACTGACTCCTGACCAACACCAACCTTCATAAACATTTCCATCCTTTAACCCTTAACATCACATAACTAACAACATTTTGAAAAATAATGTTCTTAATATTATAAATGGGTTTATAAATAATTGGTAATTCTTTAATAAAATTAATTTGGTATATATTACAACAGGTTTAGATCTAGGCCATCATCAGGCAAAACTGCGAAATTAACATATGTTTTTATAAAAATAATAAAACTAATCTTAAGATTAGTTTGACTCTCTTGACTGAGACAACAATCACTATCGACTAAATTATAGCAGATATTTTCAAATACCAGAATATGCTACGGAAATAGAAGTCGGATTATTAAATCCATAGTAAAGTCAGGATTAAATTCTCTCAAAGTTTGAAACTGTCGTCCCACTACTCTGCTTCTATTTCTGAGCGAGTTATTCTAAAATATCTTTATAAAACAACTCTCTTAAAGATATAATTTGAAACACACTCTTCTTCATTCCTTCCTCCACAATACGTTGCACTCTTAAATAATATATTTCTTTGTTTTTACCTTGAGCCATCTACTTATCTTCTACTAAATTTAAAAGACCCAGATATAGGTGCATATGCATGTTCCCTAAATGGAATTCTAACCACACTACAAGGACTTTTTTTACCATTTAGTTGTGATGAGAAAAATGCAGTAAAAAATAATCCAAACAAATTCCAATAGATAATTTACAGAACAAAATAATCGTTACCTATTTTTCTTCTTCTTAATCCTACAATTAACTCGAAGTCAGTTTAGAATCCTTAAATTCTCAAAACAAAAATCGAAAACGTTATTTAAAAACTAATATTAACTAAAATAACTATTAATATAGAAGAATGTGACCTAAGTTAAACCACTATAACATCCAAAACCTTCTGAAAAATGTGCTATTATAAATAGACATCTTGTTATACGTAGATGTAGATACGCTTAAAGCAATCGTGTTTTCAAAGAAACGTCACGTGGTCACATCCAGGTAAAGATTTATTTTCTAATATAATTATTATGGAAAAACTCCTAAAATTTGCTAACTGAACTTATGACAGTGCCGTATCTAGATATCAAACGAGCCAGTAGATTGCTTTAATTATTTGGAAATGCCTGATTTAGATAAGTTCTTAAATATAGTTCAAAATACAGACATTCATCTTGCTGTTACAAAATTTCCTGATTTTCGCACACCATTTCTTCAAATGTGAGGTTAATTTTACTTTACAATAATTACAAATATTACTCCCATTAATTATTAAATGCATTATTTTTTCTATATTCTTGATCTACGTCAAAGAATTATTCATTGGTAAGGGAATTCTTAACATAATTTAAATTGATTAAAATAGATCATGAATATAGGCTTATGAAAAACTTATGGTCGATAGCCATAAAGTAGAAGAAAAAGACATAGAATCACAATAATTCTTATTATAATTATATATTGTAATTACTATCTTCAGTAAATATGTTTGTCTCTCTAGGCGAATGCATTATTTATTGAAATAGGTCAAGAAGACTCAACTACAGATGACAATTTTAAATTTTCAAAATATGTAACAAATTGATGACAGCGCAATTTTGTGAGAGGCAAATAATATTGAAAACAGATAACATACATTTTTTTACTAATTGAGATGCTAAATTACATTTTACAAAATTTTCAACAAATAACAAAAACTATAAATAGAATTAATGGACAATTGAGAACAGATGACACATGATAAATAATAGATTATAGATGGTAATACCAAACAATATATGACAGATTACACATAAAAGATTTAAAAAAATAATTGATTAAATTGACAACTCAATTTAACAGATGACAGATGAATGCTATTAAAATCAGAAGGCATAGATTTTCTACCAATATATTTTTATTCAAATTGACAGATGACAGAAACATCTAGCAGAAAATAGGGCGACATGACATTTACAGATAATTTGTGACAGATGATGTATAATAGATAATAATTAATAGGTGGTACGTGGCAGATTATAGACTTTGATTAACAGATGATTATTGATAACAAATGACATAATAAATAACAACATATAACTTAGATTTCTATAATGTCCTGATATTCCAATGACAGAAAAGCGATGTCAATTTTATTTAGATTTTGGTAATTGATAAATAATGACATGATGATGATATATTAAATATTAGATCAGTGATGATAGATGGCATTATAAATGATAGATGAGTAATAACAGACAATATAATCCGATGCCAAATTACAACAGTATCTTTAATTAATTGCTCACTTAATCCGTGGTGAATTATTCTTGAACTATTTTGATTAGAACTAGAAACATTTTTGTTTTTGTTTCACAAAATTTTTGTTTTTGTTTCACAAAATTTTTGTGACAGATTTGAAAATATTTAAAAAAATTGCCAACCCAATTTTATAAAATATTAACAGATGACAAGTAAAGACTATTGAAAATAGATGACAGATTTCCTACCATTTAAGATTCTAAATTTAAATATTTTTAAAATAGACGCAATTTTATACAATTTTGAGAAATGATAGATGAATAGATGAAGTCTATTGAATAGGAATTATATAGATTTTATATAAATTTTTTTAGAGACAGAAACAGCGAGCAGAAAATATACGACATGATAAATACAAATAATAGTTGATAATTAATAAATAATAGATGGTAACAAATACTATTGTCTTCATTTTCCGACAAGAGACAAGCGTTGGAAATTAAATATTTTGATGATTGATAAAAGAAGACATTTATTTATTTATTTATACATCTTTGGACTCCTTTCTTAAAAATTCACAATCGGAAAGTATTCTTCCACTCAAACCCTTCATAATCCATGATAAATATTAGATTATTTATGGTAGATGGCATATTTATAAATAATAGATAGACAATAACCGGAAATATAAGACAGATGCTAAAACACTGATGACAGGTGAAGACTATTAAATACAGATGAGATAGATTCCTTAACATTTTTCAAATTAGAGATGACATATGAAAAGAATACAGCTAGCCGAAAATTGACGGCAATACAGATGATATATAATAAGTAATAAATTATAGATATTAAGTGATGTATTTATTATAAAGTATTGCTAACAGACGACTAGTGATAAACTATAAACAATTGACATTATCATTTTTCGATGACAGGCAAGCAATTGTTATATTATAAACATTTTGAAGATTTTTAAGTTTGAAAATGATCAGTTGTTGATCGAAACTCGAGTCATTTTTTAAATAAATAGTGTGATATTAACAAAGTGAGTTTTACTTTATTTAAATATTCAAGATGTATCACGAAGTGAACGCCTCAACCAATAATCAATTATTTTGAAGATTGATAAATATTACCACTAAAATGTATTAATGTATATACTCGAAAACACATCATGATGACAAAATTTATTAATATGAAACCCTTGGTATTTTTTTGGATTGATGGGATATTTTGGAGATCACTCAAATCATCATCAAACAATTTAAAAATATATCCTAAAAATTGACTTATTTAACTGTAAGCGCATGCAATCGTGACATCTTTTAAACAAAATAAAAGTATATTCACATATTTATTTATTTATTATTTACTTTACAATGTCCTATTATTATTGGATATAGGAATAACTTCTAAATATACATAAACATATTACAAAAATTTAGCTAACAGGACTTAGAGGCGGAGTTCTCTAAGTGTTCTTCCACTCAGACCCATTTTCTGCTTCGTGTGTTGAAATTTTTTGTCGACAGAGGATTTTCACAATTCGGAAAAATTTTAGCCATTTCAGGCATATTTATGCCTATTTTACATGGGACAATTTTATTGACATTAATCAACTACTGTTAACTACTGTTGAAAGTCGAACCTGTATTGCACATTCATTCACATTCAGAATTACAGAGTATTTTTTGTACTATACTAAAGTATCAGTAAAGGCAAGAGTATTAATACTGTATGTGAGAATAGTAAACGAATAATTTTGTTCGTTGTGCCTTTTGTACATGGAAGTGAGGCTGTTGATGTCGATGTTTGATTGGATTTTTCCATAGGCTTAGATTAATTCATTTTATTAATATAATTTTTATTGGATATTTTTTATTCTATACCGGGTGTCTCAGCGTGCGCGCCGAGTAGCTTTACGGCTAAACGGTTTATTTTTTTCAAAATCCGTTTTCGCAGGAGTATGTAGGTGTATTGGGACCACATTTTAAAATTAGTTTTAAATATACAGGGTGTCCCATAAAAGCATGGCGTATCATAGTTATGTTTTTTCTTATGGAACACCCCATATTTGATATTTTTTTCAGATTCTACATCAAAAATAAGGGTAACTTTCATAATAAGATCATATGCCTAAACCTAATAATTTCTGAAATATTTAAACAATTTTGGAAAAATTGACGTTTCGAAAAAAAATTATATCTTTCAAATAGGTGAATGAAAACAAATGAAATTTTGTGTCAGTATATTAGACTAATGGGTGAATATTTTAGGCCATTTATAGGAATTTTAAATATTAAGATGTTTTGATAATTTAATGTGTCTACAGAAACACATTCAAGGTCAAATTTCGTGCTTACTTTAAATGGAACACCCTATATCTAATAAACCTATCTTGTAGCAAATTTTATTATCTTTCAAAAAGTATAAAGGTATTCTATACCTGTTACTTATAGTTTTCAAGATATATCCATTTTTGTTAATTTTCGACATAATAATTATTAGTATTGTTTAAATATTTCAGAAATTATTAGGTTTAGGCATATGATCTTATAATGAAAGTTACCCTTATTTTTGATGTAGAATCTGAAAAAAATATCAAATATGGGGTGTTCCATAAGAAAAAACATAACTATGATACGCCATGCTTTTATGCGACACCCTGTATATTTAAAACTAATTTTAAAATGTGGTCCTAATACATCTACATACTCCTGCGAAAACGGATTTTGAAAAAAATAAACCGTTTAGCCGTAAAGCTACTCGGCGCGCACGCTGAGACACCCGGTATATAAGTCTATAAAACGCCCGGACCGTGAAATCAAAGTTTTTACTACTGATCTTTTCTTGGTTAGGTGTTGTTTAAAATCTCCTACTCTGCATACGAGTACAAATATTTGTGTTCAAAAGTTCATCTGATTTTTTCATAAGGAGGATGTCGACAAATGAGATTTGTTTCTTGTCTTCTAGTTTCACTGTAAATTTGTTTTGAGACGTATGCTGTTGATGCGCTCTAGGAATTCATTAAGTCGTTTTTTGTCATGTGGCCAGATTACGATTGCATCATCTATGTAACTTAGCTATAAAGATGGTTTATATAGTGCTCAATTAATTTCCCGAGTTTCGCAAGAACAGGTGTTGACACCATAAGTGCTCCTATTTGGCACTATCTTCAGTTATCAAACATAAAATATCTGTTTGATGTATAATGCTGGATTAAGTTTAGGAACGGAATTTTTTGTTTCGAGGATGGCCTACGTCTCATCGATTGGCACTTTTGTAAACAAAGAAACTGCGACAAAACTTGCGAGAAAGTCATATTAGTTCAATTTGTGAGGTTTCATGAACTGCAGAAAATATTAAATATTGTGAGTGATAGTTTAGTTTACTCATATTTGAAATATTTTTCTAATGACATGTAACAAACAGATGTAATGTAATGAAAAATTTTATACTTTTTTTGACACATATAAATGACTGCAGGCGTTTTGAAACCTTCAAACGACAGGTGACATACGATAGAGTTTTAATGATTATTGAGATGATCAATGGAAACAGTTGACAAATGGTAGATGGGCAATAGCAGAAAATATATGACAGATGCAAAATTAGAGATGACATAACTCAATTTAAAAATAGTTTTAAAATTAACAACGCATTTTTATACAATTTTGATTGATGGTCTATCATTACCAAGAGACAAATAATAAATTATAGACTTTTAATTTAATGATGATTGAGAAAATGGATGGTAATTAGATATATTTGCAAACCAATGGCAAATAATATATTATAAAAGAGAGATGATAAATGATAGATTGACAGATACAAAATTAAAGATGACAGAACTCAATTTAAAAATAGTTTTAATATTGATATTGCAATTTCATACAATTTTGACAGATGATCTATCCATAGGTTAAGATTATTTAAAAAAGATAGATAGAATAGATTTTCTATTAATTTTTTAAAATTTGAATGACCAGACGACATAAGCAGCAAACAGGCATGACAGAGACAGATAATAGGTGAGAGATAATGTGTAGATAATAAAAAATAGATGGTCAGTGACAGATTATATACTTTTATTAACAATTTTTATTGTTAACATATATTAGATATAAATTAGTGATGATAGATGATATATGGTACATGATAAATGACAGATTATAAATGACATTTCATATTTCTAATGCTCTTTTTTCTAATAGTAGATAAAAGATATCAATTTTATAAAATTATTGACACAAATTAGTAATAGATAATTGATAAAATAATGACAAATAATACAAAAATAGATTATTGATGATCATATGACAGATGGCAGTTGTTGATTGCAAGTGATGGATAACAGATGACTGCAGAAATATGGTAGATGTAAAAAGTGAAAGAAGACAAATGACAGATTTTTAACAAGTAACAACTAATAATTGAGATAAGAAAAAGAATGCAGAATAAATGATTTAAGATAGATAATTGATTATAGATGGGTATTGACAGATGACAGATGACACATGACGAATAACAGATATGAAATAATAGATAACGGATTTTGATTTTGTAAAGAGTTTTTAATTGTATATTTTTTTACTTGCAATTTTATATAATTTTTAACAAATGGCAAATAATAAATGTTGACACAATTGATTCTGCAGAGTTTTCTATCAAATTACTTTTTGAATATTTTTCTAATGATAAGTGACATTTGATATAGGGCAAACAGATAGAAGAAATATAAATCTGAAGGAGCAAATACTAACATTTCTTAATGAAAATAGGCTACTTTCTGAATCGCAGTTTGGTTTCCATACAGGAATGTCAACTATATCTGCTATTCATTCCTTCGTAGAAGACACAATCGAATGCTTTTAGAATGGTTCTTTGTCTATGGTAACATTTCTTGACCTAAGCAAGGCATTCGATTGTGTAAATCATGAACTATTGCTTCGTAAATAAATATGGGTTTTGTGAACTTAGTATTAAGCTTGCCAGATCATATTTGGTCTGAATAACGCATAAAGTATGTTTAAATAATCTAGAATCTAACTATTCTATTATCAAGCACGGTGTGCCGCAGGGTTCAATTTTAGGCCCTGTCTTATTCTCAAAATACAAACCACGCGGACGAATACCCGAAAACCACATACCATATATATATATACATATATATATTTTTTAAAGAAAAGTAAAAATTATTTAAGGTATGAATTCTATATAGTAAATCATGAATAAATTATGTTAAGGGTTATGTAATTATTTTCTTGAAAATGAGGTTAAATTTGAACATTTCCACATTGTACATAAGGGTGTATTAACGATTGAAAACTGTATCTGTAGAGTTTCGGTTATATGTCTCAATCTGGGCAAGCGTAAAGCGGGGCACGGTGGTCGGTTCATTAATTAAATTACCCGGTGTAACGTATCCGAGAGCGCAGCAAGTAGGAAAGGTGGAAGAGCAGGAGTAGGTGGAGGAAAGGAGGCAAAAAGCGAAATGGAAATCAATAGAGGTCCCGAATCTCTCTCCTTGAACGAGCGAACGAAGGAAGGAACAGGTTGCGCAATTAAAAAAGACCACTTCCTTCCCCATATTAAATATCGACCGCGGGTCCAAGACGGAGAGGAGCACCACCTTCAACCTCATCCTACTCGGCTGCCGAGCGGCGCCGGGCCACCCACTTGCAGATGTGTATTTCGCGTAATACCTTTTTCAATTTGCAAAATTGAGTGTAGTGCATGAGACATCAATGCCCTAAATGCCACGTGTGGCGCATGTATATATTTGTATGTAAATACGCTTAGGCTGAGGGGCACAGGTGTGAGATATGTCAACCGCAAGATATAGGGGTGCTTTTATGTGACCGCATTAGACAGGGACTTTGGGTATTAGCGAGATGCGAAGGGACACCTCTGCAGCACGAACGGCTCTACGGTCGCTTTATAATTCTTAATTTCGAATTACCCGCCACAACGGCCTCACCTTTTCCCGTCCCCCGCCCCTGCAGATAATTCTTGCCTTCCTACTCCTCTACGTGCCCTTAAGGGACCATTTTAAGTACACGTCTTATCCCTGCAAGGAACTTCCTTCATTAACTTTTAAATTAATTCAATTCATCACGCGCCTTTTCAAACATCGTGACGTCGAATACATCACGAGAACAATGATATTTTGATCGTATCTTAGAATTTTAAATAATGTGCCATTTTTAATATAACAATAGTAGATTTTTAGTTACTGCGTAATAAGACATTAAATTAAATAAAATATTCATAATCTGTAAGAAAGAAACAAAAATAATTCAATATCCTTCATTTAAGAACATTGAATTATTGTTTTCCTGTTATTAGCAGCCACTGACCGATTTTGATGTATTTTGGATCTCATTTCCGTAATTGAAGACAAAGAAACGAAATTTTCATTTTTAAACCTTTAAGCATTTAAATAAATATTTGTGGAGGCTTTCACTTCGTGACACAATTTGATAATTCAAAATAAATAAAACAGTAAACAGTTTTAGTATCACTTGTTTAAGCATTTGTAAAAATAATCCTACCATTTAGGTGATTTATCAAAAAACAATAAATGTCATCTTCATGGTATTATCCTCTATTATATTACTTATAATTTATATTAAAAAGTTTGTATAACATTATCTTACTTTTTAATTTAGATTTAAGGCTTCAACTATTAAATAAAATTAATACTTTCGCTTCTACATTCTTGATGGAACATTATCACAGATGTGGAACGAAACAAGTCTTTCATTTACAATTCCACCCCTTCAACTATTAAATATAAAATTGCTTAATGTTATAATTAAGTTTCATCAAGAGTGGAGTGAACAAAGTATCAACTATTTGAATTCTAAGGAAAAAAACAAGATTACTTGTTTATTAAGTCTTTGGCGTAAACCTAATTAATGTAAATTTTAAAGACATGTATATAAATAATAAATAATTTCCCCATTTCTGTAGATTGACTGTCTTGACGTTTTATAAAATAGTATCGTGCAGCCGTCCATAAAATCGACGAGTTCTAATAACGCGCAGTAAAAGTTCAGCAGGATTTTTGATTAATTTGACAGTTTTGTTGTTGAGGACTTTTTAAGTTTTCCATCATACATCAAACTACTCGTGCGCCAAATAAAGTCTAGAAAAATAAAGCTTCGTCGGTGGAGCAAACGAACGGGGGGGTGTTGAGGGGGAGATAGGGGGGGGGAGGGAAGGAGATGGCTACCGGCTACTTAATAACATCTCGCTGACGCTGAAATATATAATTTAATTTTAGTATGTGTGTGTGTGTGTGTGTATTTTTGGGCTCTGTTGTTATAGGGGTTGGAAGGGGCGCAGTTTCGTGCTTATGAAATGGCTCCTCTCGCGCCTTCCTCCGGTTACTGTCTATGTCTAACGGGGTATATTTTCGCAAGACGTGAATTGAATCTTAGAAACTCTGTCTCGCTTTTTTTTATTTTCGGGACCCTGCCCGGTCCGGTTCAATTTATCAGGAGCGGTGTCGCCCCCCTTTCGGCACCTGTCACTGCTGCGCGCGTGCCCACTCATATTTCATATCCCTGCGAACGAAAATATTAATACTACACTGAAGGGATGTAGACTACTTCTTGTGCATGATAATTAGTAGATTAATTAATAAACTAATATTAGTTTTTACACAGTATTAACGAAATGTAAATTTAAATTTTTATTTCGAATATGATAATAACTAATTAATTTAACCACCTACATTTTAAAGCCTACCAAGAAAACAAGAAAAATTTGCCAGGTCCTGTAATGCATTTAAATATATTTAACTGTATCAACCATGTCCACTTTTAATTGAAGGATAGAGACAACTAAAGTGACGTCTATTGTCTAAATGTACTTAATATCCCAATTCAGTGGAAAACCCTATCAATAGCAATATTTTTTTTACTAACACGACCAGCGAAGGCATAGGCCACTGGATGGTTTTCTAATAGTTTTCCGCGTTGTCAGTGTTAGACTTCCCGTTCTCTTGTCGAACTAAGTTGAAGCCTCCTTTTAGTCCAGTTTAAAATACATCCTGGTATTTTATGGTCAACTTACTTTATACTAGAGTTATATCATAAATTGATACTTTATAAAACTCATTTCTTAACGGTAGAGGCTTCTACTTTGTTGTAGAATTGATGGCCTTTGGTATCCATAATGTCCATTATCGTCTATATCAGTTTCTGCAATTTAGTGATAAGATGATGATTTGATTTCACTACATATAGTAGTAATATCTCA
Organism: Ontholestes murinus; assembly: GCA_963969525.1. Taxonomy (NCBI): domain Eukaryota; kingdom Metazoa; phylum Arthropoda; class Insecta; order Coleoptera; family Staphylinidae; genus Ontholestes; species Ontholestes murinus. The sequence continues at coordinate 30,164,746 of OZ018398.1, forward strand.
TCTGGTTCTGGTTCTGGTTTAAATCGATGGGAGAGCAGAGAGTTTCGCCCCAATGGGCCCTTTGTGCGTCCTCTCATCTGAGTCCTCATTCCGCGGTTTCCTCTTCTGCTTCACACCCTCTGCAGATAGGATTAGATTGCAGTCCCAGTTTGTACAGGTGTGATCGTAAATTGCAGTGTCCTTTAAGAAGCCCTACCACCTTCCGTAGGTTTTCTCTGGACAGTTGCTTACAGTATCTGGCCGTTTTGCTGTTCATTGCGATGAAATTTTTTGAGACTCTACAGCCAGGTCTGATTGATGCAGTTTTCAGTAGGGTACTCAGATCTAGCAGAGAGGGCAGCAGGGAGGGGTTCGGTCCGCTTACCGTTTGTCCATATGCCTTCCTCGCCAAACCATCTGCTATTCTGTTCCCTCTGCTGTTTTGTGTCCTTTTACCCAGCATAGAGTTATCTCGTTGTCACGATCCACTTCTTCCAGGGCTTCGCAGCATTCTAACGTTAATGCTGAGGTTATTTTGCAGTTGGCAATGGACAAGATTACCGCTTTGCTATTCGTTATAATGTGTATATTTTTACCCTTAATCTTCTTATCAGAGATTGCTTTTGTTGCATATAGTATACCCACGAGTTCCACCATTGTTGGTGTGCTTATTATCTTACCTATAGCAGTACTGTTTTTTAGGGATAGGTTTTTGCAGAAAATTTCTATACCAGCCCCTGTTTTCGTTGTCGACCCATCAGGGTATATGTGAATGTCTTTGTGCTTGCTTCCTCTTGCTGAGTTTTCGAATCTCAGGTCTATGTGAAGCTTCCTGTTGAAAATGTATTTTCGAGGGATGTTGTCCACCGGCTTCATGTTCTCGGGATTACTTTTCCTTAGATCCTCTAAGATTATGTGGTGTTCACCTCCTCCGTTGCTTACAAGCCATGTCTTTGTTGCTCGAAACCTTATTGCTGCTGCCTGTTCTCTGATAAATATGTCCAAGGGTGACAGGTGCAGCAGGGCTTCTAAAGCCGCTGTTGGTGTTGTTCTCATGGCTCCTGTTGCGATCAAAAGGGCGCTACGTTGAACGTGGTCTAAAAGCCTTGCGGCTGATTTCGTGGTCGTTTTTGGTCACCATATTAATGATGCATATGCCAACATTGGCTGCACTATGGCTGTGTAGATCCATAGGGTTACCTTTGGAGATGTTTTCCCCACAGCTCGTCTGCATTGCCAGAGGGCTTTGCATGCTTTCTTAGATCTCTCCGTCAGGTGGGCATTCCAGTTTAGTTTTTTGTCTAGAAGAATGCCCAAATATTTGTCTTCATCTTTCAGGGTGAGTTCTTCGCCCCGAAAGCTTGGTGGTTTAAAATCTGTAATTTTCCTACTCCTTGTGAACAGTACCAGTTCCGTTTTAGTCGGATTTACGGATAAACCCTGGTATGTGCACCATTTGTTTACTGTGTCAATATCTCTAATATCTCATGTTCAAGTTTTTCTATTCCCTTCACAAAAAAAAACAGAATTGACCTAATGTATCAAGATTGCTTATTTTGTAGCAATTGTTTGGGCGTGATTATAATCAGCGATAATCACCTCTTTTTCTTGTATTGGGGTCAATTTTAACTCACTTAGTTTGATAATGATTACTGTCTAATTCGAGACTAGTTACAAAGTGTTGTATAAAAATAAAAAATAGTATAAAAAAGTTAAACGTTTTTCTGTTATTCATAAAAAATTAACTATGAAGTGAACGCCTCCAAAATTCAAGATATAATTTTAAGTATGTTCTCTGTACATAAAGATATGACTGGTGTAAACAATGAACTTCTGTGAGCACAATAAATTTATTTATTTATTATTACTATTATTAAATTGTTTTTTTACTACAGCTCTAGTTCCTCATTTTTTGTAACATTTTTCTTTTCTTGTATCTTTCATATTTTCCAGACGGCCGTGATTATCAATTGTAGGTTTGGCCATTTACACAAAAGAGTTTGTCGAATATACTAGTAGGCTAAGCAACTATCAACTCCGGTGTTTCCCAATCTTCTAATCTGTCTAGAAATGCCTAAATACTTATTGATTTTTATTTAGATGAAGATATATTAGCAGTATTGAATGAGCTGAGCTAGATCTGCAAACTTTCATCAGATACTTGGCAACTATTTTTAAGATATGAGGATTGTTTGAACAAATCTTATTTTCAGATATTTAATTAAATATTTGTATTTCATTTTTCCTTAAGATAATTTCTATAAACATTTGATGCATGTCCACGCAGTGTCATATATAATGTTATAACTTCACCACCTCATTCTGTTGTTGCTGTGGCAGTCTCAAAATATCTGAGAAAATTGGTATTTAAAGGAAATTTACATCATAGATTCAAGAATTTTCAAGAATAACTACACATTTCTTATTTGTTTTATCTTTACCTTTTTACCTTTATTATCTTTTCTGTCTTTCTGTTATCTTTGCATTTTCTTCATTGTCTTTCTTCGTTTCTTCCTAATGTTCTTGCCTTTTGGCCTCTTCCTACTGTTTGCTCTTTTCCTTTCTTACTTTCTGTCATCTATGGCTTACTCTGAAGTCTTTCGACTTTGACATTTTGTTGCCGTTTTTATTGCCTTTCGCCTGTTTTTGCTTATGATCCTTTTTAGACTGTTTTGCTGTCTACATTATCTTCTGTATCATCTATATTATCTTTATTTTCTTCTTAAATATTTTATAGTTGTTGTCTGCAGTTCTTTGTCTTTGTCTTTCGCCTTCTTCCTTTTTTTATTTTACGATTTTTCTTGTTTATATTCTAATTGCTATTTTTGTTTTTGCCTTTTGTATTTATTTTTCTGCGGTTTCTATCTTCTTTTTCTTTGCATTTGGTCTTTTGCCTTTGTCTTCCATTATTCTCTCTTATTTTATCTTCTGTCTTTGGATTTATTCTTTTCTCTAATTCTTTTCCGTTTTATTCTTTCTTTGTCTTTAGTTTTCTGCTTTTTATTTTTCGTCTTCTGTATTCACACAGTCTTATATTTTCTGTATTTTATACAACTTTTTTATCTCCTATTTTCTATATTCAGTTATCTGTCATTTGCTTTTTATCCTTTACCTTACGTTTTCTGTCCTTTAGTGTCCTCTTGCTTTTTCTAATTTACATCTTGCCATTTGTCTACCACCTTTTCTTCCGTTTCTGTGCAATACTTTATTTCGTGTTTCTGCTATTCCTCTTCTTTCTTCTGTAATATATCCTCTATCTGTTTGTCTGCCTCCTTTTTCTTTGTTCGTTGTTTCTTATCTTTGATCGTCTATGTTTTGTATTTGGTATTTTCTTTGTAGTTTCTTGCGTTATACTTCTTTATCTTTTCTGATAGATTATTCTTTTACAAGTCTCCAACCGTCTACTTAAATTTAAAACTAACGTGTTCTTATTTATTATTAACGCAATTTTATCATGTAGACTAGATTATTTAAATTTATAATTGTTATAATTGACGTTCACATCCACTCCAAATATATATGTATTGTATTTTTTGTATATGGTGGCTTACGTGAATAAAATGAATTGAATTGAATTGAATTGAATAATTCAAAAAATTAAACATAGTTTTCTAATAACCTAAAATAGTTGAAACACCAGTACCAGTAACTTGATGAAATCACTTGAAACGTGAAAGTCAAACATTAAAATTACAATTAGATATTTAGATAATATTACTTCAAAAATACTCGTAACTAAAATTACTCTAAAAATATTAAGAATTCGTCAAAATTAATATGTTTTTGGCATAACCTAAAAAAATTGACATACAGCTACTAGTAACAATCAAACAGTACTTAATAAGTAAATGTTTTATAGTCTTGAAGAGATCTTGTCATCTAATTTTTCGGGGAAACATATGAACTTGTATGTGTATGTATTTTATGTTTACGTTTATGTTTATTAATTCTTTGTACATCTTTCTTAAAAAATACATTTCAAAACAAAAAAATGGTGATGTGGCCATCATAGTACTTTCCCTATATTTTACACGAAAACTATAAGGTTTACGCAAAAAAGCTATTCTTAATGATTTGTTCACCATTGAATTCCCTATAATTATTTGTAATGCAAGTTTCATGTAACTCTGACAGTTTATTAGCAATTGGCAATAAATGTCAAAATTTTCAATTTAAATTTTTTTTCTCATAAGTTAATAATTTTATGAAAAATATGTTCGAATAAAACTTGTTCAGTTTTTCATTCCCTTTAACGTTTGTTTAAACTGTTTTTTAAAATTTTTCATATTTAGAAAAATATCACGTAAAAACAAAAAACGGCTTCGAGTAAACATCCACTTCCGGTTTTTGAATATTCACCAAAAGCTTTTCAGTTCCAGTTTTTAACGATAAAACCTTAAGTTTAAAGTTTCATCTCAATCGGATCATTCGTTTTTGAGATACAGCGCCCACAGACATTTTCTCGCACGAAAACAATACTTCCCCTATATACCGGGTGTCTCAGCGTGCGCGCCGAGTAGCTTTACGGCTAAACGGTTTATTTTTTTCAAAATCCGTTTTCGCAGGAGTATGTAGATGTATTAGGACCACATTTTAAAATTAGTTTTAAATATACAGGGTGTCGCATAAAAGCATGGCGTATCATAGTTATGTTTTTTCTTATGGAACACCCCATATTTGATATTTTTTTCAGATTCTACATCAAAAATAAGGGTAACTTTCATTATAAGATCATATGCCTAAACCTAATAATTTCTGAAATATTTAAACAATTTTGGAAAAATTGACGTTTCGAAAAAAAAATATATCTTTCAAATAGGTGAATGAAAACAAATGAAATTTTGTGTCAGTATATTAGACTAATGGGTGAATATTTTAGGCCATTTATAGGAATTTTAAATATTAAGATGTTTTGATAATTTAATGTGTCTACAGAAACACATTCAAGGTCAAATTTCTTGCTTACTTTAAATGGCACACCCTATATCTAATAGGCCTATCTTGTAGCAAATTTTATTATCTTTCAAAAAGTATAAAGGTATTCTACACCTAATACTAATAGTTTTCAAGATATATCCATTTTTGTTAATTTTCGACATAATAATTATTAGTATCAATTATTGCAATAAGCTAGTGTGTAGCTTTTGTTTATAAACAAAGTCAGTTGACACATTCGAATCATTTGTAACGACCGCAAAAATGAAATATTCCTTAAACGAAAGAATTAACATGATCCTAATAATAGGGGAATGTTATGAAAATTGTCTCTTAGCGGAAAGAGTATATCGCGAAAGGTACCCTGATAGGAGACATCCTAATAAGAAGACATTGGAGGAAGTTTTAAATATATTTAAAACCACAGGCAGTGTCAAGTATCTGAAAAAAACGAACTTCAACACTGTAACTAAGGACGAGGAGACACAATTACAGGTACTTACTTCTGTAATAGATAATCCTAGCACGAGTACACGTATAGTAGCTCGTGAGACTGGGTTAAGCAAGGCGAGCATATCAAGGATATTAAAAAAACATGAATACCACCCATATCACTATGAAATTCACCAGCATCTGAATAATGCGGATTTCGAGAAGCGGTTAGATTTTTGTTTATGTGTTTTAAATAAAAGTGGCGATGATGAAGATTTTTTGAATAATATTTTATTTACGGATGAATCATCTTTTAATAATAACGGATCTTTTAATCGACGTAACTGCCATTATTACAGCACCGAAAATTGCCACAAATTTCAAATTACTGATCGACAACATCGTTGGAGTATTAATGTATTCGGAGGCATTTTGGGTAATTACGTCATTGGACCTCATTTTTTCGATGGATACTTGGATGGTCCCATATTTTTACAATTTCTCCAAGAAGAATTTCCATTATTATTAGAGAATATTCCACTGAATATTCGCCAAAACATGTGGTTACAGCTCGATGGTGCGCCACCTCATTTTTCATTGGCGGTTCGTCAATATTTAAATAGAATATTTAATAGGCGATGGATTGGAAGAGGAGGTCACGTACCTTGGCCACCTAGATCCCCTGATTTAACCCCCATGGATTTCTTTTTATGGGGGTATATTAAAAATCAAGTATACACCACTCCTCCCACAACTGTTGAAGACATGAAGGACAGAATTAAGGATGCATTTAGATCAATAACACCCAATATGCTAAGAAATATTAAACTATCGTTTCAAAAAAGAATTGAATTATGCATTCAGTGCGATGGTGGTATTTTTGAAAATTTGTTATAAAAAAATAATGTTGTTATTATTTTGTTAATTTCATTTGTTGTTTTTCGTTATGTTTTTTGAAATTCTAAGACGATATTACGTAATCATGTACATATGTGTAAATAAATTATTCAATTAGTGTGTTAATTTGGAAATATCTCGAAAATCATTGGTTGTGTTAACTGACTATTGCAATAATTGATACTAATAATTATTATGTCGAAAATTAACAAAAATGGATATATCTTGAAAACTATAAGTAACAGGTATAGAATACCTTTATACTTTTTGAAAGATAATAAAATTTGCTACAAGATAGGTTTATTAGATATAGGGTGTTCCATTTAAAGTAAGCACGAAATTTGACCTTGAATGTGTTTCTGTAGACACATTAAATTATCAAAACATCTTAATATTTAAAATTCCTATAAATGGCCTAAAATATTCACCCATTAGTCTAATATACTGACACAAAATTTCATTTGTTTTCATTCACCTATTTGAAAGATATAATTTTTTTTCGAAACGTCAATTTTTCCAAAATTGTTTAAATATTTCAGAAATTATTAGGTTTAGGCATATGATCTTATAATGAAAGTTACCCTTATTTTTGATGTAGAATCTGAAAAAAATATCAAATATGGGGTGTTCCCTAAGAAAAAACATAACTATGATACGCCATGCTTTTATGGGACACCCTGTATATTTAAAACTAATTTTAAAATGTGGTCCCAATACACCTACATACTCCTGCGAAAACGGATTTTCAAAAAAATAAACCGTTTAGCCGTAAAGCTACTCGGCGCGCACGCTGAGACACCCGGTATACTATATAGGGAAAGTAATAAATTACAAAAAACATACATAAAATTTTGGGCGAAAGAAGCACGGGCGGAGTTCATATTAAAATACGTTCTTCCACTCAAACCCATATTGTCATGTAAGAAACTGGCATCATCTTCTACATCCGGAATCAATTTTGTTCTGCTTTGTATTTGTTAATTTATCCAATATTTGTAGGAAACTTCTGGCAGTTAATATAAAAAAAGATGGAAAATAGGTCTAAATTATGGAAAAAAAGAATCGTAAATAGAAAAAAAGAGGGACTTTTGCTATCTACCAGGAAAAAAGGGTTAGAGTGGAAGATCATCCATTCAAATTTTTGTAGGTTTTTTAAATTTTTTTGGATTTTCTTATGTATTCTGTTGGAAGAAAGCTAAAGTAGTATAATAAGCTAAGAAACTAACCAAATTACAGCACTTGCAACAAGAGAGTCAAAAAAGATTTCATGAAAAGATTTCCTTTGAGGGTTCTAATTTTGATTTTACAATCCTTAAAGGTTTATAAAATACTCTCAGTTTTCCAAATCAAGAAACTTCTATTTACTCTAAATTTCCATCAACTACTTTTCTATTTTTTTTTAGAATATTCCAGTGCTTGATTGTTTTATCAAAATTTTCCAAAAATTTCTCTTCATTATTCTCGGAAATTTCTTTGAGCGTTTTAGAGCATTTTTTTCACATATTTCTACAATTGTCTTTAATTTCTGAAAATTTTCAATACTTTCATAATTTCTTATTAAGTCGTATAGAAATTTTCCAACAATGCTTGTTTTATATTATAAAAATTTTGTAGACATTTTTTATATATAAGTTCCTTCGAGGATTCTAATATTTTTAATCAATGTTTATTCCAGATTTCAGAAATTTTTCTTCCAAGTTTAGGGAACCGACAATCTTGCAATAAATTAACAAATTTATAAAAATTTTAGAAACTTCCGCTCATTATTTTGGAATTTCCAAGAAACAATTCTTATATTTTCAATCAATTTTCATTCCAGATTTCAGATATTTTTCTCCCATATTTAAGGAATCTACAATCTGAATTTGCAAGAAATTATTTGTTCAAATTTCAAACATCTTCTCATTATTCTAATATTTTCGATCTAATTTTTACTTTAACAGTAAGTTTTATTTTGTTCTTATGAAAAGGATAAGTGCTTATTTTATTTGACTAAATTCCTCCAACATCCTTTTAAATTTTGCTGTTATTTATTAAATAATTTTGTGTATTTCCTGCTTTATTTTTATAAATAATTCCCTTCCCTAAATTCTATAAAAATACTAGAATATTTTTATTCATATTTTTGAAAAGATTCTTTCTAACTTAGTTTCTACTCTTTCTACTTCTTCTTCTGATGCCTATTCACGAATGGATATTCGTGATCACATGTCTCATTTCGTCTCTCAAAAAGTTCTTGAATTATTCTCATGCCAGTCCACACTCTGATGTTTCGCAACAATGATATTTGCTATCGACCAACTTCCCTTTTCCCTTCTATCTTATCTTGTAAGATAGGTTGTAGTATGTTATACTTCGTGTTTCGCATGACAAGGCCAAATAAATGACGTCTTTCATCGTTTTATGGTAGTTAGAAGTTCCCGTTCTTTTCGTATGCGGGCCAATTCCTCTTCGTTTGTTATTCAATATGTCAATGGGATTTTCAATATGCGGCGGAAGGTCCACATTTCGAATACTTCTAGACTATTCATTCTGATTACTTCTAGCGCCCATTCTTTTATTCCATACAGCAGGACTCACCATACTTCTGTTCTCAAGTCTAAGTCTAACTCATTGTTTAGTCAGAACTTGTTTTTATTTCATGAAAGTTCTTCTTGCATTTGAGTCTCATTAATTGTGTAGCTATACTCTATTCATTCGAAATTTTCATTCATTTCATTTTGTCGAAGTTTTCTACAAAATTCTTTTAATTTAAACATCCTTTTTCTATTTTTTCAACAAATTATCTTCTAATTTTAAAGCCTATAATTTTTTTATCTTATTTTTGCCAAATTTCCTTTATTTTCTTTTGTTTCGTCAAGATGCTCGATTTTACATTTAAAATTTTTCAATAAATTCTCTTTTAGTTTTATAATATATGTTTTGTTTGGAAACACTTGAAAATAAAAATATTCTTCTGTAAATAAAATTGCTGTGAAAGTCTAGAACTCACAAAAAAGTTGCGCTTTCAAAAAGAAATTACAAAAAAAGAATGGAAGAACAACTTTAGTATCATCAAAAAATTAAATTAATGGAAATGTCTAGAACCTACGAAATTGCGGTTAACATAATCCATTATTCTGTTATATATAACTTTTTCCAATATCTTGGAGAATACTAGCAGAATTGAGATTGGTTTATAATTATTGATTAAATGGGTGACCCTCATTTAATCAATAATTATAAACCAATCTCAATTCTGCTAGTATTCTCCAAGATATTGGATTTTTATATATTGCGATAATTTTGGCGAGCTTTAGATCAGGTGGAAAAATGTCCTCTATTTGTGCCAAATTGATTACATGTGTTAATGGTTTTATTATGTTCTCCATTGCATATTTAAATACCATCATCGACACATTATCAATATCTGTACTTGTAGTAGGTTTCATTAAGCGTAGGATTGTTCTAATTACTGCTTCAGATGCTGGATATAAAAAAATAGATCCCATTACATTCGATCTATTGTTATAGCTTTCAGTATTCTGATAGAAGAGAACCTTGCATCCCCCAATATATCCCGGAAAATTAATGATATATAAGAGGAACAGAAGAGTGCCCAGAGGTAATCCCTGCGGCAACCCATATCTTGTTTCAAGATACTGTGATATTAAATTGTTAAAGATGACTGATGCCTGTTTTCTCTTGGTTAATAGTGTAAATTGTAAGCAATTAAACAATTTTCTTAAATGTAATAAGTGCCGGATACAATCAAAGCCTTTAACAGGTCTACAAATGTAGCAACTGCAAAATGTTCATTTTCGTAAGCATCAATTATAAATTAGACTTTCCTTCCCTAAATCCGAATTGCTACTTAGACAGAGTATTGTTTTTTTTTAAGTGAGTTTCATACCCATGATTGTGTTCCTCGTCAAAATTTGCGACACAGGCTGGAAAGTGAATTGTGGTAAATCTATCCCAATATGTTCATTGACTAATATTATAGCATCTATATGACTTACAAAATTAAAGTTGCGGTTTGAAACACAAATTACTAGACAAAAATCAAAACAAAAAATAGAAGAAATACTTTAGAACCAGCAAAGAAAAAACTTGTTGGAAAAGTCTAGAAGCCACTGAAAATAAGCAAGTAAAAAATTGATAAGATAAACTTTTGAACCAAGAAAAATTAGTGAAAGGCATAAAATGTTAAAAAAGCTCTTATAAAATAATCTGGAAAAATGTATTGGAAAATTCTAGAATTTTCAAATTATGAAAATTATACATTCCGATAGAATTAAACAAACTTGGTGTAAAATTTTTGAAAAATGGTAAAATTGTAGAATTCACGTAATTTATTTAAAATTTATATTAAATTTGAGTAATCTAGAAAAGAAACTGTCCAACAATTCAAATATTAAAAAAAAATTGGCGACAATATAAAATATTCTGAAAATATTTTTTGTAAATACGTAATAAAATTAATCATTTTAGAAATTTTGGAAGTGTTTAGAAAAATCCAAGAGAATGAAGCAGGCAATAAAATAATAATTTATAAAATTTTAAGCAAAGCGTTTTAGAATTTATCCACTTAGTAAAATGTAACAATCTTATTTCTCGAAGTAGAAAGATGCTAGAATCAGAAACAAAAATGATAAACATATTAGAATATTCTCGAGGCAAAAAATGGTGGAAAACTGTGTTAAAATAATCGAAGGAATATGGAAAAGAAATTCTGGAAAGTTCTAAAATTCGCATCAAAAATTCTCAAAATTTTAATAAGAAATTGCTACGAATATTCTAATTTAAAAATATAAAATTGTTGTAAAAATTCTTGAAAATGGAAGAGATTGCTAGAAAATTGTAGATTCTAAAAATCTGGAAGGCAAGCTGTTCAAAATATGAGTTAACAAATAATTGTAGATTTTTTTCGAAACATAGAAGAGATATGTTGAATAGGTTTCAAATTTATTGTTGAACATTCCAACACAGTGGCTTCATCGGGCAGAAGAATACTTCATTACACTATTGCTGTATTCAACAATAAATGTGAAACATTTGCAACTGGGTTGTTTTATTTCAATGTATTATTGACTTCTATAATGTATCCGCCTCACCAATTCAAATAGAGTGTTGTAAAAAATTGTAGAACTTCTAAGTAGATGAATATATTTACGGGAAATCTGAAAAGAATAATAAGACAAGAAATGTAAGAAAATATTAGAAATAATAAAAAAAAGTGTTTAGAAAACTTCTAGAGAATGCAGTAGGAAATAGAACGAAAATTAGAGAAATTAAAAAAAAATGATTAGATTGACTCGCTTTTGTACAATAAGAGGATCATAACAATTCAATTCCATTCTACTTGATTTATGAGCTTGTGCTATTCATTCATTTACTTGTGAAATTCGTAGAAACCAGTAACGTATTATGCAAACCATTAATATAGATCCATTGTTGCATAATAATTTTTACTTTACACTACGTTTTGTGCCTTACCTATGCATCTAACAACAAATAATTGAAGAAATAAAAATGCAAATTATATCTTAAAGGAAAAATAATTTTGGTTACTTAAATATTAGGAGGATTTCAAGATAAATACAACCCAAAACCGAAATCTGCAAAGTCATTTATTCTTCTCACATTTTTAATTGTGAAGTTGTATAGATTACAGAAATGCGTCTTGCAGTTTTACCTATTTAATTTGACATTCAGTGACTTTTTCTTTTAATTAGTTGTAGATTAAATTTCACTTTGATACTCCACCAAGAAAGTTATTTTATTGTCAGTGCTTCACTACTACCAAGATTGGCAATCAATTCATGAAAGCGGCATTACTTTAATTACGAAAGTTAAGCCCTTGTCAAGGATAGTTCCTCTGTTTTATTGGGATTATTTTGCTTGTTACGAGTTTGTTAATATATTGTGATGTAAAACCTTTTCGACTGTTTTTATTTTCGATTTTTTATTTGTTATATTTTCCTATCCCAGCTCAGCTACACTCGGTAATTAAAATACTAACCATTTAATTACCCAGTGTAGTTGAGCTGGATGGTGATTAGATTCTGCATGTATTTACTACATGACCTAGTGTTGCTATAGAGTGCCAAAGAGTATTTTATTCTCGTCTACTTCCATCAGAAATACTATGCATTGAGCAAATGTCATCTTTATATCCTAACCATAATGATGGTTTACAGTTCTTATTGCTCAAGTTTCGTAATGCTCTATGAAAATGTTGGCTAAAATTGAAGCTAATGGTTATTTCATGTGTTATTTCTAGTTGTCTGGATCGATATAAAATATGCATTTTAGGTACAATCTTTTACTAGATTAAGAATAAGGTCTGCTATTAAATGTTTCTCTTTTAAAATATTGATAATATTTTTTTTTACTTTGCGTTGACATAGAGACCACATCATAGCTGACTAAGATATTGCATTAACTATAGGGAAACGTAATACAATTTGAACATTTTGTGAAGTAAGATAATACCATTAAGAAGGTGAGAGGAACAAAATGTATTAAAATTCTTTAGTTCCTTGTAGAAAATTAAATTATTCGGAGAGAGGAAATTTAAAACTCAATTTTCCTGTATTCAACTGCAATAGACTGATGAGATCAAATATATATTGAAATCGGTGCTTAACTGTTGATGATAGAGATACAATAATTTAATGTTTGAAGATTTTGTTATTTATGTTCCTGACTTTACTAATTACAACAAACAAATTATTGTTTAATCGTGGAGGCGTTTACTTTGTGGTACATCTTGTGATCCTGTTTTCTTTCTTCAGTATAAACAAATTATTATTTAACATTAAGTACAGTGATATGAAACGTTTAATATTAATCATCAAGAAGATATCTAGTAGGCTTTTACACCTCCTTTTTATATTAAGTCTATTATGCAATTGCTTTAATGTAATAATTAACATTCAACTCTTAAACGGTAACGTTTTGAGATAACCGTTTACGTAATATTTTTTAAAGACATCTTGAAATAATTGAATCGACGGATATTCGGTAAACTGTGCCCGGGCAATAAAGGTGCGAAGGAAGAATAAAAGCGGAGGCGGACAAAAATGTATGAAAATAAAGGATTAGCACGCATGGGGGGCGATAGGGGCGCTGCTATCTGGGCTCAGTGGTAACGTTTTCCTCTCGGGCCGTGGATGTTCTTTATACTCGGGCTAATATAAAAGACGCTCAAAAGGAAATTTAAATAAAACCCATCTCTATAAGAATGTCCGGGCAAATTTCTCGTTAGGTTAGAATAAGCATGAAGCGGGAGCAGCACCCCTCAGGGCGTCAGATAAGACGATTCCGCTTCCGTTTTGCACGCCCCCCGCGCACCCCCGCCGCCACTCTCTCTCACTCCACCGCTCCCCATCATCTCCCTCGCTCTAACAAACCATCCGCCTAAATCCCATGATATATCGTACGGGTTAAGCAAATGTCCGGTCACTTTACATATGTCATATATACACATATATAAAGCTGCGGTGGGAGAGAGTGTGATGTTCTATGTTCTGGTCATTATTGCTGAAGATCGCCAGAGGGCAAACACTCACACACACACATATACACACTCCTGCAAACATCCACACATCCGTGATGTATGACGGCTTTTAGTGGAAACCCTCTTTAGGTTGATTGATATTAATTATGAGTGGTCACTGTGCGAACGTTCATCATCTGAAATAATCGTGTTTGCGGAAAGGATTGCGATTAAGGTGCACTCCGATGGATTTCCTGACAATACCAGACTGGACCCGACTTTAACTAATTGATGCCATTAAGCAGAAAGATTAATCATAATCTTAAAATATTGAACTTTAGACGCCAACATACAGAAGTTCGCCTCGAGTACAGTTAGCTTAAAAAAGACTTTGAGCTTTGATTTAAAATTAAATCCTCACATTAACTATACCGTTAGTACATTAATTTTATAGTTTTGTCTTTAATTGAGGGTAGATTTAAGGTTATTATTATTTCCTATACGAATCTCTAGAGAGTTAAAACTTCTAAGTAAATCTCGGTTTCTTAATATTTAATTTTGCTGCGCTGATGAGATCTAGAATGAATCAAACTGGTTTATTAGAGTTGTTCATAGGTAAATAATAATTCAAGAATAGATTTATTATTTTTTAATAATCAAATACAATTGATCAAATATATCTGCAGTAGAACTTTACAGTCTCTTCAATTATTGTTTCTTACTGAAGTTTAAAACCTCTATATCTGCAGATGATTTATTACAGCAAAAATATAATAATATTGGTTGAAAGACAGTCGATAGAGAAGAAGACAAAGAATCACAATAATTATTGTTATAACTACATTATGTAAAGAAGTTTACTCTGTCTATGATAATATTTAAATTAATTATGTTTCCCTTACAGAGATTGGTTTCTTTCTATCTATCCTAGCTTAAACACTTTTAGAATTTTAAAACATTCGGACGCGACCTAAAATGACTTAAGTGACGCAATTGACAAAAAAAATATGGAATAAAATGTTTAATTTGATACAACAACAGATATTGTAATGTATCTTTAAAACTTATAGGAGATTAGCCATAAAAAAATAATTATATTATTTAAATCTACAATGTTATGTCAAAATTATGACTGCTGCTTTTGGGAGACAACTAAACTGTACGTCTTTAGTGACGAAGTTGACTAAAATCAAATATTCAATTTGATACATTAATTATTTAAAAAAAAAAAACACGATTTAATAACTATCTCAGCTACTTCTAGTCTTCTTCGTCTCTTTTCCTTAAAATTTTCAGATAAAATAATTATATTAATTAAAATTAATAATGTTATGTAAATATTAAAGTTGTTTTTTTACATAAAATACTAATAAAACTGCTACTAAGCAATCGGCGTTTTTGTATACATTTATTTTTTTCTTATGTTGAAAGAAAGCAATATATTTATTTACACATGCAGAGGTCTGCGCGCACGGGGAGGGAGAAAAACTAATTTTTACGGAACAGAGGAGAGGAAAAAATATTTATAATTCTCGAGTGGGAATGGAATAAGAGAAGGCAAAAGTATAGAAAGGGGCGGCGGCGTATGCATCCCACGGGACCGACGAGGACGGCGAACCGGGCCGCCGGTCCACCACCGAAGGCGGCGAGAGAGACGGCAACAGTTAGACAAGTCTTGCATATATGATGATATAGACAAAGGAATTGTAATATCTCTGCAGATAGCCTCCTACTTCCAGCGAGAACAAACAGCAGAAAATAATTTAGAGCGTTTAATGTATTGATTCTCCTTTAAATTCCTCCCAGAATGTCTTTTCGATGCTCGACTACGTTTTTTTGCCCTTATCTCTCTTCTCCTCACTATAAATTACACACACACATCTACACATATACAAATTTATCCGTAAAATACAAGCAATTTAAATTCTCCCAATACTACACCAGTATCTTCAGGGCTGATGTAATAAATCCCTGGCTAATCATCAATTAGTAACTAACTTCATTCTGTTGATAGTTAATGGCACGTGCGAGTAAAATTTTGTAAAAGTTATTTTCGAACGAGGTTATTATAGATTAATCTTTGTGTAATTTTTCATCGTTTTGGATACGTGCCTATTTTAAAATTGGGAATGATGTATGGCGGAGTGTATTAGTGGAGTCATCAAACATGATGCAAATTTTATACGTCGAGTGTGACACCCTCTCGCTGCGCCTCCCCGATCTAATTCCCTCCATTAAATCGCAATCTGTATTCGTCATTAAAATCACATTCCCATACTGGGTTTTACTTCGTTTTGTCATACGTCTCATAACAGCGCTGAAAAATGCAATTGATGTAAATCTTTCACTTGATTATACGTGGGCGAATCAAATATAAACCGGAATTTAGTAAAAAGAAATAATATGTTATATTTTTTTACTTAGGCGGAGACTAATTTACATATTTTCAAAAGGAAGAAAAATAGTACTTATTTATATATCAAATAAATGAAGAACTCTATTCAGAAATATCAGAACTTGACTTTGTGGTGCCAACAAGTGCCTTCCGTGAGATATTTCTTCTTGGTGTATGTGTACAAAATGTATCACTATGACTGGAACAGAGTCTAGGACGATAATACTTATTAACTTTGGAGAGCAATTCAGGAGAATCAACTATGTTATTAACTAACTTAAATAGAAATACCGCACTACAAATGTCACGTGCCAAAAACAAGTGTTTCTCCAAAAGAAAATTGTAATTGCAGGACCTGTCGTGGGTATTTTCCATAAATTTAAAACGTGTATTTCAGGAAACGTCTTTACAATAGTTAAACAAATATTATAGCAATAAGGATAATTATTGTGGCATAATCTACTTTGCCACGAAGTACAGGAGAAATATAAAGTTTTAATTCAATATTGGTTAAATGTTTTACCGCACGCATAACAAAATCCAACAACTGCAAGGTCGAATATATGGTAACCTTTGTATGGCTGCTAAAAGTGAGATGACAATCTAAAACAACTCCAAGATCCTTAATTTCTCATTTTCTTATGAGCAAAGTGCAATCAATATTATATTCATAGGGAAAGGGAAGCCTCTTGGGACTGTAACTTACTACATAGTACTTATTCGCATCACAACAATGTGCAAGAAAATTGAAATTGTTTTAAACAATGTCATTTTCACTAGTAATGAAATAGTATATTTTTACATCATCTGAATAGGTTAACAATGAGCAGGAAATTGCAGAGATAAGGTCATCTATGAACATAAGAAGCAGGTGTGGCCCTAAATTAGAGCCTTAAGGTACGTATGAGCTAGAGGCAAATATGTGCGACTTAAAACCATTGTAGAAAACGTAGATAGATCTTAAATCCAGATATAACGAAATAGGATTTAAACACTTTAAAAAACAGTTCGGACAATGGACACTTTCATGAACGATTTTTGTGTTAAGAGAACGAACTAAAACTAAAACTTACCCTTGAAGCATAATGTGGTGTTATTACCACATTATGCTCCATTACGTGCATTGCTAATGTAAGGCATGACTAGATTTCCCACGTTGTACTAAAAAGAGTGAAGTGTCAATAACTGTGCTCACTATAAAAACTAAGCAAGATATTATAGCCAAAGTAGAGAGTGAACAGAAGATGGCTGCTGTTGCGAGACAGTATGGCTTGAAGAGGTCTATAGTATGCGCAATCTTAGCTAAGAAAGATATCATCAAGAAGACTCAATCACATTTGCGAAGCAAAGAAGTGCTATCCATGAAAAAATGGAGAGGTTCCTTCTAGTTTGAATAAATTAACGGGAAATGAAAAGTAATGTGACTAGTATGGCTAGAAGGCTAAAGACATTTTTGAGTAATTGAAAGAACTAACTCCAGGTTTGTCGTCCGAGGAGTTAGAATTCAAGGCTACCACTGGCTGATTTGCAAAGTGTAAAAGGAGGTCCGAAATTACCCATGTATTAATTCATGATGAGTCTGCAGGTGAAGATAAAGAAGAAGCTGAGAAGTACTGTCGCAAATTTCAAGAATCCATTGTAACAGGACGGTATCGTTCACAACAAATATCTAATGGTGATGAAAGTATTTTATTTTGGAAGCAGATGCCGAATCGTAAATACATCATGAAAGATGAAAAACGTGTTCCTGGACCCATTAAAGTCCTTTTGACGTTACTTTTGGGAGTTAACGCTAGTGGTGATATGAAGCTTAAACCACTTCTCGTTTACCACACTGAGAATCCTAGAGCATTCAAAAAAAATCCATAATCAAGATAAGACTGCCAATAACATGGAGATCGAATCAGAGTCACGCAGGCTCTTTTCAAAGAATGGCTGTGTGAAGTTTGTGCCACCGAGCATCATAATGACTTACCATTGAAAGTACTGCTGCTATTGGACAATACACCAGGACACCCAAAGTACCTTGAAGATAATTTGCTGACAGACATTCCCAGACTGACAGTTCAGTGTCTACCTTCTACGACTTCGCTGATTTAGCCGATGGATCAGGAAGTTATTGTGGTTTTCAAGAAATTGTACACTGTTTTGTTATTTGAAGCATGCCAATTCTCATGAATAATGACTTTTAAAACATTTTGGAAAGAAAAATTGATATTCTTGAAGCTATTCGTATCATTCAAAAGACGTGGTTAGAAGTCACGCAGCGACAGTTGATTTCTTCTTAGTGAAGGTGTATTCATCTTTTGTTCAAGGAGACGGAGGTGATCAGGGAGACGTCCCTGAAATTATGAATGAAATTTTGACAACTGCTAGAGATATTGAATTGGGGGTGAACGAGGATTACATAGAAGAGATCATAATGGAACATGAAGATGAACTGACGACAGAAGAAATCTTGAATTAAGAGCACCAAAAAACACAGCGAAATGTGTTTTTTTTTTCTAAACAAGAGGAAGACGAAAGAGAACCAATGCCGACATCTACCATTAAAGATCTTTTGAAGACGTGGGAGGATGTCAGAGAAATGGTCTTAGAATGGCACCCAAACCAAACTGATCTCAGTATGGTTAAGGATATTTACAACGACAATGCTATTAATCACTTCTGACATTATACTAATTATACATCCTTTTTTTAATTTAATTTTTAGGGTATTGTAACAGATTATGTTCGTCTGTAATACCAAAATACTGAGTTTGTTTATCATTCTTATTGATCAAATGTGTCAAACAATCTTAAGAAATGGGTATATAAAAATCAGTCTCATCACAACTATCAATGCATTCATATAGGTCTTGTGTAAGTACGTCTAAATCAGTTACTGTAAAGGGACCCGATAGAAAACAATGCTGATAATAATAATGGTATATAAGACCTGCTCAAATATTCCAAAGATATTGCACAAGATTACTATTGGACGATCATTGGTCAATAATGCAGGGTTACCATGTTGCACACTTCCAACTCTTAGCTATATAATTGTATAGTTCTTAAGCCAAAAAACTGTGTGATAATCGCCCGCAGTCATTGAGTTTGTCTCACAAATTTGTATTTCAGTATCAATATTTTCAATACGCGGGGAATATACAGGTTACATAGGGACACGGTGAGTCTGCTATCTAACAGATCTATTGTCTTACTTCCCAGGCAGTCTCACGTGCTATATGAATCTAGTAACTTTCTTGGGGGTGATGCTGCTCACCTCTTTGTGGGATAATCGATCACTTTTCTCTATTCCTATTTTTCACAAATGGTACCGAAGGCCAAAATGCCATGTGATGAATCCCGTGAATGTTCTCAGATTATTCCTTGTGAGTTCAAGCACCTTATGACCGTGATCGAGTTTGATGAGTCATTTTGATTGACTCAGATATTTTTCTAGTACTTACGTTTTCTGTCCCATGCACAACCTTGTGCATGGGGAGTCCTTAATATGGCTCTGGTCCTATGGGAGTTGCATTTTCACCTCTTTTCGCTCGTGCTCGGGGACCTTAATGAGGGTCAACGAGTTGTTCTTCGTCAGTTGCAAGAGTGATCGTCGACCTATGGTTTAGGTTATGACTCTAAATGCTTATCTCAGTACCTCTGTTATTTTTGACATCATCCGTTTACTGATATTCCTCGCCAAACTCGTTGACTCTCATCGAAACCGTTCTTTGGTCTTCAATCAACACTTTAAACGGTATTTTGAATTCGGGCCTCCTGACCATGATGACCACTGCTTTTGATAGGAAGATAAGTCCTAGAAATTTGGGTTATTATTAATGCGCATAAACTTTAAAAGTGCTGATGAAGTTAATTCAATTACGGTGGTAATATAATCTTAACATAATATTTCTCTTCAACTCACTGTCAAAGCAGAAAAGAAATCGATTTGATCTTGAGTGGTTGAATTTAGGAATGAACTTATCAAGGCAATTATAATTCTTTTTGATAGTAACATTAGCAGTTTTTCCTGGACAGATCAATATTTCGAAATATTTTTGTAATTGGTGTTTAAAATATTACTTATATTTTTTCAAAAACTCAAAAATTTTCATTAGTTTTGTAATTTATTATTTTCAGACATTATATGACATCTCAATGAATTTTTAAATCTTTTAGGTTTATGTTCATAATATAAGATAAAATTTAACATTATTATTATAAATTCATATATTTGAAATTGAATAATATTAATTTTAGGATTTTAATAATCATTGTTAATCTTTTCATAATTTGATTTGTTATTTATATTTTTATATTATCTGTTTGATAAGATATTAATTTTGAAATGTTTACTAAGGATGGGAAATAAAGATAGGACACATAAAAAAGAAAATAAAAAGAAACATTTTAAATAGAAAAAAATACCTTTAAACTAAATAACCGACTACGGAGAATACAAAGAAAAAAGAAAAGAAGCTTACCTACAAACTAACAAAGAGAAACTATAGAATAAACCAACAAATTTTAATCGTTAAAGCAACAGAAAAAAGAAATCAACATGATAAACTTTAAAGACAAGAATATAAACATAATTACAGACGTAGACTAAATCATGAAAATAAATTGAAGAGAGAAAACAAGAAACACATAAGAGACAAATATGATAGCGATAGAAAGGATAATTAAAAATCTAAAAAATTGAAGGACGCCATAAGTAGATGAAATAATATATAGGTTTTATAATTAAATTCACTTCACCAAGTGATTAATGAGAAACAAGTGTATGATATAGATGAAATGATGAAATAAATGGGAACTAGAGGAATAGAGGAACTAACAGAATTACTATTCAAAGTATTACCAAAAATATTAAAAAAATAGTTGAGAGACAAATTACAAGAAACAATAGAGGTCAATTAAAGTGGAATCAGAAGAGGAAGAAGTACGCAAGATTAACTATTCATAAAACAAATCAGCTAGAAAGTATTAAATAAAAACTGAGAAAAACACATAAGATTTTGTATTTAGAAGAAGCGTTCGACAGGATTAAGCCCTTGACCAAGAATAAGTTTTGTAGCTAGTGACGTTGCATATGTGATATGCAGGGCAATAACGAGCAACATACGTGGTACATTTAAAAACATCCTTAGTACTTAATAAGACGCATCTTTATCCTAAAATGAAATATTAAGTACCAGTGAAGCAGTTCATATATCCAAATATAGAAGGAACCTAATTCTGTTCCAGAAATTCAACAATCATATAAATGTCGATCACACTTGCATCAAAGAAGACTTAAAACCCTTCATCTATCTGGGTTTTAATACACATCAATCACCATAGTAATGAAGCAAAAGAAGTCGTGAGACAGTCATATCACAATTGGCTACTATTGGGAAGGAAAAAATTGTATAAACGTAGAGATACACTGTCGCTGCTATGGAAAATCTTACATCAAAGACTTACCTATCTGTTACATCATCATATTTGACCATAAAGATGCCAAATGCAGAAAAGAAACAAGAGGAATAGGAAAATGATACGTGAATGTATTGAAACCATTGGTCACCGTTTAAATAAATAACTGTTATACAAAACAAAGTAATTATTGTGTTTACTTTGTGAAGAGGAATAGGATCCAGATAATACGAGAATATAGACATACTATATGAAATACTTAGTGATGATTTTTGGTAGATGTTAGCATCAGAAAAAAATTCATATCACTAACGAACAATCGAAAATAAAGAAATTTGATTAATAATTCCAAAGAAATGAAAGCATGTTTTACCTTTTGCATAAAAATGTTCCAAGTAAAAGTAGGTGGTATATGAAAAGATCTGGAAGATAGAGGTAGGAAAGAGCAATGATAAAACTACTAAAAACGCCTATAGTAAAAACAAAAATATGGTAAGAATAAATAATAAAGAATCAAAAACAATCCTATTGAAGAAAGGTGTGAAAATAGAAAGCGTGTTAAGCCCACTGCTATTTACACTAGTATTAGGTTATATAATTAAAGAAGAAAAAAAACATGAAAGCATTAGTTTCATGGTTTCATAATTTTTTCATTCAATGTTCTTACAAAATATACCAAGTTGATTTAAGGGAATACATTCAAAATAGGAAAACTTAAAAATATTGTCAAAATAACATACTTCTCAATATAATTATCTTCCATTCTGAGTTAATATAGCTTCGTTAATACTGCTGCCACTGAAGGTCTATTTCATACCCCATCATTATATTGGCCAAATATGGCTTATATAGTTCCAATACGTGAACACTTTTGGAGAAAAGTTACATTGACATATTATCAAAAATTGGTTACTAGAAAATGAAGTTAGTGCAAATGGCAGAGCTACTATTTCAGGTGACATGGCGATAATAGCAGAAACAGAGGAAGACCTACAACACAATATATATTGACTAAAATTAACAAAGTATATATTCAGAAAACTGAACTGAACAAAAGAAAAGAAATTAGAACAACAAGTGGAACACTGTAATTAAATAGAAACAATAATTGAAAACAAAGGTAAAATAGGAAACGAGATAGAAGATAAAATAGGAAAAGCAGAAAAACATGCTAGAAGACCCTTTATTCGGCAGAAAGGTAATTACAAAAAGTATGAAAACAAAAGTTGTTTAAAAAAATTTAAAACAGTAGCGAATCATGGACAATGACAGAAAAACAAAAACATATAATAAACGCTATGTATATGAGGTTCCTCAAGAAAAATAAAATATAAAACCAAAAGAGATGGGATAAAAATGAGATATACAGATGAAATCAATACTTGGAAAATAACAAAGGGGCAGATGAGGTGGTTTGGGCACACATGCAGAATGGAAGAGGAAATAAATATCAAGAGAATATATGAAAGAAGTACAATAATAAAAAAGAGTGAGAAATATCAAGAAATAACTGGAACAACTCAAAAAGAAAAAAGCGCAAAAAGAAAGGAATACATGGAGAGATGCTAAGAATACTACTCAAGGTAAAAAGAAACGGAAGGAATACTACCACTAAAACAAAATGAGAGGAAAAGTAAACATATATTTCCAAATGTACATTTAATTCTACATCGAAAATAATAAATGGTTTCTAGTATTTAAAAGATTTATTCAGATTCTCGTTCATCTTTATGATTGTATTATTAGAAATGATTTATTATCACTGTACTGAGCTGATGAAACCCGAATATAGTCTGTTCGTTGGATCTTTCGTCGTACGTCACAAATTATCGCTTCGAGAAACGACGCAAAAACATTCAGTATGATAATGTAAACCAAATGCGTTAGAAAAAGAACGTACTGTAAAATTTTTGTCGTTTTTTTGAAGCGATAGTTTGTGATGTACGACGAAAGATCCAACGAACAGACTTTAGCTCTAAACCAGTCCTCTATATATCAAGTTATCTAACATCTCCACATAACGTTCCAAATTCCCTGTAACTGCACGTCCTCTTAAAATCTTGAAAAAATAAGGTGAATAATTCCTCGCGGCTACATTCCAACCAATACGTTCACTTTAAGCAAATGTAGAGGCTTTAGGTTCGAGACGTCACGAACAGACTGGTTAATACTTTTCACGTTCTCTGGTGATCTTGATGATTTTACTCGGTTCATTTTTGATTTTTGCAATGTTATACCGATCTTCAAACCTCTTTACCCATTTTCGAATTATTTTCATTTTTGAAGTTTTGGATTTTGTATAATTAATCGTTGACTTTTCTCTAGTTCAATTAAATTTTTTTTTTGTCTTATTTAAAAACCGAATATATAAAAAACCACATTATAAAGCATGTGTGTGTGTTTCTTTTGAAATATAATTGTGCAATGTTTTCTTGTGTTACAGAGGAACCTTTTACTTTTCATTTTTATGTGGGTGGGTATAACACTATTTTTGATGATGAAACCAAACCACATTGAGATTCTAGATAAGACACTAACAATTATACTAATTGACAGAGATCAATTCTCGGAATAATCTCGGATTCTAGAATCCTAGATTAATCGCTATTTATTGCCGTATCTAAAGTCCATAGAGGTTAAAGGGGTGCGTATGCCACCTCTACTGGAAATAAATTTACCAGGGAAAATTTATTTCGAGGCAGAAACGTGATAAACATGTGTGAAGTTACTCTATCCTGCTGGAATAATTCAATTCAGGCAACAAAAATTAGTAATGAAATATAGAAATTCAAATAATAAGAAACTTAATATGTTACCTAATCAACTGAAAATACACATCGGGCAAACAGGACATTCGCTTGAAGAAAGAATTGTTGAACATAAAAGTACATAGGAAATACAATTTAAAAAAATACGTTAACCTATGCAGATCACCTGTTCTCCTAAAACAAACTATAGCTGCAACCAAGAATATGAGATGCTTGATATAGAGAAAATGGATGAAATTAAACTGAAAAACTTTGAAATCAACAGATTGGATAACGCAACAAACAAGCAGTATTGTCAAACTACTCACCACTCAAAATTTCAACCCCAGTATAGTGTCATTAGTGTCAAAGATTTATAATCTCACGGTAAACTTTTATTCACCTAAAGAAGTAATAAATTTGAAACACAATTGTTGAAAGATTAAATACAGGGTCGGGCAGAGTAGTATGTTGTTTTTGGAACACGTATAACGTATAACACCAGTTCAGAAGGAGTCTTGCGTTTTCGGAATGGCCGACCTTGCCATTTTGTTTGGTTTAGTAGTTATGGAACCGAAGCCGCTAGAGCAATGCGTATTTGTTTATGACATCGAAACTGGGCGTTCTGTGATTGCTACACAACGCAGATTTTGAACCCAATTCAATGTTGGAAGGCCCGGTCGTGTGCCTACGCGAAACACTATCCTGAAGTGGGTGCAGAACCTCAAAACTAGAGGATCGTTAAAGTCTCGAGTACCTCGAGGTAGACAAAATAATTTCTAAACCCCTGAAAATGTGGTTCGAGTTAGAGCAGCTGCAGAAGCAATCCCACGTCGATCGGTAGTACAGCATGCTCGCGCACAGAGGATAAGTGACCGATCACTACGACGAAATTTGCATTTAGATTTACACAAGATGATGGTTGTACCGAAACTGAAACCAATTTATTTCCAGGACGACTCATTTTGCTACGAAGGTACATCGAGTACGATTTTTTTCTATAGGGGTACCTAAAGGCCCGCGTATTTATTGAGAAACAACGCATCCTTGATCAGCTGTTTAATGTTATCATCCAAGAAATTCTAGCGATTCCGGCCAACATGTTGAAAGCACTCGACTTCACGAGTGTGTGGAATAGAACGTACATTACTTAGATTATATTATTTTGCATACATAAATTATTTTACTCTTTTCTTGCTATGAATATGAAATGTCAAATCCACACCTACCTATTAAAAAAATTAATTTTTTAATTTAGTTGAAAATTGTCTGGGTTATAATTTTTTCAAAAACGTCATACATCTCTGCCAGGCTTTGTATAATAAAAAGTTATTCATAATTTTATTTATACAAACTTGGGCTGACATATTGATTCGAAGATGAAACGTCGAACCTAATGCTTATATTAGGTTTTAATTTGCGAGGATTATAATTTACTTGCTGCATTCAGGTATGTCAATTCATTAACCCATTTAGACCCAAACGGTCGAAAACGACCAGACAACACTATATCCCAAACGGTACGAAACGACCGTACTAAATACATTTAATTAAAAGTCAGTTGTGTATATTTTATGGTGCTAAAAGGTATACCCTCTGTATAAGTGATGTTTAGGCTACCATATTGACTTATCACCCCATAATAAACTTAGTAGTTATTTGTTTTTTGTGGGAATAACTTCGTACGTAAAATTGTTCAAGAACATGGCGGAAAATAATCCTTAATAACTAATTTAATTTTAACTTAAATATAAATATTTTCTGCTCATATATAATAAAACTCCACTTATTACAATACCAACTAGCAATCAAATCGAAAAACAAGTTTGTATGCTGATAAATGGCGATGCAAATGGAAGTGTTCGTTTTCGACCGTTTGGGATAATAAGTATAAAAATCTATAACAGTATTTGAGGTATGATCCAATATAAAGCAATAAATCTGTGAACGAATCAATGATCAAATATTTCGCTAAACATTAATGTAAGTAGTACAAAACTTATAACTGAATTATATATCAAGGAAGTAAGGAAGTTACCGGTACAGTACGAGAAAATAGGACCGAAAAATGTAGATTGCTCAATAGTAAAGTAATGAAAAGAAGTGATCGCGGTACGATCTATAGCCGTATTGACAAAGATAATTGTATTGAAGTTATAAGTTGTATAGATAACAGTGTTGTTACCATTTTGTCTAATCAAAATGGCATAGAACCAGTGAAGAAGATATCGCGCTTTTCTCTAAAGTAAATGAAAGTTTGAGGTACACTTATGGTATCAATATGTACAGTAAATACATGGGAGGAGTAGATCAAATGGCCAACCACATTTTAAATTGAACCTTCGATATAACTGAAAATATCTCAAGAGTTTCGACTCAAAATTAGATAAATTAGACATGTTGTTGAAGCAGAATACCAAACGTATGGTTACAAAATGACGAGACCAGATCCTAGCCAGAATTCAAAGTAAGCCAAATGCAAAAAGATATAGCAAGGCATTTAGTGCTAACTGGTTAAAAAAGCGCAAATTGTAAAAATAAAATTAACTGCACGTGAAAATTGTAATATCCCTTGATATGCATGATAAATCTTTTATAGAATATAATAAGTAGTTAATATTGTTAACATTAATAGTTTTCGTAAAAAAAACCTATAATTGTTATACACTTATTTAACTATTTGTTTATTACAAACAATATTCTAACATTATAGACACTATTATAATAAAGTACATAATTTTTAATTTGTAGCACATTATCCCAAACGGTCGTTTTCGACCTAAGCCATAAGTCCAAAAATAAAAATGGCATTTAATAATTTTCTTTTATTTTCATCTTAGATTGAATAGTTTTATCATAAGAAATAATGACAAATACAAAATAATTTAAAAAAAGTTTCGGGCACATGGGAGTATAATATTTAACGAATTACGGGTCTAAATGGGTTAACTCATCGTTCTAATACTTGTGATCTAGCAGAAAACGTAGGTGAATCAATTATTTATCATTATATCTTTCAACAAGCTTCTCGCAATATTTTTTCAAACTTGTGTTTTTCAAATATTAAGAATGTAATTATAAATTCAAGCTCTGATGATATCTATACAAACTCTATCCATCACATTAGCGTTCCCTCCTTTTCTTAAAAAAATATCTCATGTGGTTAGTTTCAATATGACTTTAAAAATGACGATTGTTTTTAAATCAATAACTACCTTATCCTTATTGCTTAATAATGAGATGGGAATATTGCAATATCTGTACTATTTTATGAAATTCTTTAATCTGTCATTAGAAAGTTTATATTCAAGGTCAGATTATTAGGCAGAACCTATTTATTGTGGTTTACTTCTAAGCTGATATGTTTAATCCGTGAAAAGAAATTGACACAACTTTAGTATAAACTTACTTTACTGCCAATAGATAATGATTCCTCTACTAGATTAATATGTAAATGTAGTAATTACATATTAAATACTTGAAGATTAAGGAAACAATAATCTGCATTTCAGGCGAGTATGGTACTTTATAAATGATGCGTCTTCCACTGTTGGTTTCTCTGATTTTTCCGAAGAATTTTGACAAACAATTGATTGTTAATGGTGCAGTTGCCGAAAGAAAGGTGACCATTTGCTTAGAAGTACTACGAGTATGAACAACTTTTGTTGGATTTAGCTCATCTTGAAAGACATATACAATTTTGAAGCAATGTAATCATATTTCTTGAGCATATCTTTCGATTAATCGACATATTTGCTTAACGATTATTAAATTATATGGGATCCAATGACAATTTTTTTGACAGCCAAATATTTACGCAATATTGAGTGTATGCTGATCTCACTAATGCCCAAGGATTTCTCAATCTCACAATAAGTCATATGATGACCTTGCAATATCAGTTCATCTACAACATTATTGTTTTCTTGAAGAACAACTGTTTTTGGACAACTTTCGCAAAATTCATCAACACGATTAAAATCTGATGCCATTGATATAGCAATTTTTGATAGTGCTTCATGGCCAACACTAAAATTAAGTTTATTGATGTACTGTTGTTAAGGTAACCCACATAAAAAGCTATAAAAAATAATCGCAAGGAAATTCGAAATTCACGACCTAATTCCATTTCTAGACCAACATCAATTTTTCACAAATGGCGCATGGACATCAAAACGTTCTTAGTAAATCTATTGGCAAAAAGTTGAACTTTACGTTAAGACGTCGGTTGACAGATGGCAGCATCTGGATCGTCCATTCCAGAAATATAAAAGGGGGTCCTCATATATAATAATAATATTAATTGGTCCGACACTACCTTACCATAAGTGTGTTCATGCAGGATTTCCTTATCTCTTATCAAAAAAAAGTAATAATATTATTTTATGGTAAAATTATAAAAGTCAACTGAATAAATAAAATTTCTAATTAAGTAATACCCTTCAAAAAATACATCCCACTCAAAATGCTAATATATTAAATTTAATTACGATCCATATCTCTCCGCATTAATAACATTTTCTTATGATTCTCGAGTATCATTACCCGTCTCGATCGTCATGGCCGACGCGGCCCCGGAGAGCTTCCCCGCACCCCGCCCTCCGCGCCGCCGCCCGAATTAATTTATTTAACGTAAATAATTTCCTTTCAAATTTATTTACAAAAATAAAAACGCCGTTAACGTTATCAAGTCCCGGTGTATATGTGCACGCGCAAAAAGTTTCCTTTCAGGTGAAATCCAATAAGTGTCTCCGAGTGAGTCCTTTAATTATTTCAAAGGGACGGCGAATTCGTAATTCCGGGGGCGTGCGCGTGTCGTCTTTTTCGATCAGACGCGAAAATAAAAATGCGAACGAGCGAAATGAGCTTTGATATTAATGTGTGCTTAGTTTGCCATCTTAACATCTCGCTGAATGAATAATGAATGGCGACAGAGATTTTTGCAGTAAAAAAAAATAAACATTAATGGGAAATGTATTAAATTTTTTTTCTAAAAGTAATAAGATAAATACTGTCAGCACTGGTTAAAGGGCTTATTTATTTATGATATAATGAAATTGTTTTAAGTAATTATACTTGAAAACTTCAGTCGAAAACTTAATCAAAATATTACTCGACTAGTCAAGTAAATATAGAAAAATTGTGAAACAAACCAAGGGTAATTAAATTTAAACCTTCATTAGTAATAGTTCAAAATGTTTCATCAAGTGATAAATGAGAAAGTGATTCAAGAAATATTAATCAAAACGTTTTATTATAGCATAATGCATATTTTTTTTAAATTACACGACAGAAAGTGTAAAGGAAAATAAATTAATCATAAGAATAGTCGCCACCGTTATTACGTGGTAATTCATGATATACTAAACTAAAACACTTACTAAAAAATTATGTAATCTATATATACATATATTACAAAAAAAAAACACGATTTAAATTTTGACATTTGAAAATCATTATCAAGTGACACGACAGTCGTGAGCACTCTAGTTTCAGTAAAACTAGCTACTGCATGAAGGACATACGTCTTTTTAATCTACTTTTCAAGTCAAGTCAAAATATAGGATCGAAATATTTTAAATTTAGATATCTATAGAAAATTCCTCGTTGTGATTCAACTAATTCTTTAGTTGATTGCTTTAATTATTAAGTAACCGAGTCTTCTTGTCATCTGATCTGAGAATATATACTGTTTTCTAAACGTGCTTGTCTTCATTTAAGATCATTGTTTAAACGCTACTAGAAATTACTTTTTATATATTTCATTAAATTGTATCGTTTTACGCAATCAAATTTAAATATCAACGAATCTAATAACAAGATAAACAACTTTATTCAATACTTTCATTTTTAATGATGCTTTTGATTTGACGTATTGTAGTAGTTGTCAATTTTAAATTTGATTTTTTTAAAGTATAGAGCTAGCAACTTTATCCTTATTCAAATAATCTAGAAAGCTATAAGTTACTACGGTTGATTCCCAACATTATGTTTCAAATTAAATTTCGCCTGTTTTTTTCAGAATCTATATCCTTATTTTAATTATTATCCGTTTATATATTTTTGTTGTGAACACTTATACCATTTATACATCTGACAATTAAAACCTCACTCTTCTTTTAATTGCCTAATCAACTTACTGTAATCATGACTGGAAGTGGATTATTTCCCTGTCAATAAGATTTTTTTGTAAAACACGTATATTATGTTTCCTAAAATCACAAGTTAGTCAGTTTTTAATGTCAGGTTCAGCTAATAATTTATATTTACCGTATGCAGGTTGGTTGAAATGTAAGCAATATTTGTTGATGATGTTTATTTTTATTAGTTAGTATAAGAAAGTTACTTATTGGTTCGCTTTAAAGTTTTTGTAATATTGAAATTAATATCTTAGATTGAAAATAATTTAGTACATCCTCTCCAATTATTCTTTATTATCCATAAGAACATTCTGAAGTATATGCTTGACATATTTACTACCTCTACCGATATGTCCCGAATAAATGCCAGGTCATTATGGCTGATTCTTTGGATATTTACTACAGAACAAAAAATTTAGTTCAATAAGTGCATTACCACAGTAGTTCGTCCATTTTTACAGTTTAGTCTATGTCTCCATCTTTTTTTAGGTTGATTGGTTTTTATAAAGCCTTTTCATCTTTCATCACTTACTTAGACTATGTAAATACACTCAATCTAAAGAACATAAATAAATTTTAAAATCCTAATAAACTATGAATTATTATACAACAAAGCATAAATTAAAGCTAGAAGAAAAAAAGGAAAATAAGATTAAAGTAAATTGGACAATTGGCTCAATTAAAACACTTACCTTGATATATTTTTCGTTTGAATAACTAGAATTTCGATAAATGAAAAAGAAACTCTTTCAAAAGTATTGGAGACATATAAGAAGAGTATCTAAAAATAAACCGACAGAATATTTTAAGACCATAATTGATTTTGACACCTAAATGTTGGTGTCACCGATAAATACAGTATATAACAACAATTTACCAATACTTTTCAATTTTCACAAGTCAATCAATTCGACAAATCCAAATGGTTCCATTCCTTTCCTATATATTATATTAACCCTACTAGTGACAACCTAGTCATAGAAGAAACCTTCTTTAGTAAACTCATAGCAAGAATCAGTAAAAAACGCACTCTAGTCATCACAGCATTATTAAAATCTTTGAATTAATAGTTACTATGATGATCTAGGTGAGAAATATTGGTACATTTCTCACCAAATGGAAAAAGGCATCATAGTATATATTTAAAAAAGTTTTTCAGATCGAAGCAAAGTCTATAACTATCGCCCCATCACTTGTAGAATCTAAAAATCCTAATTTTGGAAAAAAGTTTGGTTACGATTCGTTAATTTTTATCAATTTTATACGCTTTACAATATGGTAGCAAATAAAGTGCATTATAGGCATTTAAACTTTTCTTTTTCCGCAAGAACAAAAATGCCAGACAAGCGGCAAATAAGATATGCGCTGTTTATGGTAAAGGTGCTGTAGCCGAAAAAACTGTGTGAAAGTGGTTTGCTCGGTTCAACACTGGAAATGTTGACCTTGAAGATCAAGAACGCGCGGGCAGGCTGTCCACTACAGACGACGATGTGATTAAAGCAGAAATCGAGACTCACACTCAAAATTATGTCAAAGAGCAGGAATGCTAAATAAATCAAAATCAACCATCCACGACCATATTGTGAAGCTTAGCTACGTAAACCGTCTAGATGTATGGCTTCCGCATGATTTAACGGAGAAAAATCTGTTGGATCGCATCTCCATTTGCGTCATGCTTCACAAACGTAACGAGGAGACACCATTTTAGAAGCAACTAGTGGCGGGGGATGAAAAATGGATAATTTATAAAAACGTTCAGAGTAAAAGGTCTTGGGGAAAGCATAATGAACCACCTTTACTCACCCCAAAAGCCGGTCTTCATTCGAAGAAGGTAATGCTCTGTGTCTGGTGGGATTCGAAAGGAATCCTTTATTATGAGCTTTTACCAAATAAAGAAACAATAAATTCGGAAAAGTATTGCTTCCAATTAGAGAAATTGAAGACAGTTATCGAACAAAAACGTCCAGAAATAGCGAATCGGAAGAACGTCGTTTTTCATCAGGACAATGCCCGCCTCACGTGTCTTTGACAACTCGACACACATTGTTGGAGTTTGGTTCGGATGTTCTACCCTATCCATTTTATTCGCCAGACCTCGCGCTCTCGGATTTTCACCTTTTCCGATCATTACAAAATT
Source organism: Ontholestes murinus (assembly GCA_963969525.1). Lineage (NCBI taxonomy): Eukaryota > Metazoa > Arthropoda > Insecta > Coleoptera > Staphylinidae > Ontholestes > Ontholestes murinus. The sequence goes on from OZ018398.1 coordinate 30,197,300, forward strand.
CCCATAATGGGAAAAATTTCAACTCTTTGGTTGAGATAAAAACTTATTTAGACAATTTCTTTGCCGAAAAACCTGAGAGGTTCTGGAAGGACGGAATTCTTAAGTTGCATGAAAGATTGAGGGAGAAAGGTTGTGGAACAGAATGGTACCTATACAATTTTATAAATGTATACCAAAATTTAAATGAGCTGCGTTTCAATTTTCCTTAAAAGTCGGCACGAACTTTCCGGACAACCCAATAACAAGCTAATTTACACACACACATACACAAATAACACTGCAGATCACGAGGTCGATAACCAAATACTACTACTACTCTCTAATTTTCAGTTGGCACGACTTAAAAATAAACACTCTTTTTGGCACAAAGGTCATCTAAAGGTTTCACCTAACTTTATTAACTTAATCTATCAATTCCCATTCTTTCTTTGCTATTTATTATTGCTACTGGTAAAGACCAGTTTTTAAGTTATGAAGATTTAATGTATTTTATACATCTTAGCAGAAGACCTTTCAGAAAAATATTACATTTTGCCATCTTTTAGTCATTGAGTTAATCATTTGGAACGAACTTGATTATCTGAGGGTAATATACGAGCATGTGAAGCAGCTAATGATGGTAATATCACGTGTGTTTTTATTAGCGGTATTTTGTGAAGATCTGGACCTGGATCTGGATTTATTCGATGAGATAACAGAGAGTTTCGCTGCACGTAGGCCCTAGTGGGCCCTTTGTACGTCCTCCCATCTCAGTATTCACTCCTTGCTACGGTCAAGCCAACCCAAAGCATTGGCAAACACAAGGATCCCAGCAAGAGGGACTCTTAGGATGTCTGATGACTTTAGACATCCTTCTCCCATTGTGAATTCACGCAGGTTGGATAACACCAGGCGGTCTAGAAATACATGCTCAGCGTTTTCCTCCTCCTCTTCACACCTTCTGCAGGTGGGATTAGCTTATAGCCCCAGTCTGTTCAGGTGAGATCTTAAATTGCATTGTCCTGATAGGAGCCCTCCAACCTTCCATAGGTTTTCTCTAGATAGTAGCATACAGTATCTGGCCGTTTTGGTGTTCATTGCGATGATGTTTTTTGGGACTCTATAGCCAGGTGTGTTGTCTCATCGCTCCTTGTAGAATCTGACTGATGCAATTTTCAGTAGGGTAATCAAGTAATCAGGGAGGGCGACAGGTAGGAGTTCGGTCCGCATATTATGGATGTATTCCTCGCCAAACCATCTGCTATGCTGTTATCTCTTCTTCTGTTGTGTCCTTTTAAACAGCATAGGGTCACCTTGTTATTACGTGCCACTTCTTCCAAAGCTTCGCAACATTCCTGCGTTAATGCTGAGGTAATTTTACAGCTGACAATGGACACATTTGCTGCTCTGGTATCCGTTATGATATATATGTTTTCTTCCTTGATCTTCTTATCAGAGATTGCCTTTGCTGCATATAATATACCCAAGAGTTCCACCATTATTGGTGTGCTCATTGCCTTACCTAGTGCAGTACTATTTTTTAGGGACAGGTTTTTGTGAAGATATCGATAACAATTTGCAATTAAAATGGTTCAAATGATGCTCCGTAATGTTAAAGATACAGCCATGTTTTAGACAATATCCCACAGAGATGTACACAAATTTAATGAAGGAATAAAAAAGTAGTGTTTTATGGATTATTATGAACTTTAATCTTTTTTAATGATTCATAGAGTTAAAGCATGTGTAATATGATCGAAAATATGTGCTACCTACGCTATGATTAAATTAGTTAATGTTATTTTATAAATGTATTTATTTTGTTGTAGTACCATAGTTCCACTATCGTTTTAGATTTCCAATGGGAAGGCGATGTTTTATAACTGTATTTTACGCGCTTTTTGCTTTATTTTCTAACCATCCGGCAGTATTTATTATTGCTTACTGAAAAAAAACTTTAATCATTTATATATATATATATATATATATATATACAACATCTTTATTAACAAACACAAATACATGTAATATAATATAACGGGTGTCCAACAATTATTGCAGTCCCGGGTGGCGTTGGAATAAAAAACGTAGGTCGATTCTTACATGTTGCAAATAAATGAACTGACGTTTTTAATGCACATTTAGGTTATGTTTGACAATTAAAATGTCAGTTCATTTACTTGCAACATGTAAGAATCGACCTACGTTTTTGATTCCAACGCCACCCGGGACTGCAATAATTGTTGGACACCCGTTATGAATGATACAGTTGACGTTAGTTTGTTAGTTTGTTTGCTAAATGGCTATCGACCAATAAATCATTTAAATGCTTATAATTCTTAAAATAATAATACTGTTGCAAAAAATATAAATCAATTTTAGTCGCCGTTGGGTGAGTTAAGTACTAAAGTAATTAAATAGATTGATGTCACATTTAAATTTAGAAATTATTCAGAGAATATAGTTAAAATTATCAACAATCATTCTAGACCGTTTATTTATGTATGTATCTATTTTTTAGCTGCTGTATTTCATACTTTGATGTAACATCTATTAGATGCTTAGATAATATTTAAAAGTTTACATTCTTGATGGCATTTTTGGAAGTTCTTAGTATTATTATCTTTCTTCTTAATCCTATACTTTATTTGTCTGTTTTAGACAGAATTTGATATTTTTTCAAAATAAGAAAAATGAAAAGCAAAAAATTCTTGGATCTTAGAGGCATTCACTTTGTGGTACACTTCGGTATTAAGAATAAAGAAAACACTTTTACTAAGTCTGATAATGATTACCGTGAAGTCGAAACTAGACATAAGCATGCAAAATAATACAGGTCTACAAAAATTGAGCCTAAATACGCCAGAAATGGCAAAAATATTGATATAATGGCCACGAGTCAACATCAGCTGCAAAAATAATGGATCGAGTGGAAGAACACAAAAAATCGTGAAGATTCTGTGTTTTAAAGTGATTTAGTTTTATATATGTATTTTTATATGTTTTTCTTTAATAGATCCCCTAAAGTAAATAAATAATTAAATAAATAAATAAATAAATAGTCACAGCAAATAAAGTTTAAAGGGGTATAAAAATAGTAAAAGCGTTTTCTTTATTCTTAAGGGGAGGGTCTCATGTAACTGCCCAATAAATACCCAAAGTTTGGAATTATTTTCTGGGCTGGTAAAAGTGCATATACAAAAACGGGTTGGGACACCAGAATACTAGTTTTATCTTTATTCTGAGCAATTTTGGTAAAAAAAAAAAACAAAATGGCAGCCGTGATGAATATTTACAATGGACCATGTCATGGTGTGCATCACTGCGTCTCTGCAACGATCTGTAACTAAAAAAGGAGGGCAATGTCATAAAGTCAACTAAATTATTGGGATACTGAACCTACAAAACTTGAAAATAACTGAAATTTTGACTATTTGGCACCATCTTAAACTTTCAGGTCGATTTTTCAGCATATTTTTTCCACTTTAGAGGCGCATAAAAAATAGTTTCCCAAAAAAAGGGTTTCTAATCTGTTGGCGAAAACTAGAAGATTGTTCATTGAACCGTTCTCAAATTAGCGTGCACACCGTTTTGAAAAATCATGTTTCGAGAAAAGCGCGTTTAAAATTTTGGCAACAGTTTCGATCGAATATTAGTGCAAACATGTCAATTCTTTCTAACAATGACATGATATAATAGGATTTGGACCCCCCTGAGTTTTTCAAAATTCCAAATGGCTGATCCAATATAAGAAGATAAAAGATATTCTTTATATTTGCAATACTTGCTGTGAAACTCTCTTGATTATACAGCAAGTACTTAATATATTTTTAAAAAAATATGTAATGTGAAAATAGCTACGCTGTATAGAAAAACTTAATTTAAATTTTAATAATGATCCATAATATCTGATTAAATATATATGAAACACAACTAGTGTATTTCTTCTCCCAATTTAGATATGCTTTATATTATTTGACTTAAAGGTACATTTTTTTAAATATATAATTCTTTCTAAGCATCCCTTCAATTTTTGGAAAACTTTTTTATGTTTTATTTTTTTATGAATACATTTTGCAGTTAATTTATATTTCAGAAATTATTTCCATTTTTCATTTTGCTTCATTTTTTTAATTTCTTTTGACAACATAAATGGATCAGTTTCTGAGTTTCTAAAGTAAAGTGATTTTAAGTCTTCTGCTTTAGGATTTATTTGAAAGATCAGAGAAAAATTGTAAGTTCAGTCTACCTTTTCTTTTTACTTATTACCAAAAACTATAATTTCTATCGAATCCGAGAAAAAATTGGACAAAAAAGTGAAAAACGTCATACTTTGGGAAAATACGGATTTGGATTGTCAAAAAAAGAAATGTTGTTGCTTGTTGGACAGTTTGCCAAAGAAAACAAGTTGGAAACTAACTCCCTTTAAGGATGAAGTACCCAGAGAAAAGAAATGTTGATTCATGTTGGACAATTTGTCAAAACAATAACTTGATAACTTCTTTTAACCGGAGTACTCGGAGAAGACTGGTTTTTAAGATTTAGCAAAAGGAACAAATTATCTTTAAATAAGGAGCACGGTGTTGACAGCTAGGAGGGGAGGTTCTAATCCAATCACAAATTCAAAATTAGTTTACTCTACTTTAATACACTATAAAAGAGGTTAATTTTGGAAAATAGTCCTTCAAGAATATGAAACTTAGATGAAACAAGTTTCTGTACAGATCCATCCAAAAGTAAAATAGTCGGTGAGAAAAATAATTCATGCACCCTGGAAAACAAAACATTACTGTTGTATTAGGTGAAGAGTAACACTTGTTTTGTTCTATAATATTTATATTTTCAGTTGCCTGACAAGTGTTTCGATTTTTGCACACCATTTTCAAAGTTTCGTTTTATCTCTGAAAATGGTCTGAGAAGAGTGAAACACGTGTTGGGCAACTAAAAATAAAAACATTATGGAACAAAATAAGTATTACTCTTCACCTAATATTAATATCTGTTTCCATAAAGAGTGTAGCACAACAAGCATTATCTTCATTACTGTTTTATTAGCAGCATTATAATTTAAAAAAAATAATATTTGGTACCAATAATATGTACCAGAGAAAACTGTTTTTCCTAACACTTCCTATGCCGCAACACAAAACGATTGAATGAAAACAATCGTCATTGAAAATTATTTTACGAAAAAAAAGTTTGCCGTCAATTGGTCCAGGTCGACCTGTTGATACCTGATGGTCACTCAACATATATGAGCATCTGTTTAACTGAGCAAACAATGCAATCACAAGTTACTATTGTAAAATAACCTCCACATACAAGTCACATCTTACAATCACTAGATATCAGCGTTTTTTAATTTTTAAAATTGATCAGGGACTAGAGGCTGGTGTCCTGGCAACGAAAGCATTTAGGGGAGAGAGTGGCACTAATGATTGGAGAAATTTGATGGGATTTTAACACTGATATTATTGTCAATGGATTTCGAAAAGCTCGAATTTGCCTATTTTCTATGGAGGTGGAGCCCAATTCAGTTTTTGATGTTGATTCTCTAAAACAGTGACAAGAAGCAAAACAAACCAAGACGAATCAAATGTATGAGAAAATGATTAAAGAAGCTGTTTTACAGCCTCCTATAATCATTAATTTATAACCTGTTGAAGACCAGTTTATAATTGTCGAAGAAAATTCCATTATATTGCTGATTTACAATCACCAGCACAATCTTCAACAAGCTCGGCCCAGTTAGTTGAAAATTGCAATGTACGTTTTGAAAATTACCTACTAATATCAAATTTCACAAAAATTCTTAAAAAGGAGAAGAGTTATAAAAGACGCAGAAGTTATAACTTCAGAAGAAACGAAATTACGATTGTTTTCTGACAAAAACATCAAGGAAAAAACTCTTTATTTTAAAAGAGGCGATAATTTATGTAGCATTTGTAAATGCGATTTTCGGTGTTACACTAATCAAAAATAGCGTGGATCCAGTGCATTATTTGCATGAACTGGGTTTGTGAAAACTGCAGCAAAGGTTCGAAACAAAATTGAATGTGAGAAATTTAAATTTTTATTTATATGTTATTTTATTTTATTACTAATAGCGAAATGATGCTTTTGCCCCATAATGCAAGGCAATAAGATTCAATAATTTTTAAAGAGGTAGGTGCAGTTTTGGAGCAAGTCCACCCTAGCAGCACTCTCTTTAATTTATTAAGTTACAGAAGATATTTTTGATCCAAATTAATGCAACTTAAAGATTAAAGCACGCGCTAAATAAAAATACTAATATTATTATGTTTTGGTAACCTAGATAAAAAATACATCAGTTTAAAGTAAACTTTACAATTTCTGGTACGGTTTAGTACGAGTAGGTAAATTACATAATTAGCAGCTAAAGATAGCGACGCCGGGAATTTACACAGCGAGATGAAGGAGTGTAAGAAGTGTGTTTGTCAAAAGATCGGATTTGAGTGATGTCTGGAAAGTCAACAGAGCGAAATCCAGTTTTAATATATTCCTGTGTCCACAATGGACGCGATCGGAATATCAAGAGAGGAGCGCGCGCGTGTGTGTGTATGTGTGTGGAAGAAGGATGTAGGATGTCGGTGCAGCTATGTGCTAAATTAAACTCTTGAGAATATATTAACATTTGGAGCAGAGAAGAGCAGAGTAGAAGAGGAGAGGAAGGCGAGTGGGTCCTGTGGAATGTGCCCCAATCGATAGATGTCTTTGCAGACGTCGCATCGCGTCACACACTCGCGTTTACTAAATATACACTCATCCCCTATTCCGACCCGAAATTGGAAACCTCTTCATGTATATATGCATGCTCTGCCCTGCTCTCCTCTGCTCCGCTACCTCCGTCTGCATTATACCTACGGATGAAATTAGTCTTTCGTAATAGTTTTTTACCTTTTTTTTTTCTCGTTCATCAAATACAACAATTGACTATTAAATATTTATACTATTCGTTTTTTTTTATGGACAATTTAACAGGTGGTGATACAGGTTGTAACCTAATAGAATATTAATGTATTTGAAGAAACCAACAAAAATACATGTAAAAAAAGTTTCTAATTGTTAATTATTAAAGAATTCATCTCCTTTCTCATTACTAACATTTTCTTTCAATTTTGTTAAGTGGCAGTAATGAGGAAGGATATAATTAAGTTAAAAGATAATAATAATTATTAAATTACTGACTTTAAAATACTTTATCTAACAGTTAACAGTTATTACCACGACATAAACATGATTTCTAGTATACCTACCTAGTATACCTTAATTAGTACACCACCATTAGGTCAGAGGCTAAGTAAATATTATTTAAATTAGTCGGTATAATAATACGGTATAATTTGTTGGAGTATGAAGGCTAACTAAGACATCTTCTAATAATTTTGATTTACATATTATTAAGATTTTCATTTAAATCTAGAAACATGTTTAAGAGGGTATTTACTTAAGTATCAATAAGCAAACACTACTACTTCTTAAGAATCAATTTTGTAATTTTGTAATTTAATACATATCTGATTTATATTTGAAAATATGTTAGTTTTAAGCTTTTTATTATTACTAAAATACTCAATATGTATTGTATGTTAATTTTTTAATGAAAATTTTATTTATTATAAACGCAACCCAAAATGCATCACATCTATCACAACATATGTAAATATGTCTTATATATGCAACCCAATGTGCATAATTCATTATCCACATTAATTTTTTTATCATTTTATTCAATTGAAGTTTACGTTTCCCATTATTTACTGCTACTAATAATAATTTCTAAATTTAGATTTGCAGTAATCTCTAATCGTCGGAGGCCAGCTAGTTTACGCATAAGAAAAACCGGGGGGGGCTGAAATAAATGGCGTCCGTTCGGAGGGAACAGCAGGAAGAGCGAATGTATAGAGGGAAAAAAACAAGGAGGGCGCGCAATAAAAAGTAACAAGACAAAGAAAATATATTAAATATAACTCGTGAGGATGAAAAAAGTCGTTCAGAATTTCTATATATTCCCCCAAATTTCCTTTCTCGCCGCTCTCAAATACTGATTCTCTCTCGCGATCCATTAAAATTATTTGAGCAGGCTACGGTATATATGCGATATACATAGCGGGAGCGAGTGAGTACCATGGGGAACATCCGCGGCGGGAAAGAGAAGGCCATTAGGCGGAGTCAGTGTGCGGGGGCGGATACAATATGGCGGATATATCCCCCACTATATCCTCCCACCCTCGTATACTAACCTCGCGGTATCATGCACTGAGAATTATAATTGCATATAATATATATATGTGTGTGTGTGTGTGTGTGGGTGAGTGTACGAATGAATGTGTGCGAGTATGTGGAGGAACCATAATTCACAGGACGGGCTTAGAGGACTCCCAGGATATGAGATGATGCTACGTCTTCTCCACCATCCTCGACTTTATTATTGTATTAATTATCATCTCATTACCGCTATTTATTCGATAACTTCTGTATATACTGGAAGCTTTTATAACAACACTCGCGAGGTCCTGCTTTAATGGTAATCGCTTCCAGTTTAATATCTATTAAAATTTGTCGATGGGATGGCTTAATTTACATGATATGGTTCGGTAATCCTGTACGTGACATATTATTAAAACTTCGCTACTGAGTCAGTTTTTTTTTCTTTGCTGTCTGGATATCGATCAGACGGTTCTGGTTTTAATTGTATTTGTAAAGCACTGGCAATGTCCGAGAGCGATTATTTAGTTGGCTCTCTTGGCGACTTGAGATGTCGACGGTTGTCCACTCGAGTAAGCATTAGTTTAATGTGCGTGAGTCTGGCGATATTATAAATTCTAGTGAAATATATAAATATACTTATATAGTTAGAATAATATAATAATAATAATGATAATAATATAATATAATAATTAGTATTCGAAAAACTATTTAGGGACTACAAAAAATCTCATATCACCTGTTTTAAAGTACTCTGTTAGTTAGTTTTTGAGATTCATAAGGATTAGATTTAATATCTCACAAATCAAGTCCTTATGAATACTAATAACTAGTATTAAATTTAAAAAAACTGACAGAGAAACAAAAATAATTTTAAAATAGGTAATTAGAATTTTTTTTATATATACCTCTAGAATAATAAAAATAATTTTCAAGTTTTAAGCTGTATCTTACTTGGGCAGTACCGATTATATTCAACTGTTGGTTCCATAAAGAAATAATATTTAGAACTAAATGATGGTGTTGTAAAAATAAAAATAAAACAAACAAATGTAAGTAGTGCTCTAAGATGAATTAATTATACACTTAGTTTTTACTCTAGTACTAATAGCCATTAGATGAAAATTGTTTAATACTTTAACCAAACATTACTTTAAATGATTTTACTACCAATCCAAAATGTTAATTAATTTTACTTTAAAATTCAATGTATTTAAATAACTTTTGTTGTTAGACTATCCTAATCAAAATATATTACGATATTACCATAAAGGTGCCTTTATGGTAAAATTAACGTCTAACCTGGAAAGTTAAATACTCTAATGAAAATTCGATTCCCTGTCTCCAACAACTGCGCCACACTAATGAGATCCAAAATAGATCGAAACCGGTCCGTGGCTGTTGTTAACATGGAACACTAATCAAAATATATGATTTAAGTTTCCTTTAAGCACTTGTCTAAAATCAGTTACAAATAATTAGAGCATAATGATATCAACACACTTTTCATTATATTAAATATTCTAAAAATAAAGGTACTAAACTTATTTATGATATACCCCTCATAAAACTTGAAATCACCATGACGAGCTTATAATTCAATATTCATTATGTGAAACACTCGCGTATGATTTCTAAATTGGAGGGTGGGATAGAGGCCACCCACCCACCCTACATATACTTTGAATCTTCCATCACTGTTACTGTTTTAATTTCCAAATAAACATTGGTAATCGTTTTTATGTATATATTTTTTTAATAATTAGAACTTACTTTGAGTTATAGACTAACAAGAATATAAAATAAAATTTACCAACATTAAGTAGTTTAACTTGATGATAATTTTCATATAATAATAATAATAATATTAATAATAATGTTTATTGATTAATAATAATTGTATGATATACATGAGGAGAATATAGAATATTTAATTTCAACAAACAATTAAAAGGAATCACTCCTAAAAGATAAATCTTGCGCGGAGCGGTTACATAAAGAATAAAATATGAAATACAATATAAGAAAGTGGTCAATTAAAATTTAAATTGAATTGCATATAAAAGAATATAGCGAATATGCAAAACACACCTACACTCGTGCATACAAATTCATGGAGATCAACGTAAATAAAGTAGATTATCCAAATTTTAATTTAAATGTATGACAATAAAAATTAAAAACATTTATATTCATAGATACATAAACATTTACAAATACATACACACATAAAAAAATACATACTTATACACAGAATAGGCCAATTCAGTGTTTTAAGTTCATATAATCGTGAATGGTCTGTCTTGCAGTATTAAACATGAATGCTTTTGCTGCTTGCTTAAAAACATTAAAATTTTTAGCTTTTCTGATTTCTTGTGGCAAAATATTAAAACATTTTGGACTTAGATATGTGAAGCATCTTTGACCGACATATTTACATACTTGCGGTGTAATATTCGTCTTGTGCTTATTTCGTGTATCATATATGTGTTCATTTGTCGCTAATAAGTGTTTATTTCTATATTGTCATTGGATACATTGATAAAAGTATAATTGTTTTAGGTCCATAATAAGATTTTTACAAGTTTAGCAAAGATTTTATTTAAGAGTTGCAATTTTTTTTCAGAACGTTATTATTTGTATTTATTTATAGAAATTTCTTCGTGGTTTTTGTAGAACTTTTTTTTTCAACTTTTTCTATAATTTTCTCAGATGATCCATACTTTTAGTTTTTTTTTTTACAATGAGGTTTCTAGAATTTTTCACAAGATTTCATTTTAGATTTATAAAACTTTTTTTGTGGACTCTAGAAGAGTACAGTAATTTCTTTTTCTTATCTAACAAATAAATAGATATTTCCAGAATTTTTAGCAAAGATTTTATTCGAAAGTTCTAGATTTTTTCCGAAAGTTCTTTCAAGATTTTGTCAAGATTTTTTTCTAAATATCTACTACTTACTTAGAGGCTTCTGGAATCTTCAGGAATTTCTTCTTCATATTTTTAGTTTTTTGCATCTTCCATTCCAAAGAATTTTGCTCGAGGATTCTAGAATTTTTCACAAGTTTTCCTTGTAGATTTATAGAACCTTTTTGAGGATTCTAAAAGTTTACAGTAATTTCTTCTTCATATTTCCAGAATTTTATCAACGGTCTTTTTAGAAAGTTCGTTTCAATATTTATAGAATTTTCATTGAGGCTGCTTCCAGTAATTTCTCTTCCAGATTTTAATATTGTCTTATAAATTGCAAACATTTCGTTCACGACTCAAAAATTTAAAAAAAAAATCTTTTCCAGAACTTTAGACTTTTTTTCGAGAGTTCAGAAATTACAATTAACTCTTATTCAGATTCGGAGGCTATAGATTTTTCTAGAAAATCTGTTCCTAGAAATCTAGACTCTTTTCAGTCATTTCTCCAGATATCAATATTGTTTTTTCAAGTTGTTTTTTAAATTGCAAAGTTTTTAGAATTTTTCCAAAATTAACTAGAAATGTAGATTTTTTGTAGAATTCAGAAAATTGCGAAGATTTGAATGAAGGCTTTTTTAGAAAATTTATTTTTAAAAATCTAGACTTTTTTCGAGAGTTCAGGAAATTTCTAGTAATTTCTTCTCCACATTTCAAGATTTTTTCAACTTGTCTTCTAAATCGCAAAGATTTCTAGAATTTTTTAGAATTTTCTTCTAGAAATCTAGATTATTTTCTCGAGGGTTTCAGGAAATTTCTAGGAATTTATTCTCTAGAGTTCAAGAGTTTTTTTTTAAGTCGTCTTTTAAAATAGAAAGATTTTTCTATGAGGCATTAGGATTTTCTAGATTTTTTTTAATAAAAAGTTTAGAAAATGAAAAATAACTTCTTCCCAAAATTAAATTTCTTTTTCAACCTATCTTATAAATTGCGAAAATTTTTTTCAGGCTCTAAATGTTTTTTAATTCGTCTTCTTTTCGAGAATTCAGGTAAATTTCAGCACTTGCTTCTCTAAAAATCAACATTTTGTTTCAACTAGAGGCTATAATATATATATATATATATATATATATATTATATATATATATATATATATATATATATATTATATATATAATATATTATATATAATATAATAATAATAATATAACTTATTTAGAAAGTTCTAAATTGCGGATTTTTTCTTGCGAGGCTCTAGATTTTTTTAGAAAATTTTCCCTAGAAATCTTTTTTTATTTTCGAGAAAGTTTAAAGAATTTTCAGTAATTTCTCTTCCCGATTTCAAGATATTTTTTCAACTGGTCTTCTAAATTTCTAGGGGGCTCTAGAATTTTTAGAAAATTTTCATTTAGAAATTTAGACTTTTCTTCCAAGGGTTTCCAGAAATTTCCAGAAATTTCTCCTCCAGATTTCAAGGTTATCTTCTAAATTACAAAGATTTTTTTGGAGGCTCTAGAACTTTTTAGAATTTTTTTTTGTAGAAATTTAGATTTTTCTTGAGGGTTCAGGAAATTTTCAGTAATTTGTCTTTCTTTGAGGGCCTAGATTTTTATGATTTTTTTGCCTAAAATCTAGACTCACTTTTTCAAGAATTTAAGAAATTTCCACTAATTTCTTCTCTAGGTTTCGAGATTTTTAATTCAACCCGCTTTCTAAATTGTGAAGATTTTATTGGAAGCTCTAAAATTTTAAAATTGATTTGTTTAGAAATTAAGACTTTTTTCAAAAATTAAGAAAATTCTAATAAGTCCTTCTTTAACTGAATTGAAAAATTCAATATGTTTTAACCACAAATTATTGTAAGTAAGTATGGATTACCACGTAGTAACGGTCGCAACCATTCTCTTTATCAAAAATTTTACTTTGTCAATTTTCATCAGTAAAACATAAGCGAGAGTTTTAATTAAAACTTGTAAAACGTAAATAAACATAATATTATTGCAGTTAATAGATTTATTCAAACAAATTTTTAAATTTAAGATATTTTGAAAAATAAGACATAACAAAAGTTAAAGAGAATGAAAATTTGAAAACATTTTTTGTTCTTAATTTAAAAATTTTCAATTTTATAGAAGCTAATGAAATTTATATAACAAGTAAATATAAAGAATTCAAAATTGAGCGAATAATTAAGAATAACCACATAGTTTTCGAGAAAAGTATAGGGAAAGTATTATGATGGCCACATCACCATTTAGTTGTCTTAAAATCACTTCTTATTGAGCTAAGTTGAACACATTGTATTCTTTCGTGAAGGTAGCTACGAAACAGTTCCGGTGCAATTCCTCTAATGCTTATTTTTTTAATGGATTTCAAGAGTATGAAGTGACTAATTGTGTCGAATGCTTTAGATAAGTCTAAAAATACACAAAGGGATGGTTTACCTTTATCCAAGGCTGAATACATATTCGCGGTTAGTTGGGACATCGCGTCTGCTGTATTTTTATTCGATCGAAATCCATACTGTTTATCTGATAAAATGTTAAAGGTCAGGGTAACTATTCAATCTAATTGTTAATATTTTTTCAAATATTTTCATAAAAGCGGTTATTAGAGATATTGGTCTATAGTTTATGAAGTCTTTTTTGTCTCCCTGCTTGTATATTGGTTTTATGACACTTGTTTTATATGCACTTGGGCATATGCCATTTAAAAAACATTGAATTATAATTAATGATAGAGGTTTTGAAATTATAGTTTTTAATGTTTCCGCCCTAATTCCAACAATTTCAGAAGCTTTATTATTTTTTAGAGATTTTATGATTCTAAAGACTTCATCTGGTGATGTTGGTTCAATAAAAAATGAATGCGAATAGTTAACTCTCTGTAGGTATACGTTACCTTGTATATTTTGTATTCTACTGGCTATTTGGTCAGGAACATTAATATAGTGATCGTTGAATTTATTTGCTAGTTGATTAATAGATTGGGTATTTGAATTATTAATGAAGTTACCAATTATAGTCTGAGTGTTTAACTTCTCCACATATTTCCTTTGTAATATTCCATACATGTTTGATATCATTAGACATTTCAATTTTGTGACGATAGTAGTTATGTTTTGTTACTCAAATCTGTCATAACTTGTAATATAATATTTTACCTATACATTCAAATATAACACTTAACTTTTGAACAATACCTTAGTGGATAGTTTATTTATTTTAAAAATTCTGATAAAAAAGTATATAAAATTTTATATATAAACACAATTAATACATATTTCGATAATAAACTCGAAGGCGGAATTTCCTTGGAATAGTTGTTCCACCAGACCACAAATACACTTAGAATTACTTCAGAAATTAAAAATCCGTATTTTACAAATTCTAAAAAATAAAGACCCTAGCCTATTTTAGTAGTATACCATCTCATAAAATATAATACTAAGTTGAAACCTCTATGTTAGTCACAATTATGATGTTATATTCGCATATTCAATATTTTACATAAAACTAAAATGGTTTTTTGGAAAATTTCCCAAATTCTAAAAATATTTTAGATAAGATTAAACTTTGCTTTCAGTCCCTCGACTGATTTATTATTATACTACCTCATAAAATCTAAAAACAAGCTGAAAGCTTCAATCATCATGATGTTGTTATCAAATATTCTCTCTGAAAAAAGAGACAAACTAAGTGAACAAACGTTCTTTGAAGCAGTATTGATGAAGTCTATTCGTGGGTTTGAGTGGAAGATCATTTGAAAAAGAAGTGAACTCCGCCCGTTCTACCTTCGGCTAAAATTTTAAGTATTTTTTCAAATTTTGTATATGCTTTTTTGTGATATTGTATTAGAAAGGAGAGCAAAGATTTAATAAAATAAAATAAAAAATTAAATATTCATTGAATAAACATTTCACATATATTTTATTTAACCTACATATAGAATAAATTTTTACAGTTATTGTTTGTATGTCCAAATAAACTTAAACTTAAAGAATTTAATAAAACTAATTATAGAACCTTCTTATTTTAGGTTACGATAGGTTAATGAACTATCGTAACCAAAAATAAGAATCAACATTACTTAGTGTAACAAACTGATACAGGGTGCCCACCCCACCTAATAAGACCTACCAATTTTTTTTTCAACGATCAACTGTTATGATGCAGCGTAAATATTGGCAATATTTTAATTCAAGATCAGCTCCCACAACCTTTATAATTAGAAGTTTAGTCGATCGTTTTGAGGACCTGGGTTCAATGACCGACCGTCCTAGATTAGGTGTTCATCGAAATATTTGCACTGAAAGCAGTCCATCAATCGTTTATGCTTCGCCACAAAAAACTAATTGATGACAATTTAGTTCCAATATTCTATAAGTCCAATCTATTAGAAAACCACTAGTTCTAGTTAGTAAATTAAAAGACAATTAGTGAATAAATATATATCACTCAGATTTTTCTTTTTAATGGTTTTGTTCAGTCATTAAGATCAATTAAAAATTAGTAGATTTTCTACTAAAATTTGTTACCCGGTGTGTCATCTATCACATGCATTTAAAAACATAGTTGTCAAATTATATGCTGATGACACCTGCTTATTATACTGTGGAAAGTCATATACAGAAATAGAAGCTAATATAAAATCAGACATGGAAATATTAGAAAAATGGTTCACCCAAAATCTTCTAACAATAAACGAATTAAAAAAAACGTATATGATTTTTTGCAACAAACAGGAAAAAGTAAACCTTAAATTCACAATAAAAGGAAAATCAATAAAACAAGTGCCCGAATTAAATTACCTGGGAATACAAATACAAAATAATCTAAAATGGGAAAAACATATTGAAAAACTATTAAACCAGAATTCAAAAACTATAGCAGCTCTGTACAAAATCCAAAATTACGTACCGGAAAGCACGAGAAAACAAATTTACCATGCATTATTTACTTCAAAAACTAAGTACCTAAGTCATATATGGGGAAACACAACTAAAAAATATAAATAAATTACAAATTCAACACAATAAAATACTAAAGACTCTATTTAAAATGGAACACAGAACTAGCACTAAGGAACTCTAAACAAAAACCAAAGAACTAAACATACAGAAACTGATAACACTAAATAACATACTATTATTACACAAAACAAAAAACAACACCATAAAAACAAATATATCTCTAATAAAAAACAAAGATATACACAACTATAAAGCACGAAAAAAATCAATTATTAGAACAGAACTTTTTAAATCAAAACAGCTTGCACATTTACTAACCACGGAGACGATACAACAATATAATAACATAGACAAACACATACAGACGCTGACATATCCAGCATTCAAACTGAACATTAAAAACCTACTTCTAAACAACAACATTTGAATTGATGTAAGAAGAATCACTAAACAAATAAAACACAGGTATCCTCCAATACCGCTAGCTCAAGACGGACCAGCTCACGGACCACTCTTCTTGAGGCGAAGATAGGAGGAAAGAACTGACTACAATACAATATATTTTAAATAAATTGTAAATTGTAAATTTATACATTTGTAAATGTAGAAATGAATAAATAAATACAAAAGAATACATGTCTTAATCTTGTGTTTCGTTCAGTCTAATAACTCTGTGCAGCAGAGTGTTGTAGATGAACAATAATTGAAAAGTTTTTGCGGCCAATGGTGGAGCAGAATCCTAATTTATTGTTTCAACAAGATGGAGCAACTGCACACACTGCTAGGCAAACTATGGACTTGCTGCGTGAAATTTTTGGCGAACGTCCGATTTCAAAAAATTCAGATTTACCTTGGCCACCTCGTTAGCCAGATTTAACTTCTCCCGACTTTTTTTTATAGGGATATTTAAAATATCAAAGTATATGTTAATAAACCAGAGACTACTAGACGGCCAAGGCAGAATATTCGAGATAAAATACTGAGGCTTCAACCAGAAACATTACGTGGTGTAATGGAAATCTCGTTGAAAAGAGTCAGTAAAATGGTGGACATTTGTCTGATATCATATTTCGTACATAGTTTCCATAAAATATATTAAATGTATTTTATTTTATTTATTGGTACTTTATCAGAATTGCTTTATAAACATAATCCAAATTCATAAAACAGTAAGCTGAAAAGCGGAGTTCACTCTTGAAGAATGTTCTTCCACTCTAACCTGTCGGTCCTCTCCTCCACAGTGTCATTATGGATGAACTCTGCTTCAGATACATATTATTAAATCATCAAAACAAAAAAATATTAATTATTACAAGAGTTTTTCGTGTTTAACATTAGTAGGTCTTATTTAGCCCACCCTGTATTAATTAACCACTTTTCGGATACTCCAGAGATTTCTCGGGAAAGCAAAACTACTTTTAAAAATAATTGTGCGAGAGTGGTTAAACTATCTAGTATAACATATAAATTTAAGTAAAATACTCTAATTTTTATATCACAATATTTTATTACTTTATAATAAAGCTTTGAGTTGAGTTTATTCACATTACAAGTTCTATTAAAAATATAAAAGTACTTAGATTAAGGTAATTAGTGCTCATTTTAAACATAAAATTATCAAAGCTATTTTAAAATGATATTAAGCAGTAACTTCAGTTTATGTAGTGACATCTATCGCGCAGACAATACATTATCGACATTACTCTACAATTGTTTAAATGTATTTTATGTCTTCCGAAAGTTTGTAAGCGCTCTACTGAAACAACCTGTATATATACAAATAAAACGAATTCAATTTGTTATGAGTAGAATAAAAATCCCAACTCTCCTTACTTTTTAAAGATAATCTCTGCAAAATATTAAACTTTCTTCCACTCCGACTTTTTAATCAGAATCATTCACGCAAGTGTTTGAACTTATACAGAGCTCTGTAACCTTCCCCTTTCCCTTATCCTAAGTGATGCGTTCGGTTAAAATATTCAATGATTTTTTTGATGTTTCAGAATTACAGGGTATGCAGGACCAATCATTTTATTTGCCTATCAGCCAGCCATGTCCCAAAATGAGCTGATAAAGAAAGAAATTTACTCTCCTCATGTCTCATCTCTACCTATGATTGTATGTAAGTGATAGGTCTGTAGTCTTATTTTAAGTCGCCTACCGTTCCTGCAACTCCATTATCACGGCAGCCTGCAAGAGTGCTAGTCTTGCCTGCTGTCAATGGAATAAACTCATCTAAGTAGAGCCCATTTGCCTTTAATCATTCGCAAATATCATTGGATTGGATCACATCAACCAGACTGTTATGTTTAATTTGAAACCAATCCAGAGCCGCGTTTAGACCATAATGCTATAATGATCATAATGCTAGAGTAAGTGTAGAGTCTAGCATTATGATCTAAGCGCGGATCTAAATTCGTTTCTTTTTGTACCGTCTAATGAGTCCCTGCTTATACCAGAAACTTTAATAGGATCCTTATTGTATGTTTCTTAAACATGGAAGCTGCACCTATAGTTGGCCTTAATGGGTCCTCATTATTTTTCTATCACGATGTTGTGGCAGAGTAAATCTAATGGTTCTTGGAGATACGCTTGGCTTTACACTTGGTTGTCTCCATCGTGCTCCTTAGATTAGTTTACTTATTTTATAAGATTGTTTTAGTAATTTGTATACATACATAAAATCACTAAAATATTGAATAGACGAGGCCGTTAGTTGTTGAAACTCCATTATAATAACTTAATAAAAACGCTGGTACAGCGTGAGGTTCAAAAAATTACTAAATCACTAAAAATATAAAGAATACCACATGAAGGCAGAGTTCCCGGATGTTCGTGTAAAGCAAGTAAAAGAATTCCGGTTGTCCAAGAGAATATGTGCTCCATCATAATCATAGAAGAGGAAGGTTTTGAGTGAAAGAACATGATTTATAATTGTTGTTAACTCTGCCCATGCTTCTTTCGCCCAAAATTTTACTTATGTTTTTATGATAAATTTTATTGATTTGTAATTTTTAAGGAAGGAGACCTTGGATAAATAAATAAATAAATAAATCCTGCTTTAGTTTAGTATATTTATTTTATAAGACTTATTTGTAAAATTCATACATATAAACGCCAAAAATTTAAAGAGGTTACTAGAGGTTCTTTTTAGAGATAGGCCTGCCTTCATACCTGATTATCTACAACGTGTTACTTGGTTTAGTTTAGCTTCCACCATTACATTTTTACCAATAGTGATGATATTCATCAGAAGATTCTCAGCAATAAGACAATATGTTTTGCCATTTCTGGTGTGTAATGTCAAAGGAAAGTTCATATTGGAGGCATTCTTGAGGTTGGTGTCTTATTTGTAAATCAATATCTGGAACTCATCGGTGAAATGTACTGATTTAATATTTCATGAATGGCTTTCTCATTTATCACTTGGTGAATCACTTTGCAATTTAATTTAAACCTTCATCAATAATAGTACTGATTTAATTTTCTTATTTATTAAGTAATTAATTTTCTATCTCTTAATTAGCTTGAGTTATTTAGATACGGTATGCCGATATTCATTTTGCTGTTTTACAATAAGTGCCTTGAGCCATAGACTGATGTTACAATTCATTTACATCGATTGGTCTTGTATTCAATATTGAGTTCTTTATCGACTCATCACTGTTGTAGAAAATCTTGTGGTTAGGCAAGCCCTTAGCCATTTTTAGCTAACCATTAACCTTTCTACAAGAAATCCCTTAAACACTTTGTTATTTATTTATTTGGTTCTTATCCACTCTCTTCATTAAATTGCTTTCCTTCCTTGTCAGGCTTCATACTGAGTTGAAGTTTGTCTTTGTAAACGATATACTCTTCGTCAAGATCTTATAGTTCTTACAAGCATCCGAAATGTTGAGCTTAATTAATTAGAATCACGAAACGCAGAATTAGTTGCTCTCCATTTGCATAGTAACCTTAATCCATATTTTGGTATCAATAGTAAACCACGGTGAACATATCTGGGCATAGTAGAAACAAATATAATATACACGTTGTCCCCGGAAATTTTGAATACGGGCAATTGAATGCATTACCTGTTGCTTAGCTACCACGCTTGTAATAAAATAGGGAATCAAAATGAAACATATTTACATGATATTTTAATATTACTATTCTTACAATCACAATTCTGACGTAACGAATAACAAATAACTATAGTGTTCATCTTATTAAATGTTCGAAAACATCTCCTTGTTGAGCCAAGCGATATCCCAAACGATCATAAAATTCCCATTTTGAAGCTATATAAGTCAAATTGACATTCATTTGCAGCAACAACCATGGCAACCAATAATAATAATCGGGATGCAATACAAACACATTACTCATATTCAAAATTTCTGGGGACAACGTGTATATGGCATTATAAAATGCTTGATCAGCCTTATTAACATCAATAAAACTCTCTAGAAAAGATCAGCACATGTCATTGTTTTATGTAAAATAAAGTAGTTGGCTTTTCTGATATTATATTGGATGTTATTTACTAGAGAATGCCGTTGCCTTTCTATGTACTACCACAGCCATATTTGCAGGGAGAGCAGAATGGCGTTAATCTTCAACAATGAGTAGCACTCTATCACAGTCTATAGTAAATTTAGTATTAATGTTAGAGTACTTAAGGTCAAGAAGTATTTTGTTTTTATTGTAGATCATGTCATGCTATTCAAGACTTAAAAGAATAACAAAACTTTTCAGAATGTTAACATTTAGATTACCAGTTGAATATTAGATGAATTCATTTTATTGTGGCATATTAGAATCACCAAGTTTGTCAAATAGATGTAGGGTAACAAGAGGCAGAACCCATTGCCTCACTTTCAAACAAGTGTCCGATTAGTATGAAATTTACTATATAGAGTAGTCATGTGAAGCAAACGATACCCAAAAAATGTGAGCTATTTGTAGACGCCACAATATTGAATGTTTTTTTATCAGTCGCTTACTTGTTTTGCTCTGTGTTTTTCGTGCTATAACCTTGGTTAATACTTGAGATAAATTGATCTGACAAATGTATTCCCAAGTGAAATTTCGTGCTGAACAAGAGTATTGTGTTCATTTTGCGAAATTTCATCATTCCAAAGCACAAAAGATATTTTGGTGAAAAGTCGTCATTGAGTTCACCAACGATTGCTTGTATGTAGGTAAAAATGGTGCGCAATTTTAAATGTAAGACGCCGGCAATCCACAAAGGACAATTGAAAATGGCAAAAAAGCAGTCATAAATGGTCAATCATTACAAAGCTGCACTTTGTTTGAGTTTGGTTTGAAGTATTTAACATTGTGGACTCATTTCGGCGATGAATCGATGCGCGTTGGTACTAGACCAAAAGTCATGAATCAACAAATGTAAGCAGCAATATTGAATGTAGTAGGTGAAATAGATGTGATAAATGCTGCCAAACAATTCAATTTGTATAGTTGATACTTGTTGAGCTACCCTCTTGATGGAACCAGATAGTGGCAGCCGCATCCAAAACACGTTGTGTTGGACGTGGTCTCTGTTGGGGTCGTGGACGCAGATTTGCTGGGAATGACACACCAACTACCTTGGTTGTCTTACCATCCACTTGTGGGGATGGGTGTGGACGTGGACATGTGAAAAAGGTGCTTTCGTCGTCGGATAGTGATTAATTTCCTCAATTCCATATTTATTTATTAGTTTTGAGCACAAATGCATTTTTTTTCTACTCAGAATAAACATTTCAATCGATTCCAACATTAAACATGCCATTTATCAGACTTAATTTATTAAAACATCCTTTCCAAATGAGCAATCGGTTCTGTCCCATATTTTTTTAAAGGTTGAAAAATGTAATGGTTTGGCAGAAATGTTATAACTCAGCATAGAAACGAGCTATAGAAAAATGATCAATGGCGAGAATGTCGCCGAAGAAACAAGCTCTCCAATGATAATAAAAACTTTGAGCTATCTCATCAAATGTGGCTATTACATGCCAAGGTGCTTAATCAATCGGTTCTGCCCCATATTCCCCCACATCTTATTCTTTATTCTTAATAACTTTGTTCTTCTTGCATTTAATATACTTAAATTTAAAGTCTAAGAAAATAGCTAAAGATTTATGTGATATATCTGGTATATACTACACATCCGAATAAAAGTTGAAATTACCAGTTTTGTATATACGGGCTAGATCAACTAAGGGAAGAAAGTTGACTAAATGTGTAAGTCAAGAATATCAACTATGTTTTCATCAGAACAAGCACCTCGAGTTGAGCTGAATATTTTTATGTTTTCATGTTTTTCCACTCGACCCATTATATTTCACTTCAGTTAAGGGATTTGTAGCACAAAACGGAAGCTAGAGACTTAAGAGTAGTTTTTGCTTCGTTTTTAAGTTTTTACTCTTATATACTAAAAATATGTGCCATACTGCTATGAAGAAATAGAGTTTAGTCTGGCATATTGGTAAGTATTTAAATCTAGACTGTCTGAAAATTCTAATCTATGCTCTTCTGCGTTGCACGTTGGAGTATGCCACTCCCATTTAGTGGCTTTAATAGATAATTCGACCTATTATAAATTCAACAAATCTAATCTGACTTTACCAAAAATAACAAAACGTTAACGACCTAAATAATCATAACCTTATTTTAAATATTTAACTTTAAATTCCTTAAATTTGTTCAACCTCTAAATTTGTGGATTGCAAAAGGGGAAGAGTAGTTGGATAGGCTAGGGCGAGATCTTCAGACAGAATGCTCATTAATAGCTTTTTACCACAAGCGAGTATAATGTTTTTATTGTAATAGAGAAACCTTTAACAGTCTAAATTAAACTAACCTTACAAAACTAAAGTTAACTAATCAAAAAACAAAACTTTTTGTAATCTAACCAAACCTAACTGAATCTATTCATAATTACCTGATTTAGCCTAACTTATCTAAATTAACTTTAATCTAAAAATGTTGAAAATAACTATGTTTGAATGTACTAACATTTATTTACAGATGACCTACGACATTTGATCAATGGCAAATGTCATATGATATAAAATAGATAACAGATGGTATATGTTAGAAGACTGGTGACAGATAATAGATGATAGATAGCGTATTGCAGATTATGGATGTAAAAGAAAGTTTCTTCATTAATTATTTTTTAGTTATATACTGTCAAATACTAAAATATTGCTTTTATTCAGAGTTCAAGATTTAATTTTTAAGCCATTTTTTCAATAACAATAAATGTATTCATTCACGAAGTAAAATTATCTTACTACTAAATTGTGTGCTTCATTATTATAAACAATTCTAATTACTGTTTTCTTGGCTGTCACAAAAAAGTAACAATCACATGGGTCCCAGGACACGGAGGACATCCGGGGAATGACATAGCAGACGAATTGGCCAAACAAGGCTCGTCAAAAGCAGTAATTGGCTCGGAACCCTCTTGCGGAATCTCCAAAACCGCAGTCAAACGATCCATAAAAAAATGGGTGGAGACACAAGCCCATACCTGGTGGACGAACTCACCAGGACAGAGACAGGCGAAACAGTTCCTTAAGAAACAATCGCCAAAATTCACGACCGAACTCCTGAACCAAGACAGGAAAATGGTCAAAACAATAGCAGGCCTGATAACAGGACACTGCAAGCTCAACAAACATATGAGCAAAATAGGCCTGGTGGAAGAAGCATCATGCAGATTCTGCCTAGAGGAAGAAGAGGACTCGTTCCACATCCTATGCCACTGCGAGGGTCTAGCAAGGATTAGATATCAAAAGCTAGGCACTACAAACCCAAGCGGGGCTAATAGGACTAATCAAAGAGGCAAAGCTAGAGCTGGTCATCTGAGATAAACAGGGATCCACAATAGACCTGGAAAGGTCGCGGTGGAATAGGCGCTGGTGCCACCCATACAACATCTAATCTAATCTAATATAATTACTGTTTCCTTCTCAAATAGAGTTACAAATCGGTTTAGATTTTTGTAGTTGAAGATAGAGGAACAGAATGTAACTACAGAATTTAAAAAAAACAGTTCAATATTTAAAGATGCAAATCATATTATTTATGTTATATTTGAATTGAATTTGATTTTATTTACAGACTCTTCAGTTACAGAATATACATTTTAATAATAGGTAATATAATTTTCTACAGATAAAAACACTATTTTTATTTTTAATTAACCAATACCAATGTAAAATAAAATTCTTCCTTTCTTCAAAATTTTAATAGCAGCATTTTTAATATCATTTGTGGCAAGTTTGATATTCAATATAATTGTGTATAATAATATACCTTTTAATAAAATGTTATCAAATTGATTTACATTGCTTAAATAAAAATATTCTCCAATAAATATTCTTCATAAGATGTAATGATATTATTTCTTATCAATCAGTTAATAAGTATTTCTGTTGATATTTTCGAGTTACGTGAAGAGCCTTAATAATACAGTGAATAAAGTGATATCCAACTTATAATAGTTAATGTTTATATAAAGGAAAACAATTAAATACTAAACTGAAACACTTTTATTTTTCAATGGTAAAATCATGTTTAGCATTTAGCATGAATTACCATGTTGCGGCCATTACACAACCATCCTTATGAGTAAATAAATCAAATTGGTTACCTTAATTATTACTTAACATTTTACTATTTTCGGTTTATTTACTATATTTACTATATATTGAGTGAATTTCAATTATACACATATGTACTGTAGTCCATCGTACAAATGCGTACATATGATTGCATACGATGCGACGTAAAGTTGGTCAAGAACTAGGGAAACTGCTCGTAGGTCATGACCATGGACAATATAACTGATGTTTGTTCAGCAGCATTAAATCACAATATTTACAGAGATATAGTTGCAAGGAGATATTAATATTTACTGGAGAGTCCTTGAAAAACATTATATTTCATTATATATAGAATTAAATAGCTGAATGAACTTTACTTTATATTATTAGACTCTTAATTACTTACATATAGAAAATTAAAGAAATATATGTTTAAGAATTTATTGATGCAATTAGTTGTTGCTTCATAATTAAAAATTCATAAAAGAAAAATTCAATTGTATAATATTATAAATTCTTTAGAAATTCTGCATTAGCGAAATTTATGCTTTGTTTCGATAATTTTATAGACAAATTTGATTAGTTATTTGTTACTATAATTAATTTTCTAAATAATGCTTCCTATTAATTATTGACATAATTAAAAATGTGAATAAATTAGATTAATTTCTTTTCTACATCGACTATATTGATAATGGCAAATAATAATGTTCCTTTTGTAAAACATTGAGTGTGCGACGGTCGTCTCCGTGTGTTGTCCTCATCTCCTCCTCCTTCCCGTCCTCATCCACCTACCCCCCTGCCGCCTCTCTACACCGGACGCAAAAAGAAACGAGAGCGCATGATGTATGCCCCATGATTGTGCATGACCAGTCTGCCAATAAAATTAAATTTATTGCAGCGAAATCTCAAACGTACCAAAACCGACTGATACGTACGTCCAGCGTTGGTCATGATTTACCTCTTTAATTAAAAATAATAAATAACCCCATAAGTAAGAGAATGATGCCTGGCGGAAAGAAAAATCTGCTTGTGTAACATCAATTGGTATTCACCACTCCGCCGAATCTCCAAATTCGATTCCCCAACACACACACACACACATACGAACGAAAATGAGATGCAGAGGAAATCATCAAAGGCACAAAGCTTAATAATACCCAAACCGGTATCGAGAAAGCGGCACTCGAGCCTTAGGTATTACTCACATGTCAACTGCACAGTCTTCTATCACGCGCTTAACATACACCACATATCCTACTAAAATAAACATGGGATATAGGGTTCACACACACACATACACACACACGTATATACACGCTCACACACACGCAAACGCACACATAAGACGATATTCTCGAGGAGAAATTTAAAAATCAATTTCGTATAATTTCTCTCCTTTGACTCATTTTGAAATGTTCCAAGTGTAATATTCGGGAAGGGGTGCGTCCGCGCCCCCTTTCCCACTCCCCCTCTCGCTCTTCCCACTCCGCAGATAAAAGCCGTGCGTGTGTGTGGAGGGCGAGTTTAAATAAATAAAATAAAAATGAGAAATGGGGGTTCCGCAGGATTTAATGTCGCGCCCTGTCCCGCGCATAGCAACACGCGATTCGTTCGGATGGCCGTGGAATTTCGACAAGTTATGTCAACACATGTCATCCACATTCATACGCAGGATATTATATGCGCGCGTGTTTGTGTGTGTGTGTGTGTGTGGTTTAGCATCTAATTCCGTCAAAAACCAGAGCACCGTAATAACGCAAACGACAGTCGCACGCAAATTTCATACGAGATAAACAAACGAGATGAGTAATAAGGGAAAAAATATTATATTTTTAGTAGGGATGTTTCTTTTTTCGTGCCCGTAAAAAATGGTTCATATATCGTCTGTTCCTAAAAATATTTAATAAAATGGCTCTTGGATTAAGCCGGAGCTAAAAATTTTCTTACTTTATTCCTTTAAGCGCATTTGTCTTTATTGCATATGCTTTAATAAAATTAACCAACATAACACAATATAAATAAGTACAAAAAGATCAAAATTTAAGTTGACCTAAATAAACCATTAACGTTTAAAAAAACATATACATGCTTATTAACAAACCGGACTCAGGCTCAACAGTATTGTGATTAAATGTGGAACCTACAGGAAGAGTTTAGAAATTCTGAAGTTTCACTTTAAAGTGTGCAGTCCTCAAGGCTATTAGAAACTAGTTCGGACACAGAAATGGGTTTAATGTAGAGGACTTCACACATCAAGGTGAAGCTTGCGAATTTCGAAAACAGAATTTTTTTCTACTACAGTGCAGCCCTGAAGAAGTTTGAGAAACAATAAATTAAACGAAACGTCGGCCCACGAGTTTAAACACTGTTGTATTAATTTTCTTCTCCTTCCTGCACCTGACTATCAAATGCTCTTTATCAATTTCAAGGAAGCAATATAAATACAAATAATTTTAGTCATCACTAACTAGAAACTTGTAACAATGACCAGCTCATAGTTGAAACTATAGTCACAGCAAAGTTACTTGATAAAATAAAATCCAAGTGTTTTGAATCCCAAGCAAAAGTTCATATTTTCTACAAATGATGAAGCCACCATAAACTTTATATCTTATAATTTCCTTAAAAAAAAGGATTATCTTTTTGATTTTATTGATTCTGTTCTAGGTTTTTAATAATCTACAAATAATAATAAAAAATAGTTTATGAAACATATGAAGGGAAAAACCTGTTAATTTAGAAACGTTTCCAATAAACTACATTTTATCAAAAGCTTTGTAGTTCTTCAAAATTTCAGAAAACATTTGTTTATCTTATAAGGTGTTCAATAATATAGAAGGTTGATTAACTTCATTCGAAAGTATTTTCTAGACACCGCATCTTCGAACCTAAGTTATACCCGAATGTTGCTACATATAAAACAATTTAATATCGATTAAAAAGTTGGAAGCACAAGAAACAGTAAATAAAATCAAAGTGTGTATTAATGAAATTATAATATAAGTTTGAAATTACAAAGTAAATCTAATGAAATTTTCTGAAAAGCTAATGTTGAAATATTTTTACCAAAGTTAAAACGATTTAGAAAATGAGGCGTTGTAGTTGTAGATCTAAAATTTATAGTAAATCGGCGGCCTCCATTTTACCTTAGTAATATAACTATATATTTAAAAAAAAATACGTATTTTAATAAATCAGGTAATTAATGAATTACAAATATAGGAATTCTCAATAAATTGTTCATTGTTCCGGTATACGCTTGATTCACTCTCAATATAATATTTATTAAATTAGCGTATTCTTGACCTACTCCAATTAATAATTCATTGTTTTAGGATATTCTTGACTTATTTCAATAAATTATTTATTGCCCTAACATGCTCACAACCCACTCCAATACATTATTTATTTTCCTAGTGTACACTTGATCTATCCCAATAAATTATTTATTGTACTAGTGTAGTCTTGACCTATCTCAAGAAATTAGTTTTTATCATGTCGTTGTCAAATAAATTATTAATTATCCTATCGTACCCTTCCTAACTATCAAAGTAAATTTAACATTATATTAGCGTACTCTTAATTTTTCACAAAAAAAAAATCATTGTGTCAGAGTACTTATGTCCCATTGCAATAAATTATTTACAAATATAATAATTTAACGTATTGATTTTCCTAACATATCCAAATAAATAATCTCCTAACGAATCTTTATTTTTTAAATATTATGATTGCTTTAACGTACATTGACTTACTTCAATACATTATATATTATCTTAGCATACTCATGACTCATCCCAATAAATTATTTATTTTCCTAGCGTACACTTGATCTATCCCAATAAAATATTTATTATACTAGTGTACCTTTGACCTATCAAAATAAATTAGTTCTTGTCATGTCACACTTTTGATTTACTCCAATATATTATATATTATCTTAGCATACTCATGACTCATCCAAATAAACTATTAAATTTCCTATCGTACTCTTAACCTATCGAAACTTTTTATTTATTGCCCTAACTTACTTTTGATCTTCCACCATAAATTATTCATTCTCTAACAGCCGTACTAATAGACAGAAATCAATTCTCAGATTAATCTACGATTGTAGAATCCTAGATTAATCGCTATTTATTGTCATATCTAACTTAGTCACTTATTGAATGGAAGATTATTTATAGAATTAATCTGGGTTTATACCAAATATTTGACGCGTCTTAGTTAGATCCAAGGATTAATCATCAATCTCGGATTAATAGCTTTCATAAATACGCTTACTCATAACCCATTAATAAATTATTTATTTTCTTAACATATTCCAATAAATTATTTCTTGTTTGGTCTACTCTTAATAAATTATAATTACTCTAAAGAAATTTTAACCTAAACGAATAAATTATTGCTTGCCTTAGTATACTATTAACACATATTGAAACACTTACTATGTTTTTATTACAATTAATTTATTGTAATATGGTTTATATATATACAAAAATCACGTGATTTTTGTATATATGTAAACCATATTACAATATTAAGAATAAAGAATATATATTACAATAAATTAATTGTTAAAAACATAGTTAGTGTTTTAATATGTGTTTAAATATTGATTACCACCTAGTAACTATTAACCTTTCCTTAAAATTTCCATTGTTTTAGAATACACTTGATCCGCCAAATATTTTAATTTTTGTCTTAGCGTATTCATGATGTATCCCAATAAATTATTTACTTTAAATAATTTTTTAATTAATTTTAATTTACTTTAAATAATTTATTCAGATAAGCTTTCCTAGAACGGATCATTATAGATTATGGAAGCTGGTACCATCACTACTAGCTAGACACAAATGATCAAAACCATGGCGTCAGCAGTGAGCAACATTTTTGATGTCCAAGGACTGGTTGAATTTCTCGGAAAACACTCCGAAGGCTTATGTAGGTTCACTAAAAACAAGAAACCAAAGCTATTCACGGAGGGTGTGGTTCTGTTTCATGATAACCATGTATAAGGCGCGTCCACACGCCATCAGGTTCACACACGCAGAATTATCTAAATTCAAGTGGATATAGTTTGACCATCAACCTTATAGAACGCACGTGTCACCCTAGAATTTACACGTGCTTTGTTTCCTGTAAAAACATCTAAACAAAGGCATCGCTTTAACTCAGGCGACGAATTCAAGAACGCTATGAAGACCTGGGTCTCGTCACGAATATTGGAGTTCTAGGATAAGGAGATTTTGTATCCCAGCTTCATACTCTTCCTCCGTTAGTATATTGAGATACGTTTTCCCACCTTCTTTCAGTTCTTCATCTTTTTCGAATTTCTTTCCGGACCGGATGAGGCCATGATTTTCCGGGTGGATATTACCGTTTTGATTTTTCTGAGTTTGCACAATGAGCATGATGCCACTCCATTAATTGTTCTATACTCTTAGGTACATAGCAACCCATATTTCGTCACCACTTAGTTAAAAAGGGTCTCATTCAATAGAATAACTTTCCAAAAATGGAAACACTACAACGAAGCTATACAATTTAAATACCGGTTTCTGGTGGGCGTCCCGCAGATGGTTCATTTATTGTTCTAAAAATACCCGGAGTTATATGGCATCTTTCTTCTCACTTTCTCTGACACTCAATACCTGTTCTGCAGATTTATGTATACTTCTCTAAGAGCATCTACACTCTCCTTAAGCGCCCTCTTCTTATTCTCGGCGTCGCGCATAGTATCCGCCAAACTTTTAATCTGCGCCTCGTGTTGGAAAATCAACAACCTACACTCCGCCAGCTCTTTCTCGTAATCACTAACCTTCCTGTTGCTATTCTGCTGTGACGTTTCTACTTTCTACGACTTCATCCTCGAGATCTAAAACCCCGCAACGGTAAATTCCTCCTCCAGTTTGGACACGATGTTCGCGATACATCCGTACGTTCGCTTTCCAGCGCTGAGACAATATCGCTCGACTTCCTCAGCAAATTACTCATCATCTCTGCGATCCTCTTCTTCTTGTGCGAGTTCATGTCGCGCAATTGTTTGAGCTCGGAGGCGGTGGTATTTAACACGGCCTGTTTCTGTATATGTGCCTCCGAAATGTTCTCCATATTTATTATTCTTAGCATCCACTTCCTGTAACTTTTGGCCTTAGTTCACGGCCAGTTCTTCAAGGGTTTGAAGCACTACTTTTACTTCCTACTTTGCATTCTCATTTTCTTTTTGTATTCTATTCATTTCAGCTCTTCATAGTCGCGCCTGGTCGAAGCCATCAGCTCATCCTGCTCCAGCATTTGCTCCTTGAGCTTTTCCATATATTGGCTCTGCTCTGCTCTCATGCTCCTGCTCCAATTCCTGCCTCTCTGCTCCAATTTCAACTGGTGTTGTAGAATTTTCGATGGCAGCGCTGGGATTTTCGCGTCTGCGACCTCATTAAGGTTAACTTGTTTTTGTGGATTGACGTTCTCGCTCGATCGTCTGCCTTCTCCTTTCCCCTCTCGTGCCGCCGCTTCGATTCTTCCGCCGCGAGTTCCTCGTTGACACAAACCACATTCTTGACAGTCTTGGCTATTTTATCAAATTTCAATATGGACCTCCGACTAATTGAAACTGGCCAGAGAGCAGCAGATGGCAATAGTCGTCCTCGCGTTACCACTGAGCGATTCCTCTAGGTTACGTGTGGTCTTTGAGTCCCTGTAAGGGATGTGTATCTTGTTGCCACCGGCCAGGGCGCTAATCACGTTGCTAAGCGCCGACAGCGACTTGTTGATGTTCTTTGCCTCATCCAGCATAGTGCTTTTGGCGTCCGAATTCAAGGCCTTCTTTGAAATAGAAAAATTGACCAGGTACAGCTTTAAATAATTAAGAAATAACTAAAGGAAAGATGTAGTTGAAAATAAAAATTATTTGTCGTTCTAGTATTATACCAATAAATTATTTCCTATACTACCTATCATTATAAATTATTCATTACCCTAGCATACTAAATATCTATCCAAATATTGTTTTCATCTTCATGGTGTTATTTTGATCTATTCTAATAAATAGCATATTAAACTAGTAACTGAATGATGAAACGCCGTAAGTATAAAACAACAGAAAAGGATGTGTTTAGGGTAAGGTAGATTAAATAATTATACTACTCTTCAAATATGGTTAACCATAAATTGAAGCTGTTTAACACGATATAGCAGATAACATAAAAACGCAACAAAATGGTAGTGATAACTGGAGACTTTATTATAAAAATAGTTGCATGGATTACATGTCAGATAATGAGCTAGTGTGTATAAACCAACATTTAGAAGAATAGAATTATGATCAACCTAGATCCGACAATTTGTCCAAATAAGGTAATTAACCGAGTGTAATAGAAGGTAGAAGAAGGACACAAACTAGATAAGTATTAGTGGGATAAAATGAAAAGGGTAAACATGGACGGGAGGCAAGAAGAGAAGGGAGAGGAATCGGTGGAGAAGAAGGGAATACGAACGAGAGTAAGAGAAGAATGAAGGGGCATCAATAGAGAAAAGGAAAGCATTTTAAGAAAATGAAAAGAGCTATTAAGAGAAACTATAGAATCATTTATTTTAATTTAATACAAGCTCTACAGAAAAATATAGAAAAAAGAAAGTAAGATAAATGATAACTTATTGTAAGAATTTAAGCTGAAATTAAGAAGGAAGGTAGCCAAGGGATAGCGTGAATTAATAATCATTATAATTGAAATGGCATTAAATGTAACACCCCTAAAAGCAAAACAAAAAATGAGAACAATATAACATAATAAGTTACAGAACACAAAGGAAATATGCACCAAACTAAAAAGGAAGTTACTTAAGGTTCGCATAAAGAAGAATACATAGCTAAACGGAAAAACTACAACAAAGCTATAAGTAGCAAGAAAATTAGTTGCATGGAAAAAGAAATGTGATGATATGAAAAAAGGGGTTTAGAGAATAGCAGAAATAAAATAGCTACAACAAAGCTACAAAGATTGCAAAGAGAGGAAAATAGCAGATTGGAAAAAAAGAAATGAGAGGATATTAATAAAAGCATTTGAGAACTAGGTTACCAAATAATTATCAGAAAATTAAATGTATCATAACATCATATTACCGAATCAAGAAAAACTAAAATATTTCATCAAAGAACTTTTTCACAAGCCTGAATCTCAGAATGCTACGCCTAGAAATTAGCAATAGAACGTGCAAAGGATTTGTATTGAAAAAGCTAATAAATCCAGAATAACGATAAGAGGGCAGGAATAGATGTAATAACACCCTTGATTATCAAAGAAGTATTTAAAATGATAACAGAATACTGCTGTGTGATAGACTTGGAATTTAATCGACAAAAGAACCAAGAGCCAAAATGTATCGCTCAATCTGTGATAAATATTATTAAGTACAACTTTAATATAGGTATTGAAGAAAAAAGAAAAAAAACAAATAAGAAGAAGAACAACAAGCTAACTATCTATTAGATGCTGCATTTTCTAGATTAGGTAGCTAAAATCAGATCAAGGGCTACTAAAAAGAAGTTCAGTATTTAAATAGCTCTAAATCTGGAAACGAATCTGAAATCGTACCCTAAAGGTTCAAACAGGAGTTGCAGAAAGGATGTGAAACACAAATAATGCCTTAAGATTACTTGTAGCAAAAATGAAAATAGAGATAGTAGAAAATCAAGTTTAATGCAGACTGGATATCCCACTAAGGTTGATACTAGGCCAGTTACTGTGAAATATTTTCTATAATGATATACAAAAAATCAAACACTATAATTATGCTTCACATATAATAGAGCGGTGTTGATCACAGGTAAAATCAGGAAATAATTATGTGGAAGTGCAAACAACAAGAAAAAAATTGGATTAAAATTTCAAGCTATAAAACATAGATAGTCATGTTGTATACAGTCAAAATTTAAAAATAATGCATCAAACACAATGAGTATCAAGAATTTCATATATTTATAGATTTTTTTATAATCCAATCGTTTTGAATTGTAGTTTGAAGGCAGTTAAATAATCATTCTGAGAGAAAGTAGGAAAGAAAACATCATCCGAAAGTAGTCGTTGTATTGCATAGAATTAGTAACGATTGTGCACGATTGAAGTCTCTATAGAGAGATTTTGCCAAAAGTGATACAAGTTTTGTGCAAATTTGGGGGTGGCATATGCTTCCAAAGATAATTTATTTCTTAAATAATAACTCTAATTGAATTGCTTGAAATAAAGAGTTTCAAAAGTGTGTTGTGTAAATCAACTACTGGAAATGTAGTTCATCCCAAAATAGTGAGAGGAAGATCCAAGTAAGGAAAATAACAAACTAATATTAAGCATTAATAACCTCTCGTGCTGAAAAGGTGCTTACAGTAGTAGATTTGTTAATATTACTATATGAAGTAGAAATATGTAAAAAATTAATGACCATGGTGGCCAATGACAAAAAATAAAACTAAAAATAATCAAACGATACAAAACTACATTTATATGGGCACTGAAGGTGACCATATAGTACAGATAAAAAGCATAACACGCAGAAAAAAGGAATTCTACAAGAGAAAAAAAAAACAATTATGTGATAGAAAATATATATTAGCGAACAACAAATTATTTTAAATATTTTTTAAGAAATAGGAACACGGGAAGGAAACCCAAAAAAAGTTACAACATAGGAAGATGGATTACTACATCATAAAATTCTTGAGGTCATGGTTAAAACAAGATGCGAAAAGGTTCAAGCTATTTAGAGTCAACAAATGTATGAAGGG
The DNA here is from genome assembly GCA_963969525.1 of Ontholestes murinus. Classification (NCBI taxonomy): domain Eukaryota; kingdom Metazoa; phylum Arthropoda; class Insecta; order Coleoptera; family Staphylinidae; genus Ontholestes; species Ontholestes murinus. Next base: position 30,231,771 of record OZ018398.1, read on the forward strand.
TAGAGTTGAGAAAATAAGAAGTCATAAGTTGTATAGCTGTTAATGATAGGCGAAATACTTATTTCAAGAAAATAACACTGTATTGAAGCAACACAAAAGAGGGAATATTGAAAGTTGGTGAAAAAGTCGACCTGATTATATAAATATTTTGTGGTATTAATTACAGTTAAACCATAAATTATTTTTAAGTTTCCTTAAACATTCCAAATTTCTTAACGTAATATTTGAAGTTTGTTTAGTAGAAATAATGTCTTTCTTATTCGTACACTTTCATAACTTACCAGTGATCAACTCAAATTGGTTACCAATCACTACTAATTCATACATTAATGCCAGAAATTTGCGTAAACCTTTATAACAGTCTCAAGATTGCCAAAAGATATAGTTTAGATACACTAAATTGGATATAAATTTTGTCTCTCGAATCTAAATTTCTTGATTTAAGTTAACAATATTTCATTATACATAATCTTTCATTATTTACCCGTGATCGCTAAATCAAATTAAGTATTTAATTTAAATTATAATTTTTAAAACAAACTTTAGTTAGCTTTAATAAATCTCTTGTTTATTTTTGTTATAAACGTCTACTTGAGAAGTAATGTTAAAATAGTTTGTGAGTGAAATATGGTATGACAAATTGAAAAATAAATGAATGAATGATTTACATTGATGTGATTAAAAATAAAATAGCAAAGTAATTAAATAATTTAATACACAAGTATTTACTAAATTTAGTAAATGTTTTTAATGACTAGATGCTATTTTATTTTTAATCATATACTTGAGAAGTAGATTTTTCTCATTTTAATATTTTCATCGCGCCAGAATAAAATTATAAAAATGTCATATTGACATATGTACATATGTTAAAATAGTTCCTTAAAATTGGAACAAAAATAGGTGCTAGCAAAGGCAAAAATATAGCCTGAATGACAAGAATTGCCTGCTGATATTCATCGTCAGTACAGGAAATAATGGGTTGAGTGGAAGAACACTGCACTGTGAACTCCTCCTTCAGGTCTTGCGATTTAAATTTTAAAATTATTGTGAATGTATTTTATTTTGTATCATTTTTTAGTAAGACTTGTAAAGACAATAAACTAAACAGATTAATTCAACTTTTTAAATATACGAATCTCTTTAGACGAAAAATTAAAATGTATTGTCCCATAATGAGAAAATTTATAATTCTAAATCAGACGTTTCTAACAAAATTATACAATAGATTCATTACAAATTTATATAGTGTATATTTATTATTCTGTTTCAACTAATTATGTATTTAAAATGCGATATTTGCTTTTATATATTAATGTGATTTGTCAGGAATGCTAATGGGTTATTGTATGGGTTTCTTGCACCTCAGTTGACCCAGAAATCCCCCGGCGGGATAGAAAGGTGGCGGATTCAGTGTTGCACTCACACCCCGAAGACAGGTGGCGGCGGGGGAGGCGAGGACGGAATAGTGGTGGAACGAAAGAGGAGACAGTCGTATATGTATAGATACAGATAGATAGAAAGAGAGTTTATGTAAAATATATGTGAGGCCATATATCTGGATGTATGATTGTATATGTATGCATGTCTTTACGTGTGTCCGCCAGATGGCCTCGGTTCGAGGTAGGCTTAAGTAAACGAGCACTGGCCAACCAAAGCAGCACCAAAGCGAGCAGGAGGAGAACAGCTTTGATTTCCGCGGATTTATGTATTGTAAACGATTGCTTTATGCGATATGAGACACCATTTACATGAAAAATGTATCCGAGAGAACGTCCTTATATGAGCTTTTGTTTTCGATACCAGGAAATATTGCTCCTCGCCGGAACGTGACTGCCTTTTTAGTAATTGATGGTGTTAGACCTTTTTGCTAAATTGCGTTAGCTATTGGAGACCCTATACTACCTTACACCAATCATTTTCCATACACGTTTACCATTTTTATTATACCATTATTACTTCTTCCCATACACGCACTTTGTATTATCTGCGCTCGTTAATCACGGATAAATTTATGCCACTGCTTATTTATTCACAAAACAATACCTTTCTAAACATATTAACATATTCAATTTTTACTAATAGTAATAATCAGTTGGTATCATGTAATAGCTCAAATTTAAAAAAGAATGAAAGAATACAAATGAGATTTTTAGGATTTTTTTCTAGATTCTTATTAAACGTTTCTATCTTGCAATATATTTAAAAAAAAAATAATGAAATGAATTAATGAATATAGGTTAATGATAATAAATATTAACAAAGATAAACCTCTATTATCTTTATTAATATTTATTATCATTAACACCTATATTCATTAATTAATTTCATTACTTATTATTATTATAAAATATGTCATGCTATTACAAAACTATTTTTTTATTTACGTTATTAAAAAACAGCATTTCCTTCCTTTAAACAAATTGCATTTTAGAATGTGTAATCCACAACCTTGTAATAGCGTTGAACGACCCTGACCCTGGTCACTAGTTTTAGAAGATCGTAACGTAGCATTTGACCTGAATATGTAGATTGGTAGCTATATCTTCCAAAAAAAATTTACATAATCTTAACGGTTTTAGCTTTAGTTCTAAAAAAAGTTAAGCTAATTAATTCTAATTAAAAAGTAATAATGTTGTTCACGTTTTGCGTCTCTTGAAGGTGTCGCAGTTTTTCATTGTAATATTTTATCAAAAAGTATCTTAACAATTTAATATTATTAGGTAATATAACTTACGATTATAAATCATCTTAATTTATCCCCAATTGACAAACTTAAATATAAATTTATCAAAGTACTCACTTAAAATTTTATAACAAAATTCAAGATTTCCACTAATTATCTTTCAGATTTTTTTTCATAATCTTCATTTGCATCTATACTTGTTAGTTAAAATAATGGGAAAAGTAAGTGAATGTTGATTTATTTCATCATAAAATTGTCTTTGTTCAATTCAATACATTTGTTTAAAGCAATTGACATTAAAAAATAAATAAATTAAACTGTTTTTGTAGTGGCATTAATTTTTACGTTTTTCATTAATATCCAAATGCTTTAATTGATTCTGCTTCTTTTACAATTTTTTACCATTTAAAAATTATTATTCACTTTAAATTTTTGTAGTTTTAAAAATTGCAACTGTTTTTATATATATATATAAACATCTTTATTGACAAATATGTCATTGAAATAAATAATGGATGAGGTATTACTATGTTAGTCTGTCAAAAGGCTATCGACCAGAGTCTTTTCTGCATTGTTTTGTCCAGTCATATGCGTCAGTCTTTAATAAGTAGATGCATGAAATGACGAGACGAAATCAAAAATAGTAGAGTGTATGTTTTTAAATTTAGGGATTAAATTTGGATTTCTAGGAAGACAGTGTAGGGATAATATGTGGAAGTTGAAAGAATTTTTGGAGAATTTTTCTGATAGGAATAGAAGGCGTTCCTGAATAGGGATAAATAGGGTTGTATCATAGAGGAGTTGGTTGGAAGGATTATGTAAAGGATTTAGAGGATGTCGGAGTTTTGTTAGGGTATGAAGGGATGCTCGCTCGCTAACTTGAATGTTATGGACACAACCATAGTCCAGTAATGGGCCAAAAATCATTTTATATATGTTTACTGCTGTTTTAGTAGTTATTTTTATACGTTAAGCATCTAAAATATTTTGCCCTGGTGGTAATTTTATTTTTCATTATAGCAGAGTGTTTTTAAAAATTGATTTTTGGATCTATGGTTATTCCTAAGTTCTTAACAAAAACTGAAAGGAGGATAATAGTTTGGGAAATTGAGAAATTGTAAGGTAGCTGTGATTTATGGGGATTAATTTTAATGCGCTATTTTGCAAACCAATGCAGAAGGGAAGCTCTTGGAAGCATTGAAGGGATTTTGGTAACCTGGGAGCATGGGTAATTAAGGCAGCATTGTCTGCAAATTGCATGAGATATTTGGATAGATTGAAGTAGAGAGGATCAGGATTATAGATGTCGAAGCTAAAAATATTGTATAATAGAGGTGAGAAAGGATAACCTTGGGGATCTATTACAGAGAAATTGTTGAATTATATAAATGATTTGAGGAGGGTTGTTTAGGAGGTGGCCTTTGTACAGTAAGCCTAGATGCCATACAGAGTCAAAGGCTTTCTAGACATCCAGCAATAAAGCTGCAAAGGCTTTGCCTTCAAGGTGAACAGTCTTAATGTTGCAGGCTAGGATAGTTTGAGGGAGAGAAATTGATTGACGGGGAAGGAAACCAAATTGGTATTTGGGGATGTGAAATTAAAAAAAGGATTCATACAATTTTCCAATAACAATGATGAGTGTGATGGGGCGATACCTGGTTAGTAAGGAAGAGAGTTGGTTTTTTCCTATTCTGAAAAATATTGTTTTTTGTATAGAAAGTTAATGTTATTCAGGATGTGGTTGTGTATATGGAATGGAAGGGATTTGAGGATGTGTCTGTGAATAATTGTTAATTTTTTAAGATTTTATCCAAAATGTTAAATTATATATACAATAATATTTTATTTAGACAAACATAATACACAATAACATTAACAATAAATATGAAAACAAATAAATGGTGTTAGTTCGTCTGGGCTATAGACTTGCGGTCTTTCTGCCCATGTTAAATTATTTTTGTGCCTCTAGTAATTTCAACTGTTTTTAAATTATTTTCAATTATTTTCTTGTTTTTTTTTTTCATATGTATATTTAATTTTTTTTAGTTTTTTAAATTCTAACGTGGCATTCAATTGTTTTAAGCTTTTTTCTAAACATTCATTCATTCTAATGCTTTTATCGATTATTAATGTTGCAATTTCTTGCAAACGTCTTAAAATTTAAACTGTTTTTTTTATGAACCATTGTTTCAAAGTTTTTATATTTACTTGAATAAAACAATCCGTTTTGTTATAATTTTTAATTATTTTTGTTGGTCACACTTCTCAACAAATTTAAACAAACTCTTTTTTTGAGTTATTTACTACTATTCATATATATTTTTTTAATTTTCTAACGATCTTACAAATTAAACGGTTTTTGCAGTTTTGATCAAGTTGAACATTATGTTAGGTTCTTCACCAATGTCCAATTGTTTTTTATCAATTGTGCTTTTATAAATTTCTAATTATTCATTTATTTTTGTGCTTTTAAAAATTCAACTGTTCAAATTTTAAGTATATTTGGTGATTAAGTTTTTATAATAATAATTTCAATTAATTTATAAACTAACATTCATTTGTTTTAGCCATTTTTATAATTACGATCGCCAGTGTTTAATTCAAGTATTTTCAATTGTTGTCAGATGAGATTTGTGTATAGTGAGTATACACTATTTTAATACAAAAAAATATCGTTGGAAATAATTTATTAAAAGATATTTTATTATCAATATTCAACTAATTTTATAAGTATCTATTTTTTAATTTTCTTTTTAATTTCTAAGAGTATCAATTGATTTCTGATTTGTAACTTGTTTTAGGATTTCTGGCAATTTTAGCTATGTTTTATAAATAATTTTTTAATATTTACGCTAATATCAATAATCAATTTGTTTCTTTTCAATTGTTTATATTTAGTGTTTTAATATTTTTGTCAATTTTAACTCTCTCTTTGTTAAATTAATTTTCGTTTGTTTTCATTATTAAATTTTAGTCTAATTAATATTCAACCATTTTTGTGTATAGTGGGAGTTTTTTTTTTAATTTCCAATAATTGTAATCGCTTTCTGAAGTGTAACGTGTTTTAAAGTTTTTTACTAATATCTAATAACATCTATTTATTTCTAGAGTGCCTGATTTTCAATTATTGTTTTAGTGCTTTCTAGGATTTGAGAAATTTTCTGAAGTGAAATGAAGTTATTTTTAACAATTTGTTTAAATAATTTTTTTTTTTCGTTCGTCAAAATTTTCGATTGTTAATTTTTTTATTCAATTATTTTCATTTGTTCTCTAGTAAATCGTTCAATTGTATTTTAATAATTTTTAAATATTGTTAATTGAAATTTTTTTATCAATTTTCAACCGATTTTATGTATAACTGTTTTTTTTTTCAAATTTTCATGAATTACAATTGTTTTTTGAAGTGTTGCTTCTATTGGAGTTTTTAACACTTTTAACTGTTATTCTTTAATATTTATAATTTTTTGCTATAGTGATTTTTTAATTATTGTTTTTAATTAGTGTTTTTATATTCTTGTCAATTTTAACTCTTTTTGTTTTAATTATTGTTTTCATTAGTAATTTTGTCACTGTTTTTATCAATTATACAGGGTGACTCATCAATGTGGGGAAATGGCTGGACCACAGATTTCGGGGGCCAAAATATGATGATTTAACACAACATATCTATATCCAAAAGTTTACAGTTAAGTCGGAATTTGTAAAAATATCTTAGTTTTTAAGTGGTGTTCCTACTGTTTTTATACTTTCTTTCAATTCTAATAGCCTGATAATAACTGAAATAATATATTAAATCATGGTAGTATTTAATTATTAATTTTATTCAAATCGAATAAAGCCTTCAATTGTTAAAAACAAAAGAAATAAAACTTTTTGGAGGCAAATTCCAGCTTAGCCGTAATTGTTTTTATAGATAAGTTGTGCTAGCTAAATCATCATGTCATTCATTTGTTTTACGCTTTTCCTTTTCCAATTATTTTAGTGTTTTTAACAATTTGTTTAACACGTTCACCGCCACATGTACCGCCGGCGGTCATATAGTCGCCGTTTCTTCCACGCCGGGGAAATAATTTGTAGTTATTCCTTATATTAGCTATGACCGCCGGCGGTCACGCGGGATTCAAAACAGCACTTATGTGAAATATTCGCTTGGCGGCGAACGTGTTAAATAATTTTTTCTTAGGCATTTAATAAAACATTTACTATGCAACCATCATCAAGATTAATTTTTTATTCATTTCCTTTCATCAAACTTGCATCTATTGTTAATTTTTAATATGAGTATTTAAATTGTTTTCTGTTGAGACATTCAATAATATTTGTTTTAAACTTTTTCATAATTTTAGTTGCTTTTTATTAAAGATTTTTAATTATATTTGCTATTATCTATTGTCAATTGTTTTAATATTTTTGTCATTTTTAACTGTCTTTGTTTTATTATATATTTTTCAATTGTTGTCACTAGTAAATTTTTTGTAACTGCTTTTAATGTTTATCTATTGTTTTTTAAATTTTCTAATGATTGTAATTGTTTTCTGGAAGGATATTTAACTATTCTGATAATTTTATTAAAATATTAACTCTTTACAAATTAATTCTTGAATGTTATCGACGTTTTATTTAATTTTACAAATTATTTTCAATTGCTTTTTTCGACAAGTTTTTTCATACCGTTTCGTCTCTTTTCCAATTGTTTTTTACTTATATCAAATACTTTCGATTAATTTCTAGATTAGCGTTTTTATAATTTTACATATTTTCTAAAGTAATATTCACTTATTTTGATTTTCAATTATTTTTGTTCCTCAAGTTTTCAATTTTAATTTTAAGAAGTTTTGATGAAGAACTCAACTAATTTTATGAATAACGTTCTTTTATTTTTCTAAGAACTTCAAACTTGTAGTTTTTGTCAATTTTAGCTGTATTTGTTTCCAATTGTCAAAATGACATGTAACGTCACATAAAATAGTTTCATATAAAATGAGCAAAAATAAACCAGTAATGGCCAAAATATTCCTTTCAAAGGCTAATATTTACTGCTAGTGAGGATACCATCATCCAGTAATAAGGGTCTGAGTGGAAGAACACCACTTGAATTCCGTCCGCATGTTCCCTGCTCTAACTTCTTAAGTATATTGTAAATTTATATCAATTGTTAGAATATTTTTTTAAGTGAACATGTAAAATAAAATTAATAATATCTAATTATTTTCGGTATTATGAAGTAGTAGTAGTGGTCCTTCCTGTTATGATTTATTCATTTTTTCAATGGTTTTATATTCGCGATTTTATATTTTTGTCAATAAAAACTGTGTTTGTTTGATTGCTTCTTAAATTATTTTTATTAGTAATGTTTTATCACTCCTTTTGTCGATTGTTTATTGTTTTATTTATTTGTAATAATTTTTATTGTTTTCTGGAGAGATATTAAACTGTTCTGGTAATTTTATCATTATTAACTTTATTTACAAATTATTTTCAATTGTTTTTATTAGTTTTTGTTTTTTCATCCATTCTATTTATTTGTTATTTATCTAAAAAGAAATCTTAAAATTCATGAATTTTCTATAGAGAAAGACTGAAATATGTGGTACACATTTACCTAATACTAATTTGATTATCTTATCAATATATCGAATCCCAGATTTTAAGTTATTTCTAGATAAGTTAAATTTTGCTTTATTTTAAATAAATAAATGTGTTTATCTAATCATTTTAATTTAATTCTAGAGTTGCATTTAGTTGTTTTAGTGCTTATTACAATTTCAGATATTTTCTAAAGTGAGATTCAATATTATTTTAGTGTTATAACAATTTGTTTAAATAATTTTCAATGTTTTTGTTCGTCAATTAATTGTCCAATTTGCAGTTAATATAATTTCAATTGTTTTCTATCGAGGCATTCAATTGTTTTGACTCTTTATCAAATTTAGTTGCTTTCCTGTTGCCTAACGTATTATATTACTCATTACTAAAACTCTAATAAACCGATATTAGTTTGTTATGGCCTTATAAACTACGGTAACTTTTGATTGTTATTTATTCTAGCGTACTCTTGACCTACCTCAATGAACAATACAATGCCTTGTTGTACTCCTGACCTACTTTAATGAAGTACGCATGGACCTAGGTCATGTGTACGCTAGATCAAGCCTAAAATACGGTTAAGGTTGAAAACTGTGCTTTTCTTTATTGATGGTTATATTTATCTATTCTTTAAACAGCTTGTCTTATTACTTATGTTAAATTATTATTAAGAAATACTATGATCGTTACATCAGCATTGTTTTCATTATTATACTAGGTGTATCGGGATAGCGGTTACAAAATTTCAGGAGAGACAGAGTGCACCAAGAAGATGAAAATGGCTGTTGTGTGCGATAGATGTCGCCACGCAATCGAAATCAGAGGTTTAGGCTAATACGGGTTTGTTACTGCTTTATGCTCTTTTTTTATTAGTTTCTTTATGTGCTAAAAACAACATACATGTTTTCTCCTCTTGTTTATGTCCTTTCTTCATTGTGTTTTTGTTGTTATGCTAGGAAAGCGATTCTCTCTTGAACATTTACATTCGATGAACTGTACTCTGTATATTATCAATATTTCATCGAAATCATTATCTGTAATTTATGAATGAAATATTTTCAGATTTCAAGGTAATGCCGTCTATTGTCTGAGAGTTGCACCTTTAGGGTGTGATATTGACTGACAGTTTGGAGATTTAAAATCTCTTTCTTTCTTCAATTGCGCTAGGCTGGTGAGATCCAAAATATATCGAAACCAGTCTAATAATTTTCAGACTTGCCTTAATCCGTTCATTAACCTTTATGAAACTTCTAATTCATAATTATAAAATGTGTTTAATACATATTGATCATGGTTTGTAGTAGTAGTAATAGTAGTAGTAGTGTGTGGCTATTGACTGCGTGGTACTTTCACCGCGTTTTGTGTGAATAAGTTTGGCACTTTAAAAGATCGCCTCTTGTCACTATAAGTGCCACTAATTATATCTCAATAATGCAAGTAATTACACTGAATTGAAAAATTCACAACATAGTGAATAGTAATTATGGATTACCAATCAACCATTATCTTTATTAAAGCAATTATTCATTATGGTTACCTGTCAACAACAGACACAATAGATGAAACCTGTATGGTAATATCTTGAAAGTAAATATTGTTTATATTTGTTGTTTAAAGTAATCTAAGTTAGCTGTGAGTAATTTTGTCTATTAAAATAATTATTTACTAAAAGTCCTTGACAACACTTCTATAACAATAAGTCTATAATATTGAATATTGATCTATTAACTTTTGCATAACGTTTTAGTTTGTAATTTATTTGAGTTAAGTATAAATAATTACAAATGTTTTTTTTTTAATTATTAAATCCATCATGTTAACCTACTGCAATAAAATCATTGCGTGCAGTCGCTGTGTTCTTACCACAATTATTTTTTTTAAATTTCAATATTTCATTACTATGAACGACATTTAATTATAATAATGTTATAATATATTTGTATAATATTCATAATTGTTTTGTCTAAAATGTTATTAATCTCTCTCTCTCTCTCGCTAGTGGGTTCTTTAACTGTTGTAAATCCTTAATCGAATCCAACAGCAAAGCTATAGCTTCTAAATATAATTTGATTAAGAATGATAACCTTTGTTGTTTTAAGTAATCAAAGCTAGCCACGATTATTTGTATTCATTAAGGTAATTAGTGTATATACATTCCATGTATTTTAACGAATCACACAAATCGTTTCACTGAAAGCCCTCGACTGCAGGACTCCTCCACTGCGAGAAATTTCTAATTCTCCATTGGTTAATTGTTCCGAAACAAAAAAAGAAAACGCCGAAGACGTCCACCAATCGAGCGCCTAATTAGCCTTCCGCTGCGCTTCCTGCGAGTGGTTAATTACTCGCGCAGGAATTAGAGCGGCCAGTGGTTAATTAAAAGATCGCCGTCTCATTCCCTCCCGGCCGTCTTCGCTCCTTGCTCACCCGCAATGTGTCGCAATTCCTCCAATAAAGTGTATCAAAGCGGGCCTTGCAAACCAGTAGCAGGACTGCAATCAAGACAGCCGATTGGGCAACGGACGCTCCGGACGGAGACAGAGACTTGTTCTAATTACACAATCAAGGGCGGCGATTGGCCGGCGTCGGGTCGCGGGGGGTGTGGCCAGGGCCCTGTTTTAATTACTGAACGGGCTGCACGGCCGTTTTATGAGCTCAGCAGGAAATACGAAATACACGATCGCGGAGCAGCGAGCGGCCGGCAGGCGAGGCGAGGCAAGGCAGGGCAGGTAGGGCCCCGGAGAAGAAGTGAGCGCGCCGAGAGCCCGTCTTTTGTTATTCAGATCGCGCGCGCCGCTCACAAAAGTTGATCATTTATATAAAAGGCCTTTTTTATGACAATAGGACAAACACGTTCCACGCCAGATTGGCATCGTTTTAGTCGCTTTACGAATTTCGTCCGCACTTTAATTACGAGGTTAAGGACCCCATGGAACCGTGCACGGAACGAGGACACACATAAAATTTCAATTAGACTTACATTCCTTTGTATCCGCTAACTTTAACATACAATAAACATGACTCAGGGAAAATTAAACGGAAGAAGCGCGGGGAAAAAGAACAATAGCTCGGCGAAAATATCACCGAGGTCTGGACAGCCAGTCCGGGATTTCGATTGCAATTAAAATTTTATGTTTACTGACGCAAACATACATAATAAACAATTTAATGAAATCCTAATTAAATTCCAATTTAATCAAATTAATAAATACCTTAATTTGACTAATTTTATATTAGGTGAAGTAAAAAGTTCTGAGCTTTTACTGCTATATGTCATCAGTAAGCCATATCACTCGATGCATACATAAGTGACATTACGCTACAAAAAATTTGTGTTTGTTTAAACCAGTTATGTGATACAGTACTTCAACATGTAGGTGAAAAAGACAACATTTTTTAATAACACTACTACAACTTAGATCACGCAGGCTTCAAAAATATGTGTTTTGTTTATGGACCTAATACAGTATCGAATAGGTCATATATATGTGATGCTGACATTAACTACTAAAAAAATTCCTCCATAAAATGGTACAAATGAATCAATATGAAGAAAAATATAAATAAATTCGGATGTAGAAGATGATACCAGCAGACAGTATAACAAGTGTTTAGAGTGGAAGAACCTATTTAAATATGAATCCGCCCGTGCTTCTTACGCCCAAAATTTTATGTATGTTCTTTGTACAATTTATTTGTTCTTATATATACTTTTAAGACGGAAATCCAAAAATAAGATAAATAAAAATGCAAAAGTAAAGTCGTGGTTTTAACAATTCCGTTTCTGATCTAAAGATTAGCCAGTAAACAGTTTGAAACGATTTGCAAAAGGTTGGTCTTAAAAACTGCTCGAGAAATGAGTGCCACACGAATTAACACAAAAAACCTCTTCCGTCGAATTGATGCCTCCTATATTTTGCTGAAAGGTAAAAATCAAATCATTTTTGACTGGTGATGAAAAATGGGGCATGTACAAGAACAACAGCCGAAAATATAGTGGCCCAATCGAGCTGTGCCTGTCCAAACAATCAACAAGTTCAGATTAACGACCAATAAGGTTTTTTTTGAGTTTAGTGGGATTATAAAAGAATCTGCACCTTTCAGATCAAACATTTAATTCATCTACTCTCAATAAGTGGCCATTACAAAATGTGTTGTGTTCCATCAAAAAAAAAAACGTCAGGACACAATCATCAGTAACACACCAGAAGTTCCGTTAGCTTGGATGGGAGGTCCTTTCGACCTGCTGTGTAGTCCAGACCCAACACCGAACGATTACCACATTTTCAAACAGTTGCAGACAGGCTTGTGAAAATGAGCTGGCTAAGCTTTGTATTTAAAGGGATGAGAAATTCTTCAATCGCGGAATTATGAAATTGCCTTCAAAATGGACAAAGTTATCGAAGATAAGTTTATAGATTTTTTCATTTAAAGATGAAATATGTTTATTGTAAGAAACGTAGTAGTTGTTAATTATATTTGACTATAAGACATATTTAATATATAATATAATAGTATATTTGCTACTCAACTTACAATTCCTTAGTTTAATGTTACCCAAAAAGTTACGACATCTGATTTAAAATGAAGCTTAAGATCTATTTTCTACTTTACCAAATTTTTCTTTGGAAGTTTGGATTGCTTTTAATTTAAAAAAAAAACACTTAATCTTCATCAAAATCATTTTCATTGTTTATATACTTTGGTTTAATATAATTCTCAAATGTAAAACACGTTGAATCATATTCATTTTTATTCGATGCATCATTTGCTATTCATCACTTGACTAACTTTCTTTTCCTTGTAAGTTTTTTCGTTTCTTTTATTATTTATTGTAATTCAGATATATTTAATAAATACAGACAACAAAGTTGGCGTTGGAAATCTAAAGTCATACCGCAGCATGCACGTCCTGATTGACTTCTTGGCATGTCAGATGTCACCGCTTAACAGAAAGTAGCGTTTCAAGCCTGTGTTCTTACAGATACAACTTTAACAAATTTAACGCCGACTTCGTCAATATTTTTTGTTTGAACGCTCGTTAGTTTTGATGCGTGATTGTGATAACTCGATTGCCCTGAAATTTAAGTCATCGTTTACATAGGAACTTAAAGAACCAGAATAGTAGTTATCTGTTAGCAGGTGCGAATAATTGCCTGTGCCTGCAGAAAATAACAGGTGTTTCATTGTTACTACTTAGGCTGCTAGTGAGGTGTCAAAGTAGTTAGATATATTACAGATTGGGTATAGTAAAACACTTGTTTTGTTCCCTATTTTTATTTTCAGTTTCCTGACACGTTTTTCGATCCGTTACGATCATTTTCAAAGGTAAAACTTTACCTTTGAATATGAACGTAACGGATAAAATAAATAAATTAAAAATAAAAATATGGAACAAAACAAGTGTTTTACTATACCCAATCTGAAAATTTGGTTCCATCAAGAAAGTAGCATTAAAAGACTTTTCCAAGGCCTTTGACCGGGTATCCCACTCAGTTTTGGTAAACAAATTACACGGTATGGGTTTTGGGAACAATATAACCGGCTGGATTCACAGTTTCTTGATTGACAGACTCCAATTCGTAAAAATCAACAATTTCATTTCAAAGGCGATAAAAGTAACTTCAGGGGTTCCTCAAGGTTCCCACTGTGGGCCAATTTTATTTTTATTGTTTATAAATGATCTGAACCTATATATTAAACATTCACAATTTCTCTTATTTGCCGATGATCTGAAGATTTTTCGTTCAATTAATGTAACAACTGATGCAATGTATTTACAAGACGACTTAAATAACATATACAAATGGTGCAGTGACAATAAATTATATTTTAATTATAGTAAATGTGTTTCCATATCATTTGGAAGAGGGCGAATTGTCAACAATAACTATTACATTAACGGAACAAAACTGTTGTCAGTTGATCATATTAAAGATCTAGGTGTTATAATGGATCGTAGCCTCAAATTTTCCAAGCATATAGACACTATATGTTGTAAGTCTTTGCAAACGTTAGGATTTATTAATCGTTTCGGGAAAAGTTTCTCTAATGTTACCCAAAAACTGTTATTTATATCATTGGTGCGTTCTCAATTAGAATATGCCTGCTGCATTTGGTCACCAATCTATAATAAACAAATTGCACAACTTGAACGGGTACAAAACAAATTCCTTTTATCTATGGCGTATAGAAATGGTATCAGCAGAGTTAATTATAGTCGAAGTCATATGCTAAATTCTCTAAATTTAACCTCGCTACGCGATAGACGTTTTTTCTCTGATCTATGCGTTCTATTTAAAATAGTTAACGGATTAATAAATTCTAGTCAATTGCTTGAAAGTGTAAACTTTAATATACCATCAGTAACCAGATCAAATTTACCATTTCGGGAAACGCTTCACCGCAGTAATTATGCTCGTAATAATGCCTTAAGTCGAATGATGAGAATAGGATACTTGGTCTGTTGTTCACCCAATTTCATTTTGTACGGTACATCTTATAACATATTCAAGCGTCGTTTGAAATTTATTGATTTCTCAGCGTATGATATTTCCAATTAGTATTAGTATTGTAATAACCTGTTTTATTTTTTTTTGTGCATTTCTATTAATTGTATAATAAGCATTTTAAAATTTTCTTTTTATTAGTATTATATCGTGTAATGTTATTTTAAGTGGTTTTTAAAATGATTACAGATTCATCTGTAATATATTTTTCAGTTTAACGGTTTTATATTTTTATTTGTGTTGATATTTGTATTTATTTAATTCATTGTATTTATTATATTTATTTTAGCCATTTTATTTAAATTATTTATATTATGTTTCTATCTATAGATGTGTATCAATCGTATATATTTGTATTGTTTTTATCTATTTTATTTATACCATCTATGTTATTTATTGTATTTTATATTATTATAGTAGTTTATTTAATTTATTTAAATTAGAGGTATGATTGAGAAATAATGAATACTTTGTCTTTGGGAAGTCAATGGTGGGTAGACACTTATATTTAGGTACTTTTGTGCACTTTTTTGTGTATTTCGTTTTTGTGTAATATTTTGCATATTATATAGTTGTAAAGGAGATTCCGTAAATAAATAAATAAATAAATAAATAAATAAATAAGTGTTGTAGATATATTACGTCTTAAAAGAATGTTTCAGTGCTCAGAACAGTCTAACTTACCAAAAAAAACTGCAATTTCATCTTCTTCCGAAGAACATAAACATTCGTCAGCATTAAATACAGATATCTACTTATCGAACATTTATCAGGTGATAATAACTACAGACATAATGAATTTATTTCTCGAGAACGTTTTAAAATTGCGTTTGTTCTGATGATTTTAATTATATTCTTTAAGGTCAGGTTATTTGTTTGAACGGGGAAGACTAACAGAAGGCAGCAGAGTATTTCACTTGTATATATCGAGGTGAAATTGAAGAGTGTTTTAATGATCTGGGTGGACAGTTTAAGCAAGGCCAAACTTGGAATTTATCGTCGTTCTAAGCACTTAGATATTCATCTTCATTGTACGAAACTTTTCTGGGCCAACAGAATATAGCAAAAAGTTTTACTTTTGACTATCAAAGCTGCTGACCTGAACCCGCTTTCGGTATACCCCATGAAAGCGGAAAGGAAATAATCCGACGCAAGTTAGCAGAGGAGCACAAAAAGGCATGGCAAAACCAAAATGGAATGAGGCATACAAGACTCTTCCTAGATGGTCCGGTACCTGACAGCATGTTGAAGCTGTCTAGACTGAGCAGACTGAAACTAAGAAAAATCACAGGACTAGTCACTGGACACTGTGACCTGAACAAGCACAAACATAGGATGGGCATTGAGAAAAGCCCCCTATGCCGTGGGTGTCTGGAAGAAGAGGAAACTCCCGAACACCTACTGTGCACTTGCGAAGCATACAAACAAGAACGCAAGGCGAAACTCGGGAAGCCCATGCTTCCTGTAGAACAGCTAAAGAATATCCCCTGGCAGAAACTCCTGGACTTCTTAGAAGATACAGGAGTTCAAAAGGAGTAAAACAGCCAGAGGCGCACAAAAGGACCACGGAGACCGCAGTGCAGGGACGCTAAGCGACACCACCTCGTGAGGATAAAAAAAAAATCAAAGCTGCTAGTGAGGTACCAAAGTAGTGAGATAGGACTGCGTCGTTGCTCAAAACCAGCAATTTAATCGTAGTTCTAAGCAAATAGACTTCCATCAGCACTAGATGCGATAAAAAATTCAAGAAGGATATCTAATTATCGAACTGTTGTTACAAGTGAGAATCGAGGCGAAATACATTATATGCATTACTCCAGAGTGTTTTAAAGCTCCGGTCGGGCAGTTTGAGTAAGATCAAAGTGGCTAACAGACAGGGATTTCATCGTCGTTTTAGATTCTTAGATAACCATCATCTTTATGTACGAAGTAAGACTACTAACGTGAATATCTATCTAATCATCGAGCATATATCAGGAAAAAAATTAAATCGCACATTTTTATACACTAAATAACTAAAATATGTTGGTTAATACTGAGAAAACATTTATTTAGTTTGCTTTTCATTTCTAGTTGCAATCATTTTGTTTAAACATCCTATAATAATATAGGGTTTTCCAATAAGAGGTTTCATTTTGATATTTTAAAAAAACGAGTATATTTAAAAACATCAATGGATATTTACTTCATTGTAAAGAGAAAGATATACCATTAACGATGGAAAATGATATCAGCCAAATGGCCGCCACGACTACGGTTGCAGCACCACATCCTTTTCATGAAATTTTCTATGACCAATTCGCACATTTGCGGCTGTATGTCCTCGATAACTTCACGAATTTCATCTTTAAGGTCTTGAATTGATTGTGGAGCATTGGCATAGACCTTATCTTTCACGTGGCCCGAAAGAAAAAAGTCTAAAGGTGTTAAGTCACAAGATCTCGGGGGCCAATTTTGATCACCTCTTTGCGAAATAACACGGCCAGGAAACTTTTCTTGCAAAATTGCGATTGTTTCGTGGCTTGTGTGGCACGTAGCACCATCTTGTTGAAAATAAAGGTTATCCACATCACTAGTTCCAATTGCGGCCATAAAAAAAGATTAATCATAGCTCGATAGCGCAATCCATTCACCGTAACAGTGGCACCAGCCTCATTTTCGAATAAGTAAAGTCCAATCACACCGCCAGTCCAAAAACCGCACCAAACAGTGACACGTTGAGGATGGAGAGGCTTTTCAATAAGAATTCTTGGATTTTCCGAGCCCCAAATGCGGCAATTCTGCTTATTCACGTAGCCTCCGAGGTAAACATGGGCCTCATCACTGAAGATGATGAATCCGGATCATTTTGATGCATTTCAAGGACCCAATCAGCAAAGATACGACGTTGCTGGTGATCGACCGGCTTGAGTTCCTGTGTAAACTGAACTTTAAAAGCCTTCAAACCGAAGTTTTTGTGAAAAGTACGGTGTAATGTCGTTTTTGGAATGTCTAATTCCAAAGATCGACGAGGAATCGACAAACCTGGATTTTCGTTAACACTATTGTCTACAGCAGCAATATTCTCAATTGTTCTTAAGCGACGCACACAGTTTCGATTATTCACTTCACTAAGTTGTCCCAACAGCTCAATTTTTTTTAACCAGTTTTACTATTGCTGGCCGAGGAGGTGCTTCACGGCGACCCAAAAGTGCTTTAGTTTGGCGCACTGTGACTGCAAAATTTTCACCATTTCTGTAGTGAATTTTAATAATTTCAATGCGTTGTTGAAGTGTGTATCGTTGCATTTTTACTAATGGCGTAGTTTTTACTTGTCAAATGTCAAAATATGACAGCTGCAAAAGTGACAGCTGTCTAGATAGAGGGCAATTCAAAATTCTTATTGGAAAACCCTTTATAAGTGGTACAGTTTAATAAATCCTAATGTTATAAACTACTAAAAGGCACAGCATTAAAAGTTTATATGGCAAAATCTTTAAAATTTTTGCATTTATGTTGATTGGAAACAAAAATTATCTATTAAAATATTTGCCATTCTAATTAATACTATCTATAAGTTTTCTTCAACTCTTTCTTTAGCTTGTACTTTTGTGCTATAGTAGTTTTCTTAATTTATTCTAGTTAATAATGATGATGATATCAATATATCTTATATATTTGCAGCCCATTTAGAAAAAAAAAATATAAAGACACACAGATATTTTGCCTTATCATTGACAATAAATTTTAAAGACAATACCTCCCCAAATGACCAAATAGAATAAGATGACACAATAGGTAAAGAGATATGTGATATGTTTCAAGAAAAAAAAAATAAAGTGGACTGTTAGACTACTTTACACTCGGGAACAATAATGCGGAAATATTCGTTTTGAGGTCCCCTGAGTCCATTAAACTAATTTCTGGAAAAAAAATTTTTGTGTCTGTGTGTGTGTCTGTCTGTCTGTCTGTCCATGGGTGCTGTATCTCAAAAACGACTGATCCGATTGAGATGAAACTTTAAACGTAAGGTTTTATCGTTAAAAACTGGAACTGAAAAGCTTTTGGTAAACATTCATAAACCGGAAGTGGGTGTATACTCGAGACGTTTTTTGTTTTTTTTCCGATATTTTTTTTAATATGTAAAATATTACAAATTTTTTTAAACAAAAGTTAAAGAGAATGAGAAACTGAACAAATTTTGTTAAAATATATTTTTCATAACATTCTTAACTATCTAGAAAAAAAAATAAACATTGAAATTTTTGACATTTTTTGCCAATTGCTAATAAACTATTGAAGCAACATGAAAGTTATATAACAAATAATTGCAGAGAATTCAAAATTGAATAAATTATTAAGAATAACCTTTTTGCATAAACCGCATAGTTTTCGAGTAAAATATAGGGAAAGTACTATGATGGCCACATCACCATTTTTTATAATCGGGCAATTTAAATATATGTTAAAAATAATCTATTTTCTTTTCTTTTCATTGACATTAGATTTTCGGCATATTTTAACTACTCAGAAATGGTTTGCTAAATATCGATCCGAAGATAAAAGTCTTGAAGATGGGCCCATCTAGGTTGATTCGACTAATATCAAGGCATTTGGGCAAAACTGGACGTTATAGGTGCGAGAGATTACGGAGACACTTAAAATAGGACAAGAAACCATTCAAAGGCATCTTGGCTACGTGTCCTGCCTCTAAGTTTCGGTGCTGCACAAATTGAACACGAACTTGGGTAACCGCATGTTCATTTGCGGTTCAATTCTGGAGAGGAACGAAAGCGAAACGTTTTTAAAACGAATAGTTACTGTTAGTGTGCAACAGTTCGTAGGGTAAGCTGTCGAATGTCAACCTAAAAGCTGGCCTGCATCTGAAGAAGATTTTGCTATCCATATGGTGGGATCATCATGGCGTGCTGTTTTGCGAGCTGCTTCAACAGGGAAAACAATTGATTCTCAGGTCTACTGTACGCAGCTAACAAAATTGAACACATCATTGCGACAGAAACGTCAAGAACTGGCCAATCGCAAAGGTGTGATTCTCCACCACGACAATGCCAGATACCACACCGCAATAATCACTAAGTGAAAATTAGTGCAACTTGGCTAAAATGTTTTGCCCCAACCGTCGTATTCTCCGAACCTTTCACCATCCGACTACTACTTGTTTCGCTCCCTGGAAAACTCGCTCAATCGTTCGCTAATCAGATAACTATGAAAACGTACCTCAACAGGTGTTTCGCCTCTAAGCCCTAGACCTTCTATAAGAGCGGAATAATGAAATTGTTGGAAATATGCCATAAATTGTCATAAACAAAAACGGAGAATATATCATTGATAAAAATTCATCCTTTCTATTTTATTTCAGCCTTCAAAAACCGAACGGATATGTGGAAACACTAATATATTCTTTATTGTCTGAACATTTACAACATCAATCTCGTTATTTAATACCTTATCGCATACCCTACTGTTTGAGAAAACACACGGCACTCATTATACACAGAGGCAACATATACAAAATAACAACTCTGCAACAATTAACTGCTGCTCTACAAAGTGGCGTATCAAAATGCAACAAAATTCACACCTACATCTTCCTACACATTCATCGCCTACGTTATTAATCAATCATTTACCTATAGTTCCATTCTAGTCTTGTAAATGCTTACGCATTTATCATTCAAATAGTGTTCAAAAATGTTGAAATTACAAAATGACCAAAATAATTTAAGACATTGACGTTAAAAAAATAAAGAAGTTTCAATTGAAACTGCTACAATAACGTATAACAACCATGTTGCTTATGTCTGCATCCTATCTCTCCAATTCAGTTCCACACCATCACAAAAATTAATGTAGTAACCTGCCTTGAAAAATAAATAATAATAAAAATATTACAGTATATAATTTTCAGAATACAGATTTGTAGTTTCTTTGGCCAAGACATAAAAACTTATATCTTCACTGTGTTTCAGGTTGCTAATGCCAGTATTTATTGTAAATGGATAAAACCCAAAGATTTTTCAAATACTTCATCATTACCATTGCTATCTAATTCTGTTGGTGATATTGTGCTACATTTCATCTAGAATAATTTAAATTTGACCAGAATAAGTAATATATTTAAAATGTGTTAATGCGCGAATCTCTTCTTTATTGAGCTTCAAGCTGATTGGTTCTAGTAGTAGTATGCTATAATTTTATATATGTTTTTTGAAAAACAATAAAAAGTTAGTTTAGAGATATCAAAATGAATGTATGGTCCTTAATTGTTAATAAAATCAAAACCACATTTTTGTAATACTTCTGGCTTTAGAGTGTTAATTATACTCCGCATGTAATCAGTCACTAAATGTTTGGTTTTTAATTCTTTTTGTTAATTCAAAGCATAAAAGATAGGGCACATCTTGGAGTACGAAATATAACTTTTTTTAATGTCTAACTTTTTCCACTTCGCGTAAATGAGCTCTTTCGACGACAAGGTTCATTACAGCTCTTAACATCTCTTTGATCTATTGCCCTAATTTCTGTGTGAATATTTTCCTTAAATTGTGGAATTGTTCCAATGTGGCTTCAGCTGTATAACTGGTAGCGCCATCTAGATGAAACCACATTCCTGGTCTATGTTCCACTGCAGGTCTCACAAAATTCTGATGCATGGCCGTATATCGTACTCGGTTTATGGTAACTTCTTTAACATTGTCACTTTGAAAAAAAAAAAACTGTCCGATTATGTCTCGTGATGTTACTCCACACCAAACTGTGCATTTAATAGGATGAAATTCATGCTGGAATACCACTCTAGGATTTTCAGTGGCCTAAAACCTGCAATTTTGCTTAATTACCATTCCATTTAGGTGAAAACGAGCTTCGCCGGACATAATCAGACTATGCACTCAAACTTTAACAATTGGCAAGAGCCGAAAACAACTTAATGATAAATCTATGTGCATAATTCAGCCGTCCTGAGTAATCTGCAGGTTCTAATTACTAAACCATTTGAATTTTGCACGAATAAAGATATAATAAATAATATAATAAACCGTGAAAAATCTGCTGTAATGAAGTACGACAGATATTAAGTTGAGTAGCTCGCCTCTGAGTCGACGTACCTGGGTTTCCTTCGATACCATCCCTCACAAGATCTACATTTTCTTTTGTACTAGCTGTTCGTGGTATCCAGGTATGTGGAAGGTCACCTACTGAACCTTGTTACTCAAACGACAAATCATTGCCTCCGAAGGTGCATCTCTAACGTTAAAATGACGACGATATACTCGTTGCGTTTTTACAATTAAATGTTGTTCCTCAAAGTAGACTTAACTATTTTGGTGCGTTGTAACGTACTGTATTTTACCATAGTAATTTTTAACACTTATCGAATGCACTTTCTCGAAAAAAGAAAAGTTCATTACTAAAAAAGTTATATAAAGGTCGAACCCCTTCGTGACTTTTGGGCCACCCTGTACAAATACTTAAATGTTAAATTAGTATCAAAAAAATAAAAAATCTAAGTATACCAAGGAAATTTTTGCGCTTACAGATTAACTTCCTTAAATTGTCAGAATTGAGGCTAAGAACACCTTAAATAGTATACTTACGGTAATTATTATTCAGTAAAGAAATGCTTTAAGTTACTTTAAATTATTTTGAAAGATGACTAAGCAGATAGAGAGATGTCTTCTGTAATTAAAACCCAGTGACGTTTTTCTGTCTGAGTTCTCACTAATTTTAATGGTTCAGCTTATTCAAGATATTATTAACACCAAGATCGTTTTGCACCCTGCATAAATTTTTCTTCAGTTGTATATTCTAGCAAATTGGATAGAAATCAGCAGTCCAGTAATGTATCTCTACGTAACTCAACAACAAATATCTATAAGTAATGCATGCTTGGATGTCTGTTCTTCAACTTATCATCATAGGCGATGTATTTAGAAGTAATCATAGATGTCAATGGCCTCTTAGAAGCCCCAGTCCTGGGTCCTAGGTTTCCTCTGCACAGTTGTATAAAATATCTTGCCTGCTTTACTAGGATTTCGGATCACAAATAGATTATTTACTATCATTTCACTTTTACTATTTAATTAGAATCAAAAATATATGATAATTTGAGTGCATTAAAAATAAAATCCATTCTGAAGTCTATTTAGAAGTAATTAACAGTTTAATCTTCACCTCTTGTCATGATCCAGCTAAAATTAGATCAAGATAAATGAGTTAAAAACGACTCTGATGACTGCAGACATCCGTCTTAATTTTTTAATTTTTGGATGTTTGATAAATTAACTACGAGGCCTTATGGAAGTCTTATTTTTTCTCTCTACTATAGAAATTTCTCACCAACAGAAATTGATTATTTAAATCAATTCTGGTACTGAAGAACTTCTCTTCCTTGACCAATGGTTTTTGTTATAGTTTAGAAATTTGAGCCATTGATATGGATAACTGATTGCACCAATCTTGAGGCTATTTATATTTCTGTTAATACTTATTTATGTTATGACCTTAAACTGAGCCCACTTTATTGTTATAAATCACATTTTCTAGGGCTTCACAGCACTCAAGCTTTATGCTACTAAGCCGAATATTTCATCTCTATTACCTGTTATTAGAATCTGCATATTTTCCCTATAAGTTTCTTCTCTATCTTTAATGTTTTGGTTATCCATATTGTTGATCTTTCTGGTAGTATTGGCTGTATGATTTCCTTGTAGATAGACAAAATTAGATTTTGGAATAATCAGCATGTTTCCCTCTACAATTCATCCGTATTGCCAAAAGGAGAGATAGTTGTAGCGTTTTGGACGATTTTTTAAATCAAGTTTCATAGGTTACAAAAAATCCTTTTAATTTATGTTGAGATTTTTCTGAAACTAAAATTGATTAAACGATTAACGATATTGATAATCATACCATTAAATATTTATTTACTTTTTTTATTAAGAAGTAAAAGTATCAAAATTAATACTCTTAAATATTATTACAACATAGTTCTTTGGGAAATGCTCGTTTTTTAATATTTTTAGTTATTAATCTAAATTAATTTCAACTGCTTTTTAATTTCTATTACTTGTGTTTTCTTTTTATATAATGTAATACATAGTAATAATTTTTAATATCGAGTTATAATCATTTGTTTCTTTTAATTTCAGGAAGGTGTTTCCAGAATGGACGTCCATGCTTAAATGCCCGTGTGCGTGTGTATGTATATATGTGTATGTGTGTGTGTGTGTGGAAGACGTGTGAGGGCGTCAGCGTCGCGACGCGTCCCCTCTCCCCTCCGGCCCTTCGCGACGCCGTGTGACGCAAGCGCGTCCCCCCAAGTCGATAACATTGCTCTGCATCTATTATATTTTAAAATGTGACTGGAATAACTTAACATTAACCAAACAAAGACGCTCATTTGTGTCACAAAAAGTTTATACCGTAAGACGAGAGAGGATCCCTCTCCGCTCTCCGCCGCCATTCCTTGCCGCCCGGCCGTACGTCTTCGTTATGCCCCCGTCTTAATGTTCGGCTCGGCCCTTGCGAAATTTACGAGGGCCGTTATTAATGAGCCGACCTTGTTTTTGGCCACTCCAGACAAATAATTATAAATAATTTTGTATAAATCATTTAAAGGCAAATAAAAGGTAAGGATACTTATCAGCGCTTTGCCAAAAATGTCTTAAGAAATAGTTACCATAATATTTAATCTTATAAATTGAATGTCAATAGAGTTCGAGATTTTATTATGATTTTTGAGGTTTAATCAACAGTTGCTACCTAATAGATCTGCAATGTTTATCCAAATACATTAGACGTTCGTAATTGCTAAAGGTGGTTTCCTAAGTTCAAAGCAATCCTGTTTTTGTCGATCTGGAAGAACATGGATAATGGCGTGGAAGTGGAAGCAAAGTTGTCAAACACTATTAACCAACCTTTTTCGACCATTCAAGAATATTTATAAGGAGATTAGAAAAGTAAGCAGAATAGGTGCTTGAGGCAAGAAAATGTGTCCAAAGAAAACAAAACTAACTGATGAACCACATGAAACTTAATGCTTCAGCTGCAGGTTACAAAAGCATATTTTGATTGCTTACTGGAATTTAATAATGGGTTCTCTACGACGATCCGAAAGGCAAATTTCAGTAGCTCTATTCAAGTTTGCACGCAAAAAGGCGCTTTGGTATGTTGTGTGGAGTATTTGCGGGGTCTTTGATTTCTATGTGCTGAAACCTGGACAAATTCTGAAATTAAATCTTAACCATCATTTATTGGATCTAGTTAATCAATTTTTATTTAAAAAAATAGCCAGCTATTGTCAGCAGAAAAAAGGCCTGCCACCGCAACAAAAACTATGAAAACAAAAATGAATAATTTTTAATAATTTATTACAAAATATCTTGAACACACTATTCTGGTGTACTCGTAATGATTACAAATATTCTTAATTATTATAATTATAATACTTTTATTTATTCTTAGTGTTACATAATATTTTTAGGGGAATTTTGTATGAGCTTTCTTGTGTGCTATGTATGTAGAAGCTATACATTTTACGAATGTATCATTAATCAACACCGTTAAAATTATAAAGTTTACAGTCGTAATGATAAAATACTTTATGTAAATTTGATGTAGGGCCGCGTCCGGGTCGAGGGCAGCGTCCTGCACGCCGCTCCGCAGATATAAAGCACAAATTTATGTAGATATAACTGCTAAAGCCCCCGGGTATATGGACGTCTTAACGTTTTATTCTTTTTTGAGAAAAAATCTAATTTGAAGGTGTCAAAGAAAAGCCATTTTCCATTTTCCGTAGCGTCCAGTCTATATGCATATAGATACGAGTCGAGTTGACCATCTGAATATTACCGAGGGTTTTATTCAACGTAATTTATCGGCCTTTCCTCGCTGCGAACGAACGCGACCGGAAATGATATTTATGAGATATTTGTACTACTTTCGATACATATACATATATGAATTATCATACCCGATATATATTTTTTTATTATTATATATAACTCGGATCTACATAAATCATTTTGTTATAGCGCTTCCTAATCCTGCAGAACTTTTTCCCCGTTCCGGTTCGTCCCTTTTCGCCCCGCGCCGCCCACATCCAGAGACTAAATTAGGTAATCCTGCGGAGATATTAAAACTAAAAATTGCGAGGGCTAATTTACGGCCGTAGTAAAAAAAAATGGAGGGGGCGGCGGCGGAGGCGAATGGAATCGTTTAATTCGCGCTGAAATTGTAATATTTCGAGAGGCAGGAAGAAGCGTGCTGTGAGAAAGGGACGGTTAAATGAGGAGCAGGGTCCAGCTGAGCGAGTGTATCTCGCATGATGTGTTATATGTATGGAAATAAGGAATTGATGAAAGACGAGAAGGATTTATATCGATATCTGACCACATTCTCAATTCGCATCGCCCGATACATCCATAGATTTCGCCACCCTATTCCGGTTAATCAATATGAAAATCAAATATATCCGAACAGGCAGATCCAATCTCGCACACCCGAACCCAACCCCATCCACCCCGTTTTAAAACAACCAGATCCCCGAAGGACAGTAATTGGAAAACTCTGGCTAGTAATCCAAAGACGTCCCTAATATTACATTTAAGCATGTGGGAAAAATATGAAACGAATAAATGTAGTTCTCTTTTAAAAACTTTAATATATTCAAATAATAATATAGATTACATATGAAGTAAATATAACTTAAGTAACTAATTTATATAGAAAGCATAAGAAATTATCCATGGTTTAATACTAGATACAAAACTAAAATCGGCTTATATACAAATGAAATATACACACATGTTAAGAAAATTGAGAGATTGTAAGAAATAGATTATTAAAGAAAAAAAAAACAGCATTAAGCTGAAGGAATAACTTGTAATAACACATTTTGTAGACGACTTACATTCATTAATTTATTTTGGTATGTATAGCTTCTAACATGTTTCATTGGGACCTGAATTATCAAAAAATGTTATTCTATATAATATAGCAGAATTTACTTCAATATTTTCTGGCGATCTTGACATTTTTACAACCCCATTCATTAAAGTTAAAGGTGATCTGCTAAATTGTCTCGTAATACTTTATATATTATAAGAAAATTGTGTTCTTTCTTAATTTGTTTTTATATTTGTATATTATTTTTATAACCCTATTAATGGACTTTAAGTCTGTGAGGTTTTGTAAATAAATAAATAAATATAAATATATTGGAAATTTACTTCATTAGATACTTAAACGCGATTGAGCATGAATTAAAATGTATGTAATTCTCTCAGATTCTTAAAAATTATTCGATTTAGAAAAAAGGAAAATAAAACCCGTCCAATCAGTGAATATTATTTAATTGTTCTGCGCCTTTTGAATTCAATACACAATTTTAAAGATATGCCTTCAGATATAAAAATTAAGTCTGTTCTCACCACATCAAGACGAGATCAACTTAAATCGCTGCATAGGCAGTTATCTAAATGAACGGATAACGGAGAAAAGAATTGAAAGATTAAATATGTTATGGGTGACCCAAAACATTTTTCTTCGTCTCGAGGAAAGATCAAAAACTAAGGATATACTTTCGCAATGCAGAAGAGATTCAAAAAATAATAATACTTTTACTTTAAGTAATTTTAAAGAAACGTCACTGGAAATCTTTATAGAAAGATTTCATGTAATATTTAGAAGTAGAACGGCAGAACTATAATAATTTTTTACCGGTTGCCCCATACTGTTCTTCTCTCATTTCTCATCCTTCTTCGGTCTCTTTATTGATACAAGTTGACAATTTTATTTTACATAATATAATCTTTATTGTGTTAGTAGCTTGGCAGCCTTACACGTGTCAATATAATAATTAATTTAAGTACAGTTAATAATATTATAATTAATGCTTATAATTCGTATTGCACGGCGCTGAAGGCCAAAAATTCGATGCCTAATGGCCGAGTGACCCCAGGCAAGTAAACTATATTGTAGGTGGCTTTGGATGTGTGAGAAATAGTACTGTCGAAGTGCTTCATTGGGTACTTGAGTTGCAATGTTTCTCAATGCAAATATGTTTTTCGCTAATTTGTTTGCAAGTTGATCACCTTGACATGACCAATTCAGGTGCATGTCTAAATGTTCGCCTAGAAATTTGGTAGTATCAACCTTCGTGGATTTGAGTGTAAATACAATTTACCTGTTACGAATAGTTGTATTGTACTAGTTGTACTATTGACTGCATCGACTGTGCCGGCAAGAATGAAAACATGGTCCTGTTTGGTGAAATCTTTACAGAGTTTGGGTAGATCATCGACAACATCGCAGCATTTGGCATTTGGTTTGAAGAATGTTGTAACTTTTGGTTTCAATTGGAATTTTGTGAACACTGATGTAAATAGATCTGTCATATTTCTGCCGTAGTTATCTGTTAGCAGTAAAACTTTTGAGTCAGGTGGGTAAATATTATCAACGTGTGATTTGTTGCTTAGTGTATTTGTTTCCTTATAAAAATCGTTAGTTAAATTGTTGATCTTGCCTTGTATGTTCTGTAGATTTATTGAATCGAGTTCTCGCTTTTGTTGTTTAATGTTTAGTATATATGTTTGACATTCACTGCAGTTTTCTGATCACTGTCTAGATTTATATTATCACGTTGGTTCGCTTCATAATGTTCCAGTTCATCTCGTAGATCTTTGTTTTTGCGCTTTGTATAATTTAGTTGCTGTTCTAGAAAAATAAAAAAGTCAGTCTACACTAACCGAAATTTGAACCAGTCTCTGTTCCAAGTATCACTATTCTTCCGACGATGTATCCTGGCCACCAGACCATTGCCGAGTTCTTAAAGTGTAAACGGTGGCCCAAACTCTCATCCACGTCACCTCTTTCCTGCTGCCATTCTCACCACATTAAAGTGAGTTCAACCTAAATTGTTGCATAGGCCAGAAATGGCCAACATATTTGCTTGTATGGCAAAAATACTTCGGTGAAAGAACTCTGCCCGCAATAAATAAATAGAGAAAAGAATTGAAATATATTTTCGTAAATGTACACTATATTTCCGGACAACAAAAAACGCCAAATGTATACCATATTTCCGGACAGAGGGAGTAATATAATACACGCTGTTAATTTAAGTAATTCTAAAGAAACATCATTGGAAATATTTGGAAGATTTACAGTAATATTTAGAGGTGAGATTTTTTAGGGACATGACTAATAGTCGTCATACTGAATCCAGGGACAACGGTGGAACTATGATAATACTTTCACCTCACATCCTCCTTCAGTCTCTTTATTGGTACAAGTTGATGATTTCAATTTACAAAATTTTTAGATGAACAAATTAATAAAATAAATTATATAGAATATATTCAACCGTTGAAAGCAAAACAGATAAGCATGTGATTCCTATTAAGCTTTCTATCCTCTTCAGAATCATCTCCTGCCTCCTCGAGATGATGGCTCAAGCAACGGCAACGGTAACGCTCATTCAGACTAACTCTTCGATCATTTCCGCCGGGTTCCTAGAACCTAAACGGTGTCCCAGACTCTCCTCCACCTGACCTCTTTACTGCTGCAATTCTCTGCATCAAATAGGGAGTGATATGCCGTGTCTTCTGCCGTCTGCTCGCATCGCCTGCTCTTCGCGTACTCTATTTTACCGATTCACAAGTAGCTCAGAAGCATCGGAGACCGGAGAGTAACTGGGTAACTGGCTGGTGTGCAAGTCTAGTTTTCCGCTTTGCCATGAGAATGCGGATCCACTTTCCTTTGCTACCTGCTCCCCACCTGCTCTACCAGCTGTTCAGCAGACGTTGCCTGGCTATTTTCAGGACCGAGGGAGGAGAGGACGATAGCATTTCGGTAACCTCTGTGGAAATCATGCAATAACCTCAACCTCGTGCGTCGGGCATAGCTCCAAGCCTCAGAACTGGTCGTAACTTCTCCACGTTCCGTTAAACTTAGGATTCGCCTCTATCTCTATCTGTACCCCAAGGTAGGATTCCTGGCCCAGAAGAATGATAGTGTTCCCTATGTTCCTCCTTGCTCTTCGTCCGGAGAGCCACGTTGCCTTAGTCTTGTGGCCGCCCACATCCAGTCGCACGGATCTAATCTCATCTGGTCCTTAGTGGCATTATCTACATCCAGACTTGAGACTTGAAGACTTAGTATAATGCCATAGATTAATTTTTGTAAAATTGTTTCAAGAATTTTCTTATCAAACAATTCTATCTGAAATTGGTGGTGTCACTACTACGATTGCTGGGAAGCTTCATTGCCTTATAGAAAAAAATCATTTCCGGCCATGCATTGCTTTGTAATTTCCCATCATCTAGATTTACTTTATCGATTCTAAACGATTGTAAGCATAGAATTGATGGATATTTTATTTTAGTTACATATATTTTTATTTGAATGTTTTTTTTACTACAGACACATAAATAAACCAAGCTATAAATTTAAAAGAAAATGCATGCATATCTAGAATCTCAAGTGGTGATAATTGAACTTTGCTAGCTAGCCGAATTTTGGGAAAAGATTTTAGTACTTTTAAGGGATATTTGGAAAGCACAGTTTGCTAAGTAGTTAATGCAAATTTAGTGTTTGGTTCTAGTATAAACTGTGATAGGAGTAACTTTGGTAGTTTAATATAGAAATCTATTGGATAGGACACGGATTTTAGAAGAGTTTCGAGTTTGGTGGGGGTTCTTATGACTAAAATAATTTTGTATGAAGTTGTTCATATAGTTTAAGGCCCTGTTATTGATTGCAATTTTATAGAGTAGAGATGAGGTTTCAAGGAAAGTTTTAAATAGGTATTTGGAGATGTCGTCTTCTTTGGGTGCCTATTCGTTCTGAATATTGGCGACCATCCTGCATATGATTACTTCGTTCACGACGGATCTTAATAGCTCGGTGGTAGTTTTGAGAACCATGTTTTTAAGTTTTTAAACCATAATATTCTGCTTCTTCCTGGTCCTCTTTTGCTACAAACTTTCCCTTGGAGAACATATTTTAAAAGGCGGTATTTAGTCTCGTTTCTTTTAATGTGTCCAAGGTATTCTAGTTTTCTTCTCTTGATGATTTTCATTACTTACTACTAGTACTACTACTACTACCAAGTCCTTCTTCATTCGTTCTATCACTGCATTGTTGGTCACTCTCTCTACAGAAGAGATCCTCCATATTCTTCTGTGTAGCCACACTTCGAAAGCCTCGAGTCTTCTTTGTGTTCCTTTGGTTATTGTCCATGATTTAATTCCATAAAAATTTATCGAGACAATATAGCATCGAAGAAGTCCGATTTTGATATCGATGCTGAAACTGTAACCTTTCAACAGTTTAGCCATTTAGTTAAAGACAGCTCTTACTTTCTCGATTCTGCATCTAATTTTCTATGTAGGGTCAATCAATCAATCTTCATTGATCATGATTTCCAAGTAGGCAAACTGTGATACCTTTTCTATTAGTATGTTGTTGATTATTAGTTCGTCCTTTCATTTGCGTCTTTACTAATTGCCATAAATTTAGTTTTAATAATGTTAATTTCTAAACCATAGCGAGTGCTGGTGTATTTTATTTTGTTCATTAGTTCTTGTAAGCTGTTTATACTATCGGTGAATATCACAGTATCATCTGCTTATCGAATGTTGTTTAATCATTTTCCATTCAGCAGGATTCCTATGTCGGTAATTTTAAACGATTCTATGAAGATTTCTTCTGAATAAAGATTAAATATGAGCGATGAAAGAGAGCAACCTTTCCTAGCGCCTCAAAGAATACTGACTGCATTGGTTTGCTCCTCCGCATTCGTCTTGATAGTAGCTGACTCATTTCAGTATAGGTTCTGGATAATCCTAAAATCTTTATTATCCATCCCTGTGTTGTTCAAGACCTCCATAATCTTTCCAAATTGTATTTTATCAAACACCTTCTCATGATCAATATAACAAACGAAAATACCACAGTTTATGTCTATGTAGCGCTGGAACAATACCTGCAGACAAAACAGGGCATCCTTTGTACCCACACCCTTCATTCATAAATACAAACAGTGTGTCTGTTACTATTTCTTCGCATAGCTTTTAGATTTTTGGTAACATTATAAATTCTGCGATGAGCTATTCTTTTAGAATGTTCCTAGTATTGTAGATGTTATTAAATATGTCTGTTAAGAGAGAGAGAGAGAGAGAGAGAATAACATCTTTATTAGAACAAATATATATACAATTTGAAGAAACATATACAAATGATAGGCAGTACGCGTTAGTCTGTCTACTTGGGCCATCGACAATCAATCTTTCTGCCCTGTCTTGACTCTAAGATCTGTGTAAAAAATAAATAATGATGTTAGGTAGCTTAACAATTTTTTGATTCGAACTAATGATTTGATGTAGGATGGTTAATTGATGTTTATGTTTAGGGCAGATATTGAGGTTTTGGTGAGTGCAGAATTTATTGATGAGTATTACATTGAAGGGACTGTTGACAAATTTCATCCTGCTAAGAATTTGATGGATTTATCGTCAAGAAGTCTGAAGAATTCTGAATGTTTCCCATCTGGTCCTGGAGCCTTTACTTTCTTTAGGATGTTATTGGCGGCTTGACTTAGTCTGTCATGATACTAGTTCCAGACTCGGTTTAGATGTGGGGTGAGTTTCCTCTTTTGTCGAATAATAAGCGTTATATGTACTTCTTTAATGTCTTCTCTATTTACAATCAGCTCTCCTGCATCATTAATAAGTTTTCCCACATTTGGAGATATACATTGCATAAATAATGGTATTATTATTTGTTACCATAGGGGAATTTGGTGTGATGTTGTGAAAAGAGATACATAGTTGAATTGATTTTGATCTTCCGTTTGAAGCTTCAATGGAGTCAAATGTTTGTTTCGTTGGTTGAAGAGTGGATTCGCGAATAAAGAACTACTACCTCTCTACGTAATCACCTCACAAATTTAAATATTTGTATTCATTTATGATATACTTTCATGCCACGTTGAGTTTTGTAAACAGATAGTAACCTAAAGGAAGTAAGTATAGACTACAGGGTAGATGGTTGAAAGTTCATCCGTAACAATTGTAGACAGTACAGAACGTGAATCATCATGAGTGTTCTCTCTTCCTAAGTTAAAATTATGACGTAGGCACCGAACCGATGCTTCATCCATAATATTTTCTTCGTACACATTCTTCAATTAATTAAATGACCAATATCCAAGGTCAAAAATTTCTTGTGTTCAGAAATGTAATCACAACTTTAACTTCATAACTAAAGACCGCATAGAAGACGAAAGAGATAGATAGGGATGTAAACCACTAACTACAGGTGGGAGGAAAACAGATAGAGCCTAAAGATGTTTCTGGGGGTTGGATATATAAGAGGAAGAGAGATCAAAGCATCATAGATAAATAAGGGAAATACAAAACTATATATGTAGACTACAGAGAAAAAACTAATGTACTGGCAGAATTGTTTTATGATCTATATTGCCTTATTAAAACCACAAAACTGGACAAAAAAAATAAATTAAGTTATCATATTGCTATATTAAGCATCAATAAAATTTACTGCTTCGCTAGAATCATTTTCGAAATTTTCGAGAAAAGATAGTCTAATGATGCCTTCAGCCCAAAATCAAAACAGTGATACATTGAGGATGCATTTATTTTTAGAAAACCTCACGTGGGTTCTCTGAACACGAAATGATGTGGCAAGGTTGACGATTAACAAAACATCATCATCGATGAACATGAATTTGTTAAAAAAAATCGCTATACACATAGGCTTTAGTTCTTGTGTCAATTGAATTTTGGTAGCATGGAAACGCATATCTTTAGTAAAAATATGTTGTAGAGAGCTTCTTGAAATAACTAATTTGTTATTATTATCAATGAATTGATGTTCCTAGATTTACACGAAATGCTTAGACATGGGCATTTAAATGGTTTATCTTAGAATACCCAGCGGATTTATTCTTTTATCTTATTTCTTTATTTAGCATCACCAGTTGAACCAGTTTGTCTACATTTATAATTACTCTTCCGTACGGAATTTACAAACTATTGCTGCTAGACTTTCGGTATTTTGTTTTATTTCAACTATACAAACTTGCTACTCTATCAAATATTGCACCACTTTTAAACTAAACTATTATACAACAAATGTTATTTATAGGGTTTCGAGCACTCTACTATAAGAATGGTACAAAAACATCTTGCATTCATTTTTGGATCAAAGCGGGTAAAAAAACCTACTACTAGTGTTCAAGATCTAAACAAATTTTTGGATTCAGTACAGCTATCAATAATTATATTTATCATAATACAATCAATAGAGTTATGAGACTTGCTAATCTACTTAATCTAAATGTTGATTTTGATTTGTACATTTCTTTACTTCTTCTTTCAGTAAATTTAAGGCTGTCGCCTAAGTTAATTTAAATAATTTATGCTTAAACTTTTGTTGTTATTTGTTTGTTATATGTATTATAAGATATTGTATTTAGATTCATAAGTGTAATTAATTCATACATAAGGTGGAACAATTAAGTAAATAAATAACTGATAGATTATTTAAGCAATTATGTATTATTAGTGAACTTAGTTCTTAGCCCTATCGTTCTGTGAATCTTCTGAATATAATTGGAGATTTTTTTAGGTGAGCTTCTCCTGATACACTTCACAGTAAAATATTCCTTTTTTTTTTGTAAATTTTTTTTTTAAATATTCATATTTTATAAGAATAGTTTAATAGCAACACATATTAAACGTTTATTTTTATTGATATTATTAGACAAACACATTTTTTTTTACAAAATAGCAGGTGTTGACACGTGGGCGTCTGCCGAATACACCTTCCACGTATATTTTTTCTTCTCGGTGCTTCATTTTAATTTTCCATCTCGGACAGATGTCAACAGGACGGAAGGAGTACACGTTCGACCCGTGTTAAACAACTGTTGCAGCTCGGTTGTGCAGGTGGTCATGAGGGAAAACTGGAGAACTATAGGGCCAGTAATTAAATTAGATAATAAATATGCCGCGCGTGACCGTTAATTGTATTACCATGCAGGTAACTCCTCAAACATATTGTGTGCACAAAAAATAACGAATCGGTTTATTGGATGATAGATGGTGGCAGGATATTAGGGGATAATTTGAAGAAAGTTGTAAAAAGTACTTAACGGGTTTGATTTATGGTCTGTACGACGTAGTGTTGTTAGAATAAAGCTTCAATATGTACATAATTAGAGAAAAATCATAAAATTAACTCTTATAATTAACTATTATTTACTATTTCTTAAGTAAAATTATTCACGGTCATTATATTCGTTACATTGTCCAGAAATTTATGAAACGAGTAAAATAAGTAATTTAATTTAAGGAGTTGTATAAGTATAAAAACTAAATAAAATCTGTTAAAACCATCTGGGATTAACAATTAACAAGAAATTATATATATAGAAATCAAAAATATCGCACGTATAGTGTTGGTAGAAAATAATATTTTTAATAATTCCGTTTGTACAATGCATAAATGTAAATTACAGTTTTCAAAAGATTTTAAAATTTACTATCAAAATCTACATTTAAATTATCTTAATATGCAAAAACTATTGAAAATACAATCATCAAATCTTCTCTTAATTCACTGCCAAAGTCTTTCGAAAACACCAAGGTGGTTTCTAATTTTGTTAGTCCCAGCAATTATCCGATGTCGCAAATCTTCCACATTTAGAAGCCAATTTAGAATCAAAAAACAAATTGTAAAATTTGTAATTACAATAATATTGTGTCATATAAAATAATAATGAATATATGTATTAGAAAATCGTTAATATTACAAAAATATTCATTTATCAATTATTGTAAAGTTATGGAGAATGTCTCAAAGTAAAATTCTAATCCAAAATAAAATCTAAAATACATTTGAACTTCGAAAACTTAAAACAAATGTTAACTTGTACTAATAAAAATATATGAAATGATCAATTCAATGGGAACATTCTAAAATGTATTTACTAAAGAAAATAATATGTTTATAATATATATAAATCAGCAAATTTTTTATTTAATACAACCTAACTAATATTTGTACAACCTTATGAAGAACAGATTATAAAAATCACATTCCATAAAATAATAGGTATTTTAAGCTAAAAGACCTATGGTCGATAGCCAAGAAGAGAAGGACAAAAAAGCATTATAATTGTTATGTTGCATTATTGTACTACTATCTTTAATAAAGGGTGTCCTAAAAAATACAATTTCTAGAAATACAAATAATTCTGCGAACTCTAAAAATGAAAGCTATAAAAAAGATCATTTAAACTAATTCTGTATAAAAAGATATTAGATTGAAAAAATATTCTTTACAAGGGTAAAATTTATAAAAAAAGTAACTGAAATTGGACCATTGGCTTGATTGGACCACCATCGTAACTTGAAAACTATAAAGTAATGTATTCTTAATAAAGGCAACATATGCTGCGTAGTCCCTGCAGAACATGATATCGTTAATTCAGCTGGCTTCTGAGCGAAACAAAGTGACCAGTGGCAATTTTGTGTTTACAAGCCAGTCGTAGAGATTTACGTGTTTTGCATAGTGTGTTGTAAGTAATCGATTTTTCCTATTACAAGATAGTGAATATATTCTTCTATGCTGAGATAAATAATCTCATTGCTAGTAGTTCTTTAGGGATTAATATAAAACATAAACTAAATTAGGTTAGCGTTGCTTTACCATGTGGTTGTTGGTCAAATTTTACCTGTCCATTCTAGGTAACCCAAAGATAAAAAATGTATCCATGCCTACTTCCAAAAAAAAAATCCTAGTGCCACCCTGCATCTCTATTTATTTTTGATTAATTCTAAATTAATTTTTTAGACAGGTATGGCTAAAAGAGGACCGTACGGGCGTTGGTCTGAAAGCGAACTTTTAATGGCTGTTCAAGCTTATAGAAAAGGGGACATTGGTTTGAACAGGTGTAGTCGTATTTATTCCGTTCCCAAATAACTATTAGAAGACACGCTGATGCAAACATTTTAAATGTAATTGAAATAAAAAGACTTGGTAGACTACATTTTTTGTCGAAATGGAAAAACTTTTTGCTAAACACTTTCTGTAATTTGAAGAATGTCTTTCAGAATTAACTATCAAGGAAATTTCAAAAAGACAAGAAAACTGAAAGGAAGAAATTTTATTGATTTTTTAAAAATTATTAATGAAGCTTCACATCTGCGATAACCACAAGTGAGCATACAATGTAATCTGCTGCTCCACTTCACGCCAACAAGCCAATCTCGAATATGCGACATAATTTCGAAAATACGACCGACTATACTACTGACTTTTGTCACCATTAATGAACCATTTTCAATTTTTTGAATCGTTAATACTTAATATTAAAAAAAACATCCAAAAAAAGTGAAGATTTTTTTGAAAGACTTATAGTAAATTAATATATAAACATTTCATAAAATAAATACAAAAATTTTGAAATACTATGTTTTACAAAAATTATATATTTTAAAAAATAATTTCCACAATTAAAAATTCCGCAGGTTGTGTGTATGATGTAAAATTGTTTATAATTCATCCAGAACTTCATGCCATTATGGCAGATTATATCAACTCAATTTAATTATGATTATGTTTGAAGAACTGATCGGAAAAAAATTCTAAAAATTAATTTTGTTAAAATATAGAAAAATTAAATTATATCAAAATTCAATACCCTAATTGGTTGAGCACTTAGTTTAGTAATAATACTGGTGGTTTATTTTATTTGAGTGGTATATATAAGTATCCGACTAGTAGTAATCATAAATTGTGAGAAAGGAAATTCTAAAGAGTTGAATTTAACTTTAAAAAAATATTGGTTACTGCATTATGTAAAAGAAAAACTAAAAGTTTGGAAGATTAGAAGGGGTCTTGATATAGGCTTTGTAGCTATATTAAAAGAATCTTCTAGGATGAAGTAGCGAAGTACTAGTATCGGAAGTCAACTTATACAAATATATGACGCATTTAAATAGGCTTTCATTTAGTGGACGACGAATTTTATAGTTATTCAACAATACAATATAATTACATACATACCTGTCTATCGACGTTAGGTCTTTCTGCCCTTTCATTATAAATAAGGAGCAAAATTATAGGTTACTGTCGGTTTGATTCGAACAGATGAATTGTGTTTATTGGATATTGGTCATTAGGTTGTATATTGGAATTACACTTTTTATTCAGCAAGTTGTTATGACGATGTTTCGAAGAAAACTTTTTTAAAAGTGGCTAACATACGATAGGAAATTGGTGTGACTTTAGTTTCTTCATAGAATAGTTGGATGAATATGGAATGGGTCATTAGGTTACTAGAAAATGACAAAGGGTTAAGAGCCGATATTAGATGAAGAAGATTGTACCATAAACAACCAAGAGGTAGTAAATCGCTTTATAAACGTGCTGATGTTTGTTTAGAAATGCCTTGTTTTTATACGTTAGATATAGGAAATGACGCGCTTTGAGTTTGGATTTAACAAAAAAGGAATGGGATGTACCACTTATAGCTCTTTTTGTTTTCATTTTCGAGTCAAATAATATACCAAGGTATTTACAGGTGTGTGGAGAAAATTTCTAATGTACGAATTTTGGTTTTGAATGATGATCGAGTTATTCTGTGAAAAGGGATAAGCAGCTTCGATTTTGAAACATTGATTTCAATACGCCACTGAGAGAATCATGTTTGGAGGGAATAAAGCAATGTTTGAAGAGAGGAGAATACAGATAGTAGGATGGGAGCATGTGACACTTAAGTCATCGGCGAATAGGAGTGGGTATACGTTTGGACTAAAGAAATTCGGATCGCGATTGGAAATACCTGAGCAGCATAAATTGTATAGAAAGTGGAGTAGGATTTTTAATTTGCACAAGTGATTTGTTAGAAATTTATAGATTAAAATGATGGGGTGGCGGAACTTATTTGTAAACCTCAATACCAAACAGAATCAAACGATTTATTTAACATCATGGTTGGCCTTCGATATGCTTTGATTGGATATTGGAGACTAGAATAATTATGGGAAGAGAAGTTGATCTGTTGGGTGAGAATCTAAATTGATAATGTGTATGTAAGAATTTTCTGTTTCAACATAGATTCGAAAAACTTAACTACGATTGCGACTAGGGTAATAGGGCGGTAGTTTGCAGCAAATAAAGAATACAAACAATTATTCATTTCCTCATTCAAAAGGATTATACTGACTGGTGTAGCAAAAATTCAGGATTTTTAGGATACGGTCATGGACAGTATTAGATTTTTTTATGTATGAAACGCGGAATGTTATATCACTATGAGATAAATTTCAGATTAGTGTTGTTAAGTAGGTCATCTCATCAAATTTTTTATCGTTCACAATTTAACGTTCAAAATATTTAAGGACCATTTTTAAAGTAATAATCGTTTTGGTTTAAAGGTTTACGCAACCACTTTTTTCAATATCACTTTGCTATTCTTCAAAGTAATGCTTGTTCCGAAGCATTTATTTCTGAATGGAAGAGTTTAATAATCCCCTCCTCATAAATGTTGAACGGGAGTCCATTTTGCTCAATTTCTTACGTAAATATTACTACTATTAAACTAAAATTAAATGAAATTGAAAATTTAAATGTATATGTACGGGAGGTCAATGTCTTCTAAGCAAGGGACGGCAATCATGTTTGTTAAGAAAATCCTTGGCTTTTATACTTTAGAAATCGAAAATAAATAATTTTTTGAAAAGGGTTAAGAAGCTTGGATTTTGAAGGATTGATTTTAATATGTCTCTTATAAAAGTATGTTTTGAGGCAATTAAGCGATTTTTAAAGACAGGAAAGTATAGATAATACTAGTGTTAGGTATGGAAATGTCGTGGCCATAAGTTGAATTTTTATCAAAGTACTGACAAAATTATCGTTAATTATTTTACATATACCTGGATCGTTTTCAAAGTAAGAATAGTTATGGTTTAAAGGAAAATACAACTACTTTTTGTTTTTCAAATTTTTTTTTTACTACAGTAACCATCATATTGAATATTGGGAGCATGATGGAAATAAAATTTTATATGTAGGGTGTGTTGATCCCGTTATTTTCAAAAAATCTTCGATTGCACTAATTATTCAATAATGTATAATATTATATAATTATTCGTTTTATTTTTCCAAATTTTTCCCCAAAAACAGACCCTTGAAAAAAGTAATTTTCTCACGCTTCATGATTCTAAGAAATATAGTTGTAAACCTACAAGTTTGTTGTAACCACACAAACATTATTACTGTTGAATTCCCTTGATAATTAAAGGACATTGATGGAAAGAAAAATGTAAATGAAGGATGAGTAGGTTAATTTCCAATTAAAAAAATATTCCTCATATTTATTAAAAAAAAGTATTTACATTTCAATAAATAAATACAATTATTGTCTCCATTTGTTTTTTTACCAAAAAATCAGTTGCTTATATAAAAATAATGTTATTGTATTACAAAAATCTATTTTAACATCATATTCACGAATAATAATTAAGAGCGGTATATCAACTACATTAACTGTCTTAATAATTACTATTTCTTATGTGTCTGGTCATTTAATTTTATCTATACAATTATTTTATTTATTTGTTCTTTTAATATTAATTATGTATCCATTGTTTTCTTATGAGAGAGTGACATTGAAGTATATTATTAGAATTTCCATTTTAAACCATTTGGGCTTTTAATTGTAAGTGTTTTCCTATTTTGTTTGTATTTGTAAATTTGTAATATGTAAATGAATGCTGAATTTATTGGTGTAAAGGAGATTTCCTTAAATAAATTGAAAATTGAAATTGAATAATAAAGCTGAAAAATAAGAAGGGTCCTAAATTTGATCCTTGATGGATACCACTGATGAGACAAAAATGATTTATATTTATTTGTTTTTTTTAAATTTAAATGACATTTCATTTAATTAATATAATTACAAAACTTTCACAAAAAGACTTCACCACATTCTCAAATGCTTTGCTAAAACCAAACGCTAGATAATCATTTTTACATAATTTATTGAATTAGTTTAGCACGTTTCAACAAATATTATTTTTTATTATACTTATCTGAAAACACTTTGATTCCATATGCCTCTAGAATAATGGAATCGTCACTTTTTCAGGCGACCGCACAGAAAATGTTTGTTTGTGCGGTCTTTCTGTGCGCTAACCAATGTTTCCATAGTAGCAGATAAGGTTTGAAGTTTATTTTTGTGTCAGTGAAAGCCAATTTAAAAAATGTACTCAGACTTAGATGAAAATCCTGATGTTCCAGACGACATATTAGCTCAAGCGGCTCAAGTAAGTGCAGATTTACTACCGACAAAATCAAAAACAAGATACGAAAAGGAATATGAAATATTTAATGAATGGCGGGCTCAGAAGAATATAAAAAATGTAAGTGACGATGTACTTTTAGTCTATTTTTCGGAAAAGGCTAAATCTATGAAATCATCAACTTTATGGAGTAGATTCTCCATGGTAAAAAGCTGTTTGGCTATTAAAGAAAATATTGACACGAACATTTTTCGAAAAACTGTAGCATTTTTGAAGCGCCAAGCGGTGGGTTACGTACCAAAAAAAATCAAGAGTTCTTACAGCAGAACAAGTAACTAAATTTTTATGTGAAGCTTCAGATGAGCAATATCTATTAGCAAAAGTAATATTAGTGTTTGGAATATTCGGTGCGTGCCGTCGAGATGATTTAATACGTTTAAGTTTAGACGATATTAAAGATAA
Source organism: Ontholestes murinus (assembly GCA_963969525.1). Taxonomy (NCBI): domain Eukaryota; kingdom Metazoa; phylum Arthropoda; class Insecta; order Coleoptera; family Staphylinidae; genus Ontholestes; species Ontholestes murinus. The sequence continues at coordinate 30,273,350 of OZ018398.1, forward strand.
TGGTAGTTTTCTTGTCGTGTTTTTGCGAGATGGAAAAAATCATAAATCGAGAAGTTTCACGATTTCAAATGAAGGATGTACATTCGAGCCCTGCACACTTTACCGCAAATATGCAGATTTGCGGCCTAAACATATGGAGAGCAGAAGATTATTTGTAGCATACCGAAACCGTAAATGTTACGCTCAACATGTTGGATGCCATACTATCAGTGGTATCCCCAAACTTGTTGCGAAATACCTAAAACTAAATGATCACGAAAAATATACCGGACATGGCCTAAGGCGTTCTTCAGCAACCATGTTGGTCGAAAGCGGTGGTGACTTGCTTACTCTGAAAAGGCACGGAGGATGGCGTTCTTCCAGTGTAGCAGAAGGATATATAGAAGAATCTATACAAAGAAAAATAGAAGTTTCAAGGAAATTGTTTAACCCATCTCATGCGGAAAATACAACATCTGCAATTATAACTCAAGAAAATGAAATACTAAGGGGAATAAACTTTAACAATAATACTAATTGTACGATAAACCTTACTATTAATAATAACAGTTCCAATTAAATATGATTTTCGTTAATATTAACTCTACTTATATTTTCACTATTATAGATATTACAGTTTTGAAAAAAAAAAAATTATCAAAATATCTCTCTTAATATTGTTGTTTTCAAATAAGTATAATAAAAAATAGCGTTCATTACACGTCCAGAAATGGATTTTTCCGTGCTTGCATGACTTCCCGTGTCACGGTCACGCGCGCACGGAAAAATCCTTTTTTCTGGACTCCTAATGAAATATACTATTATTTAACACACTTGAATTATTCTAATAGTCTTTTTTAAACAAATATTTAATGTCATTTCTTACATTTGCGTTTTCTTTCGTAATTAAGCCAACGAAATAAGGATAATCATCGAAAGTAAGTTATTCCCGATTTGTATTAAATCCGTTTCAATTTTAGATCATCGATTGTGCATGTGATTTGTGGCTTTGTTTGAAATTCGTGCTGATAAATCAAGGGTCCTCTGAATGTGCACAGGCACGGGACAGATAATATTTCTTGTGGGAGAGATGTTTTGCGTGCGGTACCGCAATTAGGTCGCAGCGAATGTAATAAAATAAATTAATAAAAAGCACACTGTCTGAATGCTGCATTAATGTTCAATTGCACGGAAGAGAACCGACGTTTATCATACGAATGGAAAAATCGACGGAGACGAGACCAATAAGGTAAAATATGTAGAATAATTTACCGAAGAATTATAAAAATAAACACAAAGGTTTTTCACAAATATAGTAACAAATTACTAGTGAAAATAGTTCTATGTAGAGTATAAACATAATTACTAAACTTATTTATTTTTAAAAACAAGCGGTTTCAATGTTCAAAGGCTTGTTGCATTTTAATGAAATTAATGCTTAAAAATGTTAAGAATTTGGTCATAAAAGCCATTGTTACGTGGTAAGTAGTTTAGTGTGAAGAATTTGCTTCAATAAAATTATTTCTTTGGCTACATCCCGGGATAGATTTTACTTGTGCATCAAGTTTGTGCTAAGATCGTCTTGATTATAAACTACGGATTTTAAAGAACCCTAAAGAAGAAAATAAAGATCTCTCAATTTGGTCTTCTTTGATTCCTTCTTTAGGATTATTTGATATTTACAGTTTACAACGTATCCATTTATAATTAGGAAGATGGTAAGACTGTAAGATATCCTCTTCCAATCCTTTAATTACTAAATCGCATGTTCAGCTCAGGGGAACATGCTGTATTCACAAGTTTATATGCTAATCGTAAACAAAATAAAAATTTTACAATTATAATATATATTTGAATCTGTTAAGTATAAGAATTAAGTACCATATGATTATTGGCTTACGTGCCCAAAAGGAGGTTTCAGGATAAGCTTCTACTAATGCACAAACTATAAGATTATTTTCATGGGTGGACTTCTATAATTTCTCCGTTTTGTAGATATCTCTTTATAAGTTCTAAACTAAATAACGGCTTTTATTTAGGTTCAAGAATAGACTTCGTTTATATATATTTAAATAGAGGCTGATAAATGCATTCTTCTTAGAGATGAATCTTCACCATAACGAATAGATGAAAATCATAATTTTGTCTATTTTAGAGACCAATTATTACATTTTAGATTCCTAAAGTAATTTTGTTTCTTCAAATTAGTAGCTATTAAACAAATTCTTGTTTCTGATCATTATAACTATAAACTTGATATAAGTTAAAGGCTTAAGTTTCCAATGAAACGTTTACGTTTACATCTTATATTAATTAGAAAACATATTTGTAATTCGTGTTAAAATTATATCAGATCATTCCATTTAATAAATATCTTTTATAATTTATTAGTTTTCATTCTCGCCAACCGTATTAGGAATTTATGGGCGACTCTTGTGGGGATATAAATAAAAGAGAGGTCGTATGGTGTGTGCACGTGGAGCGTCTGATCAATTTAAGTGGAACACGGCTACCAATTTGTGGGTTATTGGCTGATAATCAGGACTGCAAATTTCCCTCCATTACTAATCTCCACCTACGCCATCGACGTCTCGTTCGCCTCTCCGCCCGTTTTACTTCGCGTCCGGATCCTAATTCGCCAATTAAAATTCCACACGGCATTTGCAGATTTTAACGATTTAATCCGCGTGGGCGAAATGCTACTTAAAAGCTAAGATGTAATTGTTGAGCGAGCGTGGCGTGGGACTGTCGTAATGCGAAGATTAAACTGGGCTAAGTCTGTTGATAAATATTGTGGCATATGTGTATGCATTTATTTATACTAGTAAATACATATCTTTGAGGAACAAATATTCTATTAACAACTTGAATGCCAGTAACATGTGAAAAGCTTAGAGGTTAATATAACCTAATAAATTATTTATTCTATTTGCGTACTCTTGACCTACCCCAATAAAGTATTTTAATTTTGATAGCGTCCTCGTGACTTTTGTAAACAGCGTGTTTATTATTCTAGCGTACTGTTGACCTAAGCTATATAATTACTTTTTCTATATAGTACGAGGGTAGATTGAAAAGTTTCCGGAATGGGCAAGAGATGGCGTATAGTGAAATTGTTATGATAGTTGTCAAGGCTAACCTATTTTAGGTAAGCTGTCAAATTTTCAGACACGTGCGTCGTTCCGTTTTTGTTTACTAGGATATCTTGTGAAGCAAGTCAGGCACTTTTGCAAAAATGGATAACAACGAATTTCGTGCAGTATATATAGGGGAAGTATTGTTTTCGTGCATGAAAATATTTGTTAGCGCTGTATCTCAAACACGAATGAACCGATTGAGATGAAACTTCAAATTTAAGGTTTTATCGTTCAAAACTGCTTTTGGTAAACATTTAATAATTTGACAAATAAAGCACTAATAACCTTATTATTAGTGCTTTATTTGTCAAATTAATTTGATCTTAACGTAACTCAAGCAACCAAGGACATTTTTTTGATTTTTCTCGATATTTTTCCAAATTTGAAAAATGTTTCATAACTTTTCAAACAAAGGTTAAAGGAAATGAGAAACTGAAGAAGATTTATTGAGACATGTTTTTCATAAAATTTTTAAGTTTAGAATTTTTCAGAAAACATTTTAAATTTTTCTTAAAAGACTTCCTTTCCAAAGAATTTTCATCGAGAATTCAACAAATTTTTACATGTTTAGCAAAGGTTTTAAATTTTTCAGAAAGTCATTATTTATTTTTATTTATAGACATTTCTTCATTTTTGTAGAATATTCGACTTTTTCTCTAATTTTTTCAGATGATCCATACTTTTAGTTTTTTTTTTTACATTGAGGTTACTAGAATTTTTCACAAGATTTTGAGGATCCCAGAAGTGTACAGTAATTTCTTTTTCTTATCTAATAAATAAATAAATATTTCCAGAATTTTTAGCAAATGTTTTATTCGATAGTTCTAGATTTTTCAGAAAATTCTTTCAAGATTTTGTTTAACTTTACAATTTATTAGGAATTTTTTTCTAAATTTCTAGAAGCTTCTGGAAGTTTCAGGAATTTCTTCTCCATATTTTCAGTTTTTTGCATATTCCTTTCCAAAGAATTTTTGTCGAGAATTCTAGAAGTTTTCCTTGCATATTTCTGGAGGATTCTAAAAGTGTACAGTAATTTCTTCTTCATATTTCCTGAATTTTTAGCAAAGGTGTTATTCGGGAGTTTTTTTAGAAAGTTCGTTTTAATATTTATAGAATTTTCTTTCAGGCTATTTTCAGTAATTTCTCTTCCAGATTTTAACATTGTCTTATACATTGCAAAGATTTCCTTTAGGGCACAAAAATAAAAAAATAATATATTTTCCAGAACTTTAGACTTTTTTCGAGAGTTCAGAAATTCTCAGTAACTTTAACTCAGATTTGGAGGGTATAGAAAATCAGTTCCTAGAAATCTAGACCCTTTTCAGTCATTTCATCAGATATCAAGATTGTTTTTTTTCAAGCTGTCTTTTAAATTGCGAAGTGCTTAGAATTTTCAAAAAAAGAATTTCTAGAAATGTAGATATTTTAAAATTCAGAAAATTTCCAGTAAATTGTGAAGATTTAAATGAAGGCTTCTTTTGAAATTTTCAAAAAGTTTTTAAAAATCTAGACTTTTTTTGGAGAGTTCAGGAAATTTCTGATAATTTCTTCTCCATATTTCAAGATTTGTTCAACTTGTCTTCTAAATCGCAAAGATTTTCTTCTAGAAATCTAGATTATTTTCTCGAGGGTTCAGGAAATTTCTAGCAATTTATTCTCTAGAGTTCATGAGTCTTTTTGAAGTCGTCTTTTAAATTGCAAAGATTTTCTATGAGGCATTAGGATTTTCTAGAATTTTTTTCTAAAAGTTTATAGTTTAGAAAATGGCCAATAACTTCTTCCCAAAATTAAATTTTGTTTTCAACTTTTCTTATAATTTGCGAAGATTTTTTTCAGGCCCTAAATGTTTTTTAATTCGTCTTCTTTTCGAGAACTCAGGTAAATTTCAGCAATTGCTTCTCTAAAATTCAACAATTTGTTAAAACTATAAACTAATAAACTATAAACTTATTTAAAAAGTTCTAAATTTCGGACTTTTTCTTGGAGGGTCTAGATTTTTTTTAGAAAAGTTTCCCCTAGAAATCTTTTTCTTTTTTTATTTTCGAGAAAGTTTAAAAGAATTTTCAGTAATTTCACTTCCCGATTTCAAGATATTTTTTCAACTGGTCTAAATTTCTAGGAGGCTCTAGAATTTTTAGAAAATTTTCATTTAAAAATGTAGACTTTTTTTCGAAAGATTTGAGAAATTTCCAGAAATTTCTCCTCCAGATTTCAAGGTGATCTTCTTATATTGGAGGCTCTAGAACTTTTTGGAAAATTTGTTTGTAGAAATCTAGATTTTTCTTGAGCGTTCAGGAAATTTTCTTTTTTGGGGCCCTAGATTTTTAGAATTTTTTTTTTAAACTAGATTCACTTTTAAAGTGAAGTTAAAAAGTTAAAAGTTTTATTGAAACATTTTTTTTTTGTTCTTAATTTAAAAATTTTGTATTATTTTTTTTGCTTATTGCTAATAAACTATAGGAGCTAAATGAAATTTATATAACAAGTAAATATAAAGAATTCAAAATTGAGCAAATAATTAAGAATAACCTCATAGCTTTCAAAAAAAATATAGGGAAAGTATTATGATGGCCACATCACCATTTTATTTATTGTCTTAGTGTATTTTTAATCTATCGCAATCAATTATTAAATTCCCTAGCGTCCTCTTGTCTTATGCTAACAACAATTCATTGCCCTGTCATACTTTTGACCTAGTCTAGTAAATTTTGTATTACTCTTGAACTATCCCAATCAATTATTCACTAAAAACTCTTCTTTACAATTTTTATTTAATATACTTATCTACTTAATAATTTTTTCTTTAGATGTATGTTTACAACTTGTTTATTGCCCTCGCATACTCTTGATCTAGGCTAACAAATTATTTATTGTCGTAGCGTACTCCTGACCTATCCCAATAAAATATTCATTGTTATAGCGTATTTTCGAGCTATTTAAATAAATTGTACCTTTCTCAAAAATAATTCATTACTTATGCGTATATTATAAATAGATTGTTAAAAGTAAAATCGATCTTATTTTTACTGAATTTTTGGTAAGAAAAAATTCATTGTTAATATAATATGCAGGTTGATAATTATGAATTCACTTTACTTAAGGTAAACCAAAATAGTCTAAATTTGTATAGGTTTTGTTTATGTGTATATGAATAATATAATTATTAGAACGACATTATGATTGTCAGAAGCTAAACATACATTTAAGAAAATTTTTAAACATAATAAAATAGCAATGTTAATAATTTTGTACATCATAATTGTTATACATATATAGCTACATAAGAGGAAATATTATCTGCGAAAACAATTTTGCCCTTCTTACTTCAAATTCTAATTGGTAAGTTTTAAACATGTCAAAATTTTGATTTGATACGGTATGAAACCATTGATAAGTATTACTTTTTGTCCGAAATGTAAATCAGGTTACAAATAAAGTAGTGAAGAAAGGTTTTCTAGGTGTTTTAACAAAGGTATTGTCATTTCCACTTAACTCACTCAATTAAAATGCATTGATTTATTCCAATTTATTAATACATAGCTTTGCTAAATATCATTATGGAAAATTTAGGTCAAAACTAATTTATCAATGTTAGTAATAATACAATTGAAACAATAATGCAAACATCATTTTTCGACATACTATTTTTTTGTTCGTGATTCACTATTTTCTAATCATAATTAAATTCTTTTAAATAAAACCACAAATGCTTTGCAATGTTTACTATTCTAGTGAGTTTAGTTTAATTTGAAAAAAGAGATTCATTAAATACCACATATAGTCTGTTCGTTGGATCTTTCGTCGTACGTCACAAATTATCGCTTCGAGAAACGACGCAAAAACATTCAGTCTGATAAAGTAAACCAAATGCGTTAGAAAAAGAACGCACTGTAAAACTTTCGTCGTTTTTTGAAGCGATAGTTTGTGACGTAAGACGAAAGATCCAACGAACAGACTATAGTAACCATCATGACTATCAAAATCTTTAAAAAATGATGAGAGTTTTATTTATTCAAAACTGTTAACGATGGAGGCTTATACTTCTTACATTATTTAGTGACTATAGTTATGACAATTTCGACTTGTCTACTTCTAGTTTGAAAATGACAAGTTAAAATTGTCGAAACTATAGATACCTAATAAAGTCCCTGTTATATAAAGTTTAAAAGTGTTTTATATATTTTACCTATTTCAACGTATTATTCAATACCATAGCATACTATTGACCTACAAAATAAATTAGTAAATTCGTTAGACTAACGCCAATAAATTATTAACTTTTACCAGCGTACTCTTTACCTTTCCCAATAAATTTTATATATTACTCTAGTGTCCTCTGATCTATCTCAATAAATTTTTCATTATCTAGGCGTACTCTTGACCTATCCCAATACATTATTCATTGTCACAGTGTGCTCTTGCCCTATATAGCTTAATTGTACAAAGTTTTTAATTTCTAAGCCTCAGTGGAATCGTCTACATCCACATCTACAGCAACCTCTTCAGATTTGGTGGACTCACCAGCACTGTCCGAATCACACCCCCAGAAGACTATCAAAAGCAGGGCAGAATAGCAGTGAGTTCCAGAAAATTGACAATATCGACGATCTTACACTATGTAATATTTTCTGCATATCAACCAAAACTTATCTGACGAGTTGGATTGTCTGGTTGAGAAAGGTCCACATTAAGTTGAAGAACTTTTTCCTATCAGCACAGGATGTCGCAAATTTCCACCCTCTCATTATTGCAAAGTATTAAGTAATGGTGAGATTGTTGAGAGAAATTGGTTGATTCAAATTGATTAAGGGAAAAAATGGTTTATAAGTTTTTCTTCAAGATTTTTGGATCCTGACTGCATTTGAATTCCCTAATAGGCTACTATATAATTGGGGGGATCAGATTCATAGTGGCCCAAATCAAATGAATGAGGTTTTGAACTCACTTTGCTATTTTACTTCTCTGCAGAAACCTCTTCATTATTATAACAATGAATTACGTAATTATTCGAACTGTATCGTAGTTACTAATAACTGTATAAAATTTATTAGAATCATATTGAAGTGAGTTGACATAAGCTCTGTAATATATATAAGAGACAGTGAAGTAAGGTAATATGATGATAATAGTCACAATGGTGAACGTTAACTTGAGTAAACAATAAAACTCGTAATCAAAAATTTGACAGCCGCAAAGCTGCCGTAAAACTGGCAATAGTCAGTCACACCACTGTGCACTGTCACTGTTTGTGTTTAGTGTAATCAACTTTTCTCGTCTTCCCCTTTCAATAGTGATTGGGCAGTAACTATATAATTATTATTATTATTCGTAAAGTTTCTTACTTTGGTAGAAGCGGCAACATACATCCTTCTACGTAATGACAGACGAAGAGTTATTGAAATGTCTTAAAAGTAGTGATGACTGTGATGTAGACGAAGATTGAATTTTATAAATAATTAAATATTCCTCATCAGGAATGCCTGATATGTGATTTAATCATAATAATTATAGTTGTCATTTAAGTAGTATACTACAATATTGTTATCTAAAATAATAATAATAAGTGCATATAGAAAAGTGTTTCACAACACAATATAATAAAGTAACGTTCTTCTTTTTAATGGAGAGGAAACAACTTCTTATAAAAATAATCATAATGAATTTTATTTTGAGAAGCTGATTTGGACTAAGCCTCAACATAAGCGCTCCTCACGGAATTCTGCTGAGGAAATGCGAAGACAGTATTCCAAATTATGATTTAGCACTCAAGGAAACGCAGGCAAATGACCCAATTTTTTTCAAACTTCAGAAGTGCCAAAGGAAAGAATTTTTAAGAGCAAAGACAGAGAAGAAAAATTGTGGTATGTTATATCAACACAATGGTGAATTACTTCGAGTCAAAACATTTATACATAAGTACTGTTGATGTTTAAAAAACGCATCGACCTTTGCAGAATATACATAAATATTCCTCCAGTCCATCATGTTGATCCTCTCCCTGGGTGGAGCGTTCCTCTTCTACGTTTTCGACAGACACACAAATAACGATGGAAGTACTCTTCCCAGAAGAGTACAATAAACCTCTACATGAACATCATAAACCGGTTTATTTATATCCTGAGGATTTTAGAAGCACTAAATTGACAGTAAATCTTTAATTTATACGAAGAATATTTGTTATATTTCGGAAAGCAAAAGACGACCTTAATTCGACTTTTTTCACAAAGTGGGCAATAAGTTGCAGAAAACAAACCTTTCTGGACTTGTTCAGTAATTAACTGTAAAGTATAATCGACCTCGTGATAGTACGAAAGGGGCAATATAGTGTACAGTTGCTTTCTTATTTTATTAAAGTCGGTGGTGTCAATATTCGGGTGTGTTACAACTAGCAAGCCTCATGGTGAAGATTTGAGAAGAAATCACGTAGATGCACTCAAAATAACTTCTGAATAAACAACAAAGTTCGACCAAAGACTACATAAATCTATTTTCTTCTTTGCATAGCCATTATTCTAGACAAGACAATCGGTGACAGTTGATAGATGTTGAGAAAGAAGACCACAAAAGAGTTGATCTGGACTGAGAGCACGTTATTCACTTGAAAAGAGCAGAGAAAGCAAGGGAATAGTTGAACTAGCCGCGGCCTAAAACGACATTTATACTATTCCTTCAAAAAGCATTGCCGTTTCCTAAAATGACAATTTTTGAAGCTTATTATATTACAGTTATAATTTGGGTGTGCACTGTGTCGCCAACAAAATAGGTTACATGTACGTTACATTGTTACGATAGCGTCCGGAGAGTCCCAAGAAATAGCTTCATGTATAGATAAACATTTGATCAGTTCCTAAAAAATATTTTGTAATATACAGTGATACGTGAACTAGCCAGAGCAAATTTTAAAATGTCCATATGTTTACTTGAATTAACACAAGGAACGTCCATCCAAAAATAGATCACAAGTTCAAGGTTTCAGGTAATTCCTACCTTCTAAATGATTCTAATTTTGGAATCATAGATAAGACGATTCATGTACCTAAAGGTTGATACAAGGAAGAATGCAAGATGCCACAACAAATTTGCGGTGGTAGAAATGTAAGGTGATGGATGTCTTGAAAATGCGATCACTAAGCAAAAAAAACATAAACGATAAAAATGTGAACTGGTTGTCGTTACAGTGGATCCGCTATCAGAAAGACAAGCTTTATTCTATTGTATATAAGACCGCCCTTAACTATTTCGTTCCATTCAGCGAACTAAGCCTCAAATCCAACAGAGGTGGACGGTCCAGAAATGTAGGGTTAATAATCAAGAAAAGTTGTATTGGGTAATTGGGTAATTACCCCCCTTAAGAATTATTCGTTCGCTTATTTTTTTAATTTTTAGAAATTACCAATTTTTCAAATAAACAAATTAAGTGTTGGTGAATCAAGTCAGCGATCTATGACGGTGCATTTTTCCAAAATAGACAGGCCACAAATTAAAATTATTTGCGCAAGCACCGTTAGAGAAGTGATGACTTCCTTTGCACGGGGGGTTCCCTTTTCTAATTATACTCGACATATATTGATACTATTCGCCTCTTTGGTATCGTTAATCGTTACATTGTTTTAAATTAAGAGAGCGCGAATCACATCTCTTAGTTTAATTTATTATTCAATTTCTTGTCTTACTTGGTTTAAACGTAAAAGATTGAAACCGAAACTGTTTGCACGTCACATATAAATCGTAAATTTTTAGTGGTTACTGACTAATTACCAATTGTTTATAATTCAATCAATTATACATAAGGTAATTTTTGATTTTAGGAATAATATATACATTCTTTTAAATTAATTTATCTACTCCTATTGGGTTAAATATTTATTATTCATCTAGATTAGAACAAATAATGGTATACCGTGTGAACCGTTTGAAGACGCATCATAGGGAATTCCCATGTAAACTTTTTAATTGCAGTTTGTATCTCTATTATTGAACGAAAATTATCAAAATAAAATTAAAATGATTCCTTCATCTACTAAAGTTACTTTAGAGGTTTTATTTTTGTTTCAACTTTGGTTTTAATCGAAATACAGCTTAAAAAGTGTGAACAAATATTCGGTAGTAAAGTCCTCAAAATGGTAGTTGCTATGAAAAGTCAGTGTTTGTCATCTAAATTGAGTAAGCCACAGACAAGTAATTATTGTAATATTTGAATTAAATTATAATTCAATTCAAAATGAGTGCTTACACCATAAAAAAAGTTCAGATCATCAAATTGAGTTTTGGCGGACATTCTTCGCGTGATATTTGCGAATTTAGTATAAATTTTAAAACCCATCCAGTGCCGTGTCAATCAACAATTATTAGAATTAATCAGAAATTTGAGGGGAATGGTTTTGTAAACTGAACATATTGCTAGGATTAGATTATTTAAATTTAACATTTTCAACCAAGTGGAACAGCAGTGGTAGTGGTACACAAAAAAGTAACAGAGCACACGTATTTAAAAATAAGCATTTGTAAAATAATTGATAAAACCCCTTTTTAAAAGTAATGATTTATTTGTTATAATTTCTTCAAATAATCCTTTATGTTTATTCTTTACATAAACATTATTTTGAATAGTCTAATAATTGTAATTTAACTGAGTGCAGTTTTAAATTTTGTACACAATAACTGAGAAATACTTAAAAGAGTCTTATTTTGTTTAGAACAATTGTACCTCCTGAGTTAACTCGTTTCAACAAGAATATTGAAGTTGTGCCTTTGAAATTGCCATCTGTAATTTTAGATGTTATATTATGACTTTTCAAAGCACTGAACTTTTCCTTTTGTAGTGTAAGCACTCATTTTGAATTTATTATTTTTTGTGGGTTATACAATTTAGATGGCAAACACTGACTTTTTACAGCAACTACTATTTTGAGAATTTTATTATCCGATATTTGTTCAAACCTTTTAAACTATATTTCGACTAATACTAAAGATTAAACAAAAATAAAACCTCCAAAATAACTTTAGTAGATGCAGGAATTATTATAATTTTATTCTGATCATTTTCGTTCAATAATAGAGATACAAATTGCAATTAAAAATTTTACATGGGAATTCCCTATGATGCGTCTTCAAACGGGACGCACAGTATAATTAAATAGTGTGAGTTATGAATCATAACTCACGCTATGATTTATAACTCACCGGTATCGATCAGGTTGTAATGTTTTTTCTTTGAGTCTATATTTTCAAGTTAGCTGAAAATTGACAAATGTCAAAAAATATTATATTAAGTTAAATATTTTACTAAAAGTTGTTATTGTCTTAGATAAAGTATAGTATTCAACTCGTGACAATGACAATAACTCACTTTATATATATATTATAGCACTCGCTTAGCGGCTCGTGCTGCAAATTTCATCCGCGTGAGTTATTGCCTAAATTACCACTTGTTGAATAATATAATAAATAAAAATCGATAATCCACGTTGGATTCATTTGTTCAGAAAATTAAAAAACTGACGATTCTTCAACAAAAAAGATCAATCTATGTCAAGAGTCAATTTAAACCATCCATCTACAACTGCATCGACGTTTACCGAATACAGAGGAGAATCTTCAGGATCTTCATTAGGTTGTTCCCAGCAAGAGAAAAAGGAGCAAACAACATGTACATCTAGCAACGTTGAAATTTACATTGATAAAGTTAAATCTAGTAATTTAGAAACTTCGAATTTTAAATTGTTAATGGAAACAAAATAATACTTTTGTGTCACCATATTCTGTACATAAAAAAAGGGGGAAAGGATGTTAAATATTACTTGTCTGAAAAACATTTTAGACAATTTAATTGGTTAATGTTTTCTAATTTAAACAAGTAGTATTGCAAAAATTAGTATCTCAGCCAGTATCTCAATATTCAAAATTATCAGGTAAATATGTTGTTTCTATAAGTCATAAAAATACTAAGTATAACCATAAAATTTCAATTGTTTATGCGGAACATAATAAAACAATAAAATCATTCAATACCCCATCACGAGATATAAGAAATAAATTAAATATGGAAAGACTTCGACAAATTGAAGAAAATAGAAATAGATTAAAACTAATAACCAAAAGTATATTGTTTGGGGGGGAACCTTGCGAGATTATCGTGACGCTGGTTCTCTCTTAAATACAAAATCTATTACAAACAAGGACAATTTTCATGATAATGATAATTATAATGGTGTTACTCATGACCCTATACTTGAATTGGAACAGATGTTCCGTTATGATGGAAGAATTGAAGGATGCTGTATTGCAGTCATCCTTATCCAACGTTTTTAGAGCACCATGATTAAACCATGCTTTAAATTTGTCCATATCAAAATGTATGGAAATACAGGCTGCTCGCAATGCAATTGGACCATTAAAGAAGTCATTTAATTTTTAATGCCTCGACCAAAAGATACCATGTGATAAACTCGATTTTTAAACATTGTGGAGTTGTTGGAATTAATCTCACAATAAATTCGATTTGTACTCCCAATTTTCAGTTATGCTCCGATAATTTTAAAAATACGACGAAATACGAAAACTTTGAGTAAATCGATAAATCTTACGCTAATAACTTGTACCTTTATCTAATAAGAAGAAAATACCGCCACATCCTTTAAACAATTTATAATTTTGCAGTCAAAATTTTAAACGAATTACAAATTGAAATGATGAAACCTCGAATTACCAAATACCAGAGAAATATACCAATCGTGGATCAACCTATTATAGAGGATTATTTTTATTTATCTTTTCCCCCTTTATCCATTGCGGGTGTCGGACTTATTCTCTACAATATGTCTCAGTTATTTTCTTTTACATTTTTTGCCGCTGCTTGATGTAGTTGCTCGTTCCAACCCTTCCTTGGTCTTCATGATTCATTTTTAATCTAGTATCTTCTAATCTGTATATATGACCCAACCATCCTAATTGTCCCTCTTTTATTGATTTAATATTGAGCTGTTGAGATGTTTTCCTACTTCTATATTTCGTACTTTGTCTCTTCTTGTAATTCCTTCTATCTTTCTTTGGTTTCACATTTCCATTGTATTGGATTTACTGTTTTTACTCTCTGTGGTTACTCACGATTCACTATATAGCAGTAAATGTCTTACAATTCTTTTATATTCTTCTGCTTTTATTGTTCTTGTAACCTCTTTTTCTCTAAGGATGTTTTCTCGATTGTGTTGTAGATCACTCCTGCTTTGCATAATTTTCATCTTGTTCTGAATCTATCTTCCCTGTATCCTCTATTGTTGATCCCAGGTATTTGAACTGCTTAACCTGTTCTATCTGTTTTCCGTTTCACTCTATTTTGTGATTGCTCCCTTTGAATGATATTATCATTGTTTTGGTTTTGTTTATATTTATCTTTTCTAGCTCCTCTTTGTATATTTACAGGTTTTTCTACGGAATCTTCTATTAGTGTTATGTGGTTGGCAAACATTAATATTTGCATTTTGAATAGTTCCATTATAATTTTATACCCTATCTTTGTGTTCTCGGCTCTTTGTTTGCTATTTCTTATTATTATTATTATTATTGATGATGTCATCTATATCTGGAGATTTTCCTAGTTTTATTTTCTTGATTGCTGTTTCCAGTTCTTCGAATGTTATTTCGTTGTTTCCTCCATTTGTTTCACCTTCTTCATCTCCACTATGGCCTGTTTCGGTTATTTCGTTAAAGTATTCTTTCCATCTTTCTAATATCTTCGTTATTTCTGTTTTATATATTTCCGTTTTTGTCTTTTATACTTGGTTGGCTTAGTGTCCTTTTATTCCTTATTTGTTTAATTGTGCTGTAAAACATCTTTTGGTTTTCTGTGAACATTTCTCTCAGTTTCTTACCGAACCGCCCCCAGGATTGCTTTCTTGCTATCTTGATTTTGTGTTCCGATATTTTATTTTATATCTTCTAAAATCTTGTTCTTTCCTTGTCTTTATGTAAGTTTACCAATTATCTTTTTTTTTGTTTTTACAAATTATTTTACCTCTTCTGAACACCACCTGTTTTTCTTCCTCTGTTTGTTTGATATAGTGATTGTTCCAGAGCTTCTTCTGCGTCTATTAAGGAGTAGTCTATTATTTCTATCAACTTCTCTAGTGTATTTGTGCATAGTTTTGTGTTTGAATTTTGTGTTTGCCACAATAGGCTTGTTTGCTATAAATAATTCTATAATTCTTTTTACATTTTCGTTTCTGTTCTCATCTCCATACTTTCCCTTGTATCTTTTTTTGCCTTAATAAAAATGTATTAAAATCCTTATATTGTAGAAAATTAACTAATAATTAGAAAAAACACGAAAACATTTCGTAAATCTGTCATACCCTAATCACTTACAAACTATTTAACATATATTTAATCATTTTAGTTTATTTAAGATTTAGTTTAATTAATCTACAGGGTGAGTTTTTTTCTATGTTCTCTATGGGGATCTCGGAAACTATAAGAGATAGAGAAACGGTTAAATATGAAAAGAAGTGTAGATTTATGAGACGAATAAAATTCCACTTTCAAAGTTTTCGAAAAATTTAAGGGTAACTAGATATTTTGAAAAAAGTAAAAAGTGTCAATTTTTTCAAATCAATATATATATCGGTTATTATAACAGATAGAAAAACGCAAACTTACATTTTTTAAATGGAAATCATAGTTGGCTGTGACCTCATTCAAAAGGTAATTTTTTTCTCTTTAATCCAATATGGCATACGACATAGTTATTTCTAAAAATAAGTCCATTAATCGTTATCTTTCGGCATCCTATTTTTACTCTCTTTCCTTTTGATTTTTCTTTTCTAGCGAATTCTCTATATTTTGTACACATTTTTCTTCATTATTTATGTATATCTTGGACCCTCTTAGATTTTCTTATTTACTTTTTTATTGACTTTTGCATGTGCGTGGTTCGCTGATTTAGGTTCCTATGAACTGAACAGAGGATTATTATCGAATTAATAATATTATTACAGATCTACAATACAGATTTAATAAAGACACGATGAATTTGTTCAATTTTAACACAATAATACCTAGTGTTTTATTGACAACAAACTGGCAAAGATTTGGATATCACTTTAAAATCGATTTTTTAATAAATTTAATAAGAAAAATCTGTTTCAGATTTTACAGAATGTCTTATTTTATGTTTTTATATGTCCTATATTGTTTTCGTGTGTGGTATTATTTAGTTTTTATTTAAAAATAATAGAATTATATTTTATTATTATATAAATTATATTTTTTGACGTTGATTGCTTTATATTTATGGAAAAATATTTAAGTTTTTTTTAAATTACCCCCCCTAAGCCAGTTGGCTGGAAACGCCCTTGGATGTTTATTAGGCAATTAAGATAAATTGAGTTATAACTTACATGAAGAAAGATTTAGTTGATATTTCTAACGTGGTTAATTTTGTCTTCTGTTAATTCCCTATTTTTTTTTTTATTTTTATTCTATTTTTCAAATAGTAATTTCGAAATCAAGTGAAACACAAATGACAAAAAAATCACACGCATGTAGATTCTATAGAGATAAACACAAATTTTCCATTTCAATAAACATGCGTACCCATCAATACAAATCAAAATATGATAACATTTCAATTTTAATTTTTGATTCCAAACGAAATACTTCATTATGCAAATGTGTACAACATTAACGTTCATAATAGATTTACGAGTTGGATGAACGATCGCAATTATAGAATTTCTTAGCTGTTCGGGTCCATTAATAGATTATAAATAGTACCTGTTCCGTTAAACAATGGAACATTATAGATTATTTTATAGCCTCTCGAATCATTCATGAAATTAATGATCGCGCTTTGGAGCGGCGCGTCCATGCTGTGAACGCCGCCTTCGAGCCCAAACAAAATTAATTATGCATTTATTTATTTATCCAATTATCACCACCCCAACCACCGACAAACAGAAGCGAGCCCTAATTCCTTATATTCCGTCCCGCCCCGGGATGGCAATTTAAGGAGTCCACATTCGAGGAGGAGCTTATGTAAAATCTATTTCGGAAAGTGATTGAAAAAAAGCCTTGCTCCGTAGCAATTCGGAATCTGTTTGAGGTTAGACTGTGGAACGACGTAGGGCATCCGGGAATTACGTAGCCTCACAGTCTCAGGATGGTAGTGAGTGTGATAACGGACTCGTCGCTTTGAAATCGTCTATGAATTGCCCACCTATCTGCATATACGAAACTTTCTCGCGCGAACATGATAACGGAAAGAAAAGCTCCCAGAGAAACTGGATAACGGCTTTGTAATAATATAATAATGGTAATTGAAACTATACAGTGCACTCTTATCTGTACACTCGCTGGCGGAGGCAAATATGTAGATTTGTTCGTTATTGGTAGCACTGTAAACGTTACTTAGCCGAACGTGCTGAGAATCTCGATTACTGAGAAAAACCCAAAAATATCGAACGAATCTTTAAATCACTCCGCACCAATTAGTGTTAAACATCTAGCATAAATGAATACAAAATGAACGCAAGTGTGCCGGATGATGAATGAAGGAAACCTCTTGTTGATGTTAATGTAAACTAATTACCCGGCCATGATTCGCTTTAATGAGGATTGTTGAAAGCGCGCGGTCAAATAAATTGTAACAATTATACAGTAAAGTGGGTATAACTAATGACGGGTATAAATTAGACGAGGGCAGGACACAAAACGTTAACGTTAACGCATCAAGATGTCGGAGTCGAGATAAGAAGTGTTAATCGCAGTTTAGTCGGCGCACTAAACGTTTAGCATATTTAATGAGATACCGGACACGGCTGTTGGCCCCCACTTCCGGCCCGTAAATTAAAACTGCATTAACATAACATCTATTGTTAATTGCTGTCATGGCTACTGAACATAATGCCGGTGACAATTGTGGGTACACACGGTGTACAAATTAATGCGCGCATCTGTTTTCTTCTTCTGTTTTAATTTCCAACAACGGAGACACAAATTCGTGTCGAAGACGGTAAACCATCGAATTAACGGTTGTGACCAAAATAGGAATTGCGTTATTATGTAGTGAAGCGGTTAAGAAAAACAACCTTGTTATTATGATAACGATAATTATTTATATATTAAAAACAAATCAATAAAGACAATCTCCGTTTTATTAAATTAGTTTAAAAAAAATCTAAATATATGTTCAAAATTTTGATTTATTTGTTTGAACTGGCCGAAACAACGATAGCAGGTAATAAAACTATTTGTTTTTTTTTTTGATAAACGAGAAATAAACATTTCAATATTTCCATAAGCCATAATAATTAAATAATTGATTTATTAAGAATTCTGAGAATGACTCAAAATTTTTATTTTTATAGTAATTTACAGGTTACAAATAAATAAATTTAAATAATTTAATTTAAACATTCTTATCATTACATCTTGTTTATTTGACTTTAATAGATTTGATATTTGTTGAATGTAGTCATAAAAGTGTTTAAAAAATGCACAGAAAACGTTACAATTTTACTTAAAAACAGTGGAAAGTACTAAAATTGAGTAGAAAAACTTTGGTTTTGTAATTTTTTTTTATGTTAAAATGTTAGCATTTTATAAGTAAAAGAAATTAGTAATAAAAAAATACATAAAAAATAATTGAAAATAGCAGTTTCTCAATGAAACAATTAATTTTTAAAAATCGACGCAAACATCAAAGTCTTGCGAAAAAAGTAAAAATCACACTTATAATAGGATTCTAAAAAATAAATTCATAAAAACACAGCCCCTGGTTATGAGAACGTTCCTAGAGCAATCCTTGAATCCCTCCCTGATAACATCCATAAGCACATCCTAAAAATATTCAATTACATATACCAGTCCGAAATTATACCAGATGAGTGGAAGAAGGGTATTATCATATGCATTCCTAAAACTGGCCAAGATACATAAGACGTGTCAAGCTTTCGCCCAATTACCCTTCTTTCAGTCTTGTGTAAAATTTTCGAAAACTTTCTTAAAAGCAAATTAATGCTCCTTATACCCCACCATATCCCTGTTACCAATTTGGTTTCTTTCCTTCACCGTTCCACCTCCCTACCACTTTTAATCATTACCTCTAACTGTCAAACAGCACACCTCGAACGCCAAAACTCCGCAATTGTCTTCCTAGATATTTAAATAGCTTTTGACTCAGTTTGGCATCGAGGTTTGCTGTTTAAATGCAATTCCCTAAAAATCCCGCCTTACACCTCAACTTAATTGACAGCTTTTTATGCAATCAACTCCTACAAGTTAAAATCCGAAATACCCTATCACGCTTCTTTATTCCTCAACAAAGTATTCCCCAAGGATCTCCCCTATCACCAATACTGTATAACATTTATGTTCATGACATCTACAACCCTGATCCACAATACATCAACCCTTCATCCTACCCACTCCTATACGCAGACGATACTGCTTTAATAGTACCCCATCCTACAAAAAGCACTTACCACATTACAAGGGCTGATTGATACCATTCAGCTCTGGTTTGTAAAATGGAGAGTAACCATTAATCCTAATAAATCCCAACTCCTAATCCCTTTTCACCGTCCACAGAAATCTCCATTCCATATAATCATTAATAACCATCTTATTTTACCATCTCCTTCTTGCAAATACCTTGGAATAACCTTTGACCCCAAATTAACTTTTCAGAAGCCTCACTTATAAAAACCAAGGAATATTAACAAAAACTGCAGTACATATTTATATGTATCCATCCTCCCGCTCTTAAAAGTATTCATGTATCTCAACGATCAGCCCTTCTTACGCTCACAAAAATTAGACACCCTCTTAACCCCTTACATAACCCATCCAACACCCTCCTGTACCAATTAGCTAACCTAACTCCCATTAAACAACGCCTTACATTCCTTGCTCAAAAATTCGCCACTAACCCTCATACCATTGACATCCTAAACCACAAGTGTATCCCTCGCAATCCTTTAATAACACCTCGATACAAATACCCAGAAATCACCATTCATCAGTACATTTCCACATTTCATAATGACATTAGTGATCCCAACGTTTGAAGAATAACCGACAATTAATTCTGTTAGACATTAGCAATCATGACGTTTCTAAGACAGATAACTCCAGGCTGAACTCGGGTCGCTAGCCGTTTGACAAAATAATATTTTTTTTTATAATACCATTGTCATTTTGTTAATTACATGTAAATTATTTTCTTTTTTTTTCTGTAAATAAAGATGTTTATTATTATTATTCTGAAAAAATAAATACATGAAAATTTTTCTAAAAATAGTAATAATATAAAATAATTTATATGATTTTTACCTAAAGAACAATGAAAAATTAAGATTTTGCTTAAAAGAAAACAGTAAGAAATAAATCAATTGAAAATTTTCCTAAAATAAAAACGATGGAAAAGTTTCTATAAAAGTAATAAATATTTAAATTTGCAAGGAAGCAATAAAAATTGCTAAAAGAAATCAAAATGTACCAACCTAATCTTAAAAATGTTTTAAAATCAATTAAACCTGTTCAATGTTGCATTGAAACCTTTTTTTATCAAAAAATAAACACAATTACTTAAAATCGGCAGACAACTTTCTATCAAATAGTTAATATTTTACAATCAAAAAATCAAATTGAATGTTTTAGACTTAGCTGAGTTTAGTTTATTTGCTTTACAAGTCTGAATCAGTTAATATCTTTAAAAATAGCTTAAACTTGTTGAAATAAAAAACTTCAAAAATAATAGGGAGAAGAAATATAGTTATTGTGTTCTTCTCCTTATTTAAATTTTTCGTTCTATCAAGAGACAATCAAGTATTCAATATATTATAAAACTATTAAAAATAACAGTTTTATGCCCAAAAAAAATAAAAAAAATAAACAATTAAAAGGATTCACAAAAATTAAAAACAATAAGTTTGCCAAAAAAGTTAAAAATATAAAACAATGTAATTATGTTTGAAGTAGAAAACGACTGTTTTTTTAAAACTTAAATTTAAAATAAAAGTTATTAAAATTAAAAAAAAGGTTGTAAATATTTTTAACTAAGCTTCAGATTATTTTAGGAACAATTGAAATATAAAAATTTGCACAAAAAATATTAGAATTTTTCCAGAAAAATAGAGAGAAAAATTATCCTGCCACTAATAAAATTCAAACGACAACTATACAGAGACATTAAATTCAAATTCGAACGAGTTTTGAAAGAAAAATTCAACCAAATAAACAGGGACATAAGAAAACTAATATTCGAGTATAAAAAATGTAAATGGACAGAAACTTGCAAACGAATCAATGACATGCAAGGCAAGACATACTGGACAGTATTTAAAAAATTGACAAAATATAAAAAATTAGACCACATCAACAGCATTACAGACACCTTCTCGATGAATGGAAAAAAGGCGTAATAGTATGCATCCCCAAACCTGATAATTATCCCTCCTATGTCCTCAGTTATAGACCAATCACCCTTCTCCCTGTAATAGGCAAACTATTCGAATCTCTTTTAAAAGACAAAATCCTAAAATCCCATAGCACATGTATTCCTCATGACCAATTTGGCTTCCTTCCATAAAAATCAACTACACTTCCACTTACCATTCTCACTTCCAATATCTAAACAAAGCACCTCGAAGGTCACAAGTCCGCTATTGCTTTCCTCGACATTAAAAAAGCGTTTGATTCAGTGTGGCATCGTTGTCTGCTTTATAATTTTTGCTTTGTAACTAATGTTTGTGTCTAGACTAATGTTTATATTTTATTTTTTAGTTTTATGTATCTGTAAAATGAACTAAATATGATTGAATGTACGTTAAATAAATTGTGAATGACTATACTATGGTAATTTGGAACAAGAAATGAATTTAGGTTGATGTAATTAAAAATAAATTAGCAAAAGCAATTAAATAATTCAATAAATTCAAATAATTTAGTTCATTTTACAGAAAGAAATACGTTCAAACTATTGTTGCTTTGATAGCCTTGCTGTTTTGTAACACGCAAATTAATTTTGTATTATTCAATGTCTGTCAAGGTATTAGCTAGAGAAGTAGTTGTTTCAAAACTGATTTGTTCTTGTAGTCTTAATAAGACTCATTTGTTGTAGATTTTACGAAAATATTTTCGTGTTTTTTCTAATTATTAAAATTTATAATATTAAACACTAGTAAAGACCTATGGTTGTTCGTTATTTCAATCTGTACGGAAAATTTTTCTCTAAATTATAACAGTGAAATTGATGAGAATCCTTCTTCAGGAAAGAAGATGGATTACATCGATCCTTTCAATATTTCATTAGAAGATTAATTCGGATTAAAGATAAGATTAAATATCTCGGAATAATTTTCTATTATCATCTTCATTTATCAGTTTAGATTTGTTGTAACTGCAGTTTATCACAGGCTGCTAAACTCTAGTATACACAGAACATCTCTCCACGAAAAATTATGGAGGCACTGAAACTCTTAATGTGATGGAATACACCAAAGGGCTTTATGTAACTGTAACAGTAGAATAGATTAAATATTTCTTTCAGGAATTAATTGCTAATAGTAAACATTTAAAACCTCCTAATTAATTAAACACTTTTTGCAAGATCCAAGATATCTCGGGCACGCGAAACTACATTAAAAAATAATTGCGCAGGAAGGAATTAATTGTTATGGACTCTTTTGCATTGCCTGTAGAGGAACTGAGATAAAAGTCAATGCACAAGCCAAAGCATATGAATACATGAGTTCTTTTTGTTTTGTTTAGGTATGGTTATGTTTGTTAATACATATCTATTATTTTATTTACTTATAAAGATTAGGTGTGGATGGAAGAATGGTGGCTATCAGCTAACCAAATCCCACTTATTGATTTATATGTAATTCTAAGTTTATATTAATTGTATGTTTGTATATAGTCATCCTGGTTATGGTTCTGGGTTGTCTGAAATTGAAATTTTTTTCTCAGATGACAAATCAGTTTTGATCCATAAGTTTTTGTTGCTATTGTAATTGATCCAGTAAGAACTATTTCTTTAGGAAAGGTTGACCTACAAATCTCAAAATAAAGAACCGTCAGAATATCAAACAACCCCTTTACACAAAATTGAAGATTTTGGTGTGCATTGCAATTATTAGTATAATCAACATTGGTTAGAAGACTAGAAGTGTGTTTATCCATTATTTTTTCCACAAAGAGTCTATTAATCTTTTGCCGATTTAAAATAGGAAACCTCTAATGCATTCCAAAATCTTCAATTTTGTTTAATGGGATTACTTAATTAGAGGTTTCCTATTTTGTGCAGAAAGCTATTTGATCCTTTGTGTAAAAATTATTGTGTGAACACACTTAGCTTTTCTAGTCTTCTAACCAATGCCAATTATACTATAGGACAAATTTTTGATATATCAGAGAAATTGGAGCAATCTGAGGCCCTAGGACGTAGTTGATTTATGGGTGGCGCTAAAGATCCTCATCGATTGAAACCGGTCTGTTGTTAGTAAAAAATCTATAATTCAATCTTTTCAAATTATTACTATTATGGTATTGTGCAATTGAAATTTAGTGCAACAATTAAGACAGTCGGTGTCGTCTTAATGGTATAGGCGATAATCAATTCGATTGTTTGAGATCTAATGTTAGCTAACTTGGTATATTCTCTAAAGATTCGTAAGGATGAACAACACATACATTTTATAAGAAAGTTGAATATAGTGACCTTGACGAATGATGCACATTTGGAGCCGTTCTTAGAAGTGTTCTATTACTCCTATAGAAGTAGGATGCATTTTTCAATTTCTTCATGTAATGGCCAGCTTTAATTTATCCAAAGACGATATTGGAGGTACCCCCACAGAAAAACGATACATTTGATTAAATCAAGCGTGTGCAGTGGCCATGAAAGTATCTCCTGCAAAATTTGGTGTGAACGATGTGCTGGGTGAGCAGTATCTCCATCCTGCTGAAACCGGTAGATTACTAGGCTATTTTCTTCTCGAAAATTTTCAATTTTTTCCAACTTGTGGCAATATCGATCTTCCATCTTCTTCGGAAAAGTACAACACAATGATGCCTATAGAAGGCATAACGCACCAAACAACCAAACAGTCACTTTTGGACTTTAAAGAGGTCTTGTATGGAGTTATCGAGGGTTTTCAGGCACTGTACCAGAAATCGAAGGTTGGGCGAAACGACCTTTGCGTCGTAGTTAGAGATTCGCCGTTTTACAAAAAAATATCCACTTCAAAACCTCGATGCTCCCTCGACCACGGAATTCTGGTGACTAAAAACAACATTATGTACACTACTTAACAAAATGAAACGCTTTTTCTAACTTGCTTCAAGGACTTCGCAGAAGAAAAGGGAAATGTTGGAGTTATTTTCACCATGTATTTCAAAATTAACGGATGGAGGTCTTTAATAAAAGATAAAAAAATATATGAAATTATCACGGTATACTATGTGAAATAACTAGAAGACCATAAATGCCATTGATCTAAATATTTTTTACTTTTATCTAACTACGCTTCAATTATTAAATAATAAAAATATAGCCAAAGTTTTCTAAAAAAACAGTAGATGATATTTATACAGTAAATAAAGCAGGTAAGATTAATAATAAATCTCCTGTAATTGATAGCGTTTGTTTAATTATATTTACAAAAATAGCTTAAAGCCTTTGGTAATGATTTCTATTTTAGATTTTTAGATATTTATACTATTGATCCTGAAATTTTTTGCTATTGTTGAGCACTTCAGTGTGAACTATAATGATGCATAACTCCTAAAAGAGTCAAATCACTTATTTAATTTATCTTATTAATTTTAAAAATCGTCTTAACATTGATGAATTCAATTATTAAAACCCTGATATATATATTTAAAACTAAAGGGTAGGATACAAGGTAACCACCGAACCTACATATGCAATTAAAGCTTTCATTACTTTCACTATATATAATGGATTATGTTTCAATATTAGCTTAGTAGAATAGGTTTAAAATCTTTCAATTATTTTAGTATTAACGATCATTTATTAGCAAGATATTAATATTTCTTATCAAGTAGAATCTGTAAAATTAGACAAACCCCTTCCTTAAACATGCTTATATTAGAAAGGCTAAACAAAGACTAAGAAACTATCCATTCATCCTCCACAAAACATTTATAATTCTATCGCTTCGGTTCTTTCGATTTATACAGTAAATTAAGAACTGGTATAAAATTAAATGAGCTAAAATTAATATCTTTTGCCTGATTATATTTACAGAAATAAGTACAAAGCTTTTGGTAATAATGTAACCAATTTTTAGATGTTTTCACTATTCGTACTGAAAATATGATCTACTGCTGAGCAATTTAGTGTAGGCTGTTATATGATGCGTACCTCCTAAATGAGCCGACTCACTCAATTGATTTATATTATTGAGTTGCAAAAGTGTGATTTAAATAAATTTACTAAAATCGAATTAAAATATTTTCTAATTTCTATGAAGTTGTGCTTAAAATAGAAATAATTTAATCGAATCTTTATTGAACAAGAGTTTACGATTCTATAAATAAAACCGTACGATTTATACGAATCATTATGTTTTGCGAGTAAAGAGTAAAATAAGCCCTGTCGGTGAATTAATGGTATATATGGGAAGGAACGTGTTTACATTGAAAATAAAGTGTATTAATATTCGATGGATTCGCGCATATTTTAGAATACTTTTTACATATAAAATAATGCTAATCAAGAATTTTTGAATAAAATATACATGGATGATGCATCGGGAGATTTTAATGTGCGCGAGGGTGAATGTTGTGATAAATTACCGTTTCCGAAATTAGAATTCATAACGTCTTCAAAATAATATTACAGGATGAGATGAGGAGAGATTGATTCGCATGCGGATCACTCGCTAGCTAGCATCACTTCAATGACTCTTTATTTATGGGCTTATGATTTTTTCGGATCGATTTTCGGGGATGTGCGGGGAAATAAAAATGCGATTTTGTGGTAAAAAATTTATACAAAAATGCATCAGATATACCACTTGTATTTTCTGGTGTTCTAAAAATAATAAATCGAATTATTTTATACAAGGAAACATAAAAAAAATGTGGATAAAATAGTGAAACATTCATTAATAAACAGCTTAAATAATTAATAATTAGTGAGAAACTTTTTTCTTGAATGATTTTCTCATTTACCTCTTGGTGAAATATTGTAATAAATAGGTAAAAATAAATTAAAAACAAATGGTTTCTTTCCATAAATTTTATATATTGACTCGACTAGTTTGGCTTGTATCAAGTTTTTTTTATGAATAACATTAATTATTTTGAATTTAAGAAATTTAAGGTTAATGTTCGTATTTCGTTTAGTGAACGAAAAAAAAAGATAAAGTGTGAGAACAAGAGTCGATGGATGAACGGTTTTGACGAGTAACAAAACTATATTTATGGCAACGGTATCCGGTGGGGGGGAACCGCGGGCACTCACTGATTAATTATCTTAACGAGCAACAAACGAAATAATAAAGTGGAACAATTTGTAGAAGAAGAGCAAATGGAGAGACGATTTAAATTAATTACGACTCACGCTGTTTTTGTTATTTTAGCTCACAGTCCGAGGCTGGATTCGCGGCGGGAGTCGACCGCTCGACCCTCGATATCGAATTAATCACCGCCATCCAACCATCGAACCATCGAACCATCAAACGCACGCATCACCTGTCAATCAATGGCTCACACAAAACACCAACACTTAATAATCTCTGCATTCTTATGCAACGCCACAACAGCTCCGATACATCATTTAATGCATAATCAAATTAACTAATGACTAAACAGTCGTGGCTTGAAGCTAGGAAGGGGGGACCAATGTAAATCGCCCGAATGTTCGAACTTAGTGGGATTGAAAGTAAATTAAAGGATATTTCATTAAATTAGTGGAATTGAATGTATTAAATGGACTTATTTGGTAATTCATGTTTACTGTAGAAGATTTAATTGAAGAATTTGATAGTACTTAATAACATTATCTTGCGTTTCCTACAATATAAAGATTTTCAAATCTATATATAATCAACTAAAAAGAAATAATCTTAATATACCTCTACTAATTTATTTAATTTAAATACTATCAATCATTTTTAATTATAATTGAATTTTTATCATGAGTTATAACCAATCTCATACCTAAATCTGAAAGCAATAGACCATTTAATATATGCTAAAATTGTTTTAAAAAATGGTCTTTTAAACATGAAATCACTCATATGCATTTTTTGTTTTTATGTCAACTCTAGTACATACAATGAAATCATGATTTGCATTTCAATAATTTAAAAGAAATTGTTTCTCTTATGATTCTTTCCATAAATAAAGTTAAGCCAATTTCCTCTTTTCTAAATTTTTAATGCCAAGTTCCTTTTGTTAAATACTACTTTTATTTTATTGGCTGCAACTTGACATTTTCTTTATTATTTCTAGTGAGGACATAAAGTATTACCCTAAGTTTTTGATTTTATTTCTTTTGTTTGGTTTCTAAATACATTTGTTTGTTCCTTGAAAATTTCTTAAATTTCTTATGTAACCACACATCACATTTATGTCTATTCTATGGCCAAAAACTATTTATGTTTTATGCATTTATGTTTCCTTGCCTAGAAACAGAGACTTCTTTAAACAACTAGTTAATCTTGGTATCAAAAAAGTTATCTATTTGAATTTAACTGCACCTCTTTCAGCAACTTCTGCATGTTGCTTTATGTCATAGTCACCTACCTTCTTATATAGGGTGTCTAGGAAGTAATATGACGTTGGCAGTCGTACTTGTTTCATGTTTGTTATTTGCTATCCTTCCTATTAGATAGCCTTTGTGTGGTGAGCATTGTAGTTTAATATTTATTTTCGTCATGGAGCCGATGGCAACTAAGCAACGTGTCCAAGTGATACAAAGTTATCACGCCATGCTTTCAACAAGATGGTGCGACTTACCACACATCCCATGAAACGATTGCTCTGATTCATTTAGCACGAGTTTCCCCAAAAAATATCTCTTTGCCTGGCAACCAGGAATGACCTGCCAGTTCATGCAATCTTACGACTTGTGACTTTTTCTGTGAGGATTTGTTGAATCAAAAGTGTACGTGAACAAACTACAAACATCATACCAATTGAAGGATGAAATTCAAAGGGTTATTAACGGCATCACACGAGAAGATTGTGAACGCGTCATCGAGAACTTCAATTGCTAGTTGCCGCGAGTTTTTATGTACCTTTTCCAGCAACTTTTACATGTTCCTTTCCGGCATAAGAATTTAGAACTTCTCCAATTTTTTAGCAATATAGAAGATGTGTTCTATAGTCCGATGAGATATTACCGTCATCACTTACTTACAACTTTTGATCAGATACATTTAAAATAATGCTCTTTTCACTTCGTTTTAATACCAAAAAAGTTATTTGTCTTCAACCAACTTCTGCATATTTCTTTTGGTATAAAGTCAGCAACCTCCTTTTCGTTCATTTTTTAGAACTATAAAATATGTGCTCTCCAGTCTTCTATCATAAAGTTGAACCGCTGAGAGCTGACTGTGACTCATCGCTCTATATTTCATAAATAAGACTCACGTTATTAGTTTGAACTTCTTTGAAAACTCTTCTTGATACCAAAACACAGTTTTTCTAATTTCAAATTTTAGGTATGCTCTACTGGTCATATTGCCATTTGGAAATTGGAAATGTTGAGCTATATTCCACAGTTCTAGGATATTCTAGAATAATAGTTTAGTTAATCTTCTTAGCCTGATTTTTTTTACTTTTTCATATACTATTTTATTTGTTACTTTCTTACAAGAATTATTTTGCTTACATACTTAAATAAAACACGAATGCTGCATAATTGAAAAATCTAAAGGAGCAAATATTGTTAATATTTAGAAATATAAACACAGAGTTTATAGAATCTCTGAACCTATGAAACTAAATAAAAATTAACTTGAAAATAGGAAAATTTAGAAGAACAAATGATAAAATTTTTTAGACTTTTAGTAACACTTCGCAATTTAGAAGATAAATTCTCGAAAAAGGAAGAAAGTTGGATTCAATTGAAAGAAAAAATCTTACAAAATTCTAAACATGTAGAAAGATATGCCAGAATATTTTGAAAATCTGGCGAAAAATGTTGTGACAGTTTTTAACTGATAGCGATTGAAGAACATTTTAAGAAAATTTACAGAAACATTTTAGAAGACTTAAAGGAAATTATCTTAAAATTTAATATCTGAAAGAAATTATTGAGTTATTTTAATTTTCATGTTTCGACGCTGACGGCACCTACATGATGAGGGATTGCACCTCTTGTGAAGACGCGCGAGAGCAAACGGGTCATCTTTTCTCATTGCATACAAAACGGTTAAATAAACGTTTAGTTAAAAAAATGGCCAATTTATTCAAAATGTTATACCCAGGACACGTGTGAAGTGGGTGGACTGGATTATTTCTGACCGATCGCAGTCTGTGAGTCGGATTTTGGTTCGCCACGGAGGTAACCTCAAATTCGGCGGTGGAAGCGTGTTTGTTCCGCATGAGCGCGCGTTCCTCTTTTTTTGGCCGTTTGGAAGACTCGTGGCGTACATGTGAGTCGTGGGTGTATCACTGAAGCAACGTCACAATGGCTGAAAAGTCAGACATGAGCAGGCAGAACAAGTTTGATGGCAGCAACTACAATGGCTGTTCCAAATGAACTGTTCGCTCCGGGAAAAAGGTTCTACCACATCGTTTATGGGGTGGAATAGAAACCGACAGCTGAAGGGGATCCACTGAAGTCTTGGACTACGAGAGACGCAACGGCGATATTCATCTGCCTTTGACTACACGCAGATCACCTTGATTGAGAATTGTGAGTCATTTTATCAAATAATTGGTAAGCTTGATTTGGTCTGAAAGATAATGACAGTATTGCTCAGCAAGAATTTGAAGGATATTGGTGAGGCCGGGAGTGATGCAGCTATAATAACAAAGATTACATTTGACATCTAGGTTAGGCGACGAAGATGCAAACCCGTCTCTGACTGAGCAATTTGAAACAGAGTTCGCAGTCTCGTTGGGTAGAAATTCATCGTGGAAATCGCACAAAACGACCGAGCTGTAATCAGGAAACCAAGCAAGCAGAAGACCACCAGAACCAACAGGAGGGAAGGCCCAACTTTATGTTCTATCAATGCAGGAAGAGAGGCCATATCGCACGGATCATCACGCTTCAACAAGGAAGATATATGGATCATGGACAGCGGAGTACATATGTCCGCTGTTGTCCAATATCTCTGATGTCTCTCGAGAGACTATAGTCATGATTGGGACAACGTGTCATTACCTACCATTGGACATGGAGATCGAAAAAATTGGTTTAAAAGTGAGTGGCATAAATCCGTCATCACGAACGTCCTATTCGTTCCAGATTTAAAGAGAACCTGTTACCTAAAAAAGGGAAAAAAGGCCGAGATCCTAGGTGGCAAAAAACTTATTGCTAGTGCAACTCTCGATGACAATTATGTATATCGAATGCGGTTTAGGATAGCTGTATCTCACCTAGCCTATCAAATTGTAGAAAATAGCTTGAAGGAGTGGCATGACAGACTTGCCTATGTGAACTTTACACGGATTAGAGCGATGATCAAGAGCGGGGTAATCACTGGCAATGAGTGACGAGGATGAGATACTTTGTAAATCTTGCATGGCAAGCAACATCATTTTCATCACCCATTCAGAGAAGATCTCAAGGAGGGAGTTGGAGAACAAGTATACTCTGACGTGTGCGTCCTTATTACGATTTAATCATCTGGAGGAGCGAGATACTTTGTTCTGTTCAAGGACAGAGCGACATCGTACCTCACTGTCAGCACCATAAAGTACAAATCTGTGTCCTGGCTCGCCTGAAAAAATATGTGCAGATGGTGGAGAAGCATCACGGTTGCAAGGTTAAGGCTTTGCAATGAGATAATTATCGCGAGTACATCAATAAAGATTTGCAGAGCTACTTGAAGAAGGAAGGTATAAACTTAGAGAACACTTCGCCTTACACGCCGCAGCAGAACGGCTGCATGGAGAGGGAAATACGTACAGTCATGGACAGTGCCATATCCATGATGTACGCGATGGATATGTCAAAGTACCTCTGGGGCGAAGCGGTAAACTCGGCTGTATACGTTCTCAACCGGACTACGACGCCGTACGAAATCTTCATTGGGAGGAAACCGATATTATCAGACCTGAAGAAGCACCTCATTCATGCACATCCCCGATAGTCAAAGGATCAAGCTGGATGACCAAACTAATCTTTGTTGGATACGAAGGAAATTTCGTCAAATACCGACTGTTTGATCCAATGGACAAGAAGGTAAAGGTTTCTAGGAACGTGATTTTCGACGAACACACTACGATCGATTAAACTAGAATCGCACCATTGAAGTTTGCAGATGACGACACCTAAGAGTACCCTAAAGATCCAGACCAAGCCGCCGATCCCGTGACTGGCAGTGAAGATTACTGCAGAAGAGATGGCCGACACTCGACGGGTCTTGATGAAGAAAAGCGAGTCAACGCACACCTGAGAAACGTCGAAGGCGTTCAAGAGGATGGAGCGGTCGCCAATAACGCCAGGGACTTCAGTCTGAAAAGGAGAGATAACTTGCGGCTTTCAACGCTCTGGAGAGGAACAACATCTGGAAACTCATAAAGAAAACTGGCAATATGAAAGTCATTGGGTCATCAAAGATCCAACATTGAAAGTTTAGTTCAGTAAAATAGTCGAATTATTCAAAAGAAATATTTCACGAACTAAATTCTTGCAACACAGAAGAGAAAATTTTCAATAATTACAAAAAAATAGAACACTATTATACTGAAAAATTGTAAACCTATACGATACATTTGAAGTTTGGAAATTTCTAGGAGGAGAAATTTGTTAAAAATTGAACATAGTTTTCTGAAATATTGCAAAAAAATAGCTAGAAAATTTGAAATAAATATTTCTACAAATTCTTGACCCTGCCACAACATCCTCATAATTTGAAACAAATATGTCTGAAAGGTTCTTGAAAGAATGAAGATAATTCTTAAATCTGCAAAAACATTTCTGCAAAATTCTAAAATCTACAAGAAGAAAATGCGAGGAAAATTTTGGGAATTTGGAAAATTATTAATAAAAAAATCATAACATATACTATGTGTAATAAATTCTATTAAACTTGAAAGAAAAAAATGGTTGAAGAATTCTATAATCTAAAAAAAAAAAACATTTCTGAAAAATTCTAAAACCTGCGAAGAAACTTTTTTTACAAATTGGAAATTATTTTACTGGAAAATTAAAAAAAAAAATAAAATATTTTTGAAAACTTAATAATCCGTTCAGTAAAAGCTCACAACCTGAAAAAATGGTGATTTGGCCATCATAGTACTTTCCCTACATTTTTCTCGAAAACTATAAGGTTTAATCGAAATGATTCTTAATAAATTGCTAAATTTTGGATTCTTTACAATTACTTGTTAAATCTCATGTAACTCCTATAGTTTATAAGTAATAAGTAAACAATGTCAAGATTATTAATTTTTATTTTATTCTCAGAAGCTAAGAACTTTATGAAAAATATATTTCAATAAAATCAGTTTTTCATTATCTTTAACTTCTGTTTGTAAAGTTATATAATATTTTTCAAATTCTATATAGAAAAAGTTAGATTAAATACAACAAAAAAACAAGTATCTCAACGATTAGAATAGAAATTCCTGAAAATATCTTTAAAAAATTCGTGGAAAATAATCTTAAAAAAATGGATAAAATACAGCAACTGAAAAAATTGCAATTAAATTTTCTACAGACGTTCTGAGTTTTTCCCTCATCAAAATTTTGTAGGAATTTCTCTTCCAAATTGCAAACATTAGTATACATTTTTTATAATCAACATTGGTTTTTTCAAATTTTGTTTTGTAGAATTTTCTTTTCCAAATTTCAAGGTTTTTTCATCTATTTTACTAGAAGTTTTCCGGAAGGTTTTTATTTTTGAAGACTAGAATTTCCAAGCATTCCTAGAAATTCTCTCCTAAATTTGGTTGAAGTTTTCCAGCATTATTATTTTCTAAGTTTCCAGAAATTGCTCCTGAAATTCCTAAACAAATTTCGAGGATTGTAGAATTTTTAAGGAACTAATTTTTTAAATTCCCATATTTACCCTCAAGAATTTTAGAATGTATAAAGAATTTATGCTATAAGTGTGCCATTTTGAATTTTCTAAGAATTTCTTCTCCAAATTTTTCACCTATTTTACTAGAGGTTTTTAGAAAATTTTTTGGTAATCACAATTTTCATACCTTTATAGAATTTATTCCCTAAATTCCTAGAATATTTTTCAGGGTTCTTAAACATTCAACATTTATAGAATTTATTCTAAAGATGTACTAACTCTGTCCATTACAATCTGTGTTTTTAGAAATTCTCTTTTAAATTGCAAACATTATCATCAATATTAACAATAGTTTAAATTTTAGAATCTTAATTAATGGAATTTGTTCTACAGATACTAAATTTACCCTTCGTTACAATCAAAATTTTCTAGGAATTTCTCTTTAAAATTGCAAACATTATCATCACTTTCTTATTAGCATGAGAAAGATTAATAAACTATAGATTTTTTCTAAATTTTTAGAATCTTATTGGCTCTTCTTTATATCTTGGAGATCTAGAACTAGGGTCTAGAATTTTTTAAGAATTAATTTTCTTATTTTTAAAAATTATCTTCGAGAATGTTAAGATTTGCCTTTCTTAAATTTCTAAAATATTTTACAAGAGTCTTACAAAGTTTTCTAGCAATTTTTTCTCCAAACTGCAAGATTTTCCCATCTACTTAACTAAAATTTTTCAGAAAGTTTTTTTTGATGACTAAAATTTGTAAGCTTTTTTAGAATTATTTTTCTAAATATCTAAAATATTTTTCTTACAATCAATGTTTTCTTAGAATTTCTTTTCAAAATTGCAAGATTTTTACATCTACTTTTCTAGAAGCTTTTAGGGTTTCTTTTCGATGACTAAAATTTGTAAAACTTGTCAGAACTCTTCTTCTAAATTTCTAAAATATTTTTCAAGAGTTTTACAATCAAATTTTTCTCGGATTTTTTTCAAATTGCAAGATTTTTTCAGTTACTTTAGTAGAAGCTTTTAGGAAGTATTTTTTGATAACTAGAATTTGTAAGCCTTTTTTGAACCCATCTTCTAAATTTCTAAAATATTTTTCAAGAGTTACAATTGAAGTTTTCTAGGAATTTGTTCTCCAAGTTTCAAGTCTATCTAGAATTTCTCTTCTAAATTTCTAGAATATTCATGGAATTTATTGTACAAATGTACTACCATTATCATTCTTTACAATTAAAGGTTTCTTTTCTAAATTTCAAACATAGTCATTAATTTTTTAATCGCATGGGAATAATCAACAGTTCATCCAGATTTTCATAATCTCAATAGGTCTTCTTTATATTTTTTGTGATTTCTCTTCCAAATTTTTGGACCTTTCTTCTGTTTTGTGGAATTCTTATTATTATTATTATATATTTTCAAAAAATGCTCCCAAAATTCCTTTAATTATTTCGGGGGTTGTAGAAATTTTTAAGAATATTTTTTTTAATTTGCAAAAAATTTCTTCTAGGGCTTTAGAATGTATAAAGAATTTATTTGACATGTCTATTAAAGAACATGTTATTTTGACATTATAAAAAATGATAATTAACCGAAAATTATAGAAAACAGAGAAAATTCTAAAATCTGGGAAGAAACCTCTAGAAAATTCTAGAACCCTAGGACCCTATTTCTCCAAAATTTTCAAAAAAGTTAAAGATATTTTACTCGAAAATTGCAGAAAACAGGAAGAAACATTGAAAAATTATAAAACGTAAATTTTCGCCAAAATTTTCGACACCATCGACCAAGGGATGTTATTATCTAAATTGTACAAGCTTCGAATCCAATGCTCAATCTTTGATTGTATCTGCTCTTACTTGAGTGAAAGATCTCAAAGTGTACGTATTGGAAACTATTATTCTCGTGCTTTTCCTGTATCTTCAGACGTTCCACAAGGTTCACAACTTGGTTCTGTGCTCGTTAATATTTTTATAAATGACGACACTACCTGTTTTGTGAATACTAACTCTCTTCTTTTCGCTGATGACATTAAAATATTCAATGAACTATCTGACAAGAATACTCCCATCTTAATAATAATAATAATAAACAAAGGATATAATTGAAGATAATAACTTACTCATTAATATTAAGTAAATAATTTATGTTTTATGTAGTATTTCTCGTCTTTCTATAAACATATTTTTTGGCTTTATTTATTTTTGACGAAAATAATAAATCAAATGGCTACAACTTTAAATCCATCGCATCGAGCGTTCCAAATTTTGTTAACGGTTAACACAAATGCGCATAGGAAATAGATTTCGCGTACACGTAACGGACAGCGTAGGGCCGAAATGTAAATTTACGATTGGAAACCGTCGAAAAAAAAAATGTAGGGGGGAAATGAAATTACAATAGGAATGCGCGGCCCATCACTATAAATCCAGACGATCCAAACATAAACAACGAGGCGAAACTAAACAAAAATATAATTTCGGAAACTGGACAGTGTTCTGCTCGCAGTGAATTATTAAAATATAACAAACACGATACGAGGATGATATAGTATCCACGTATATTTCTATATATCATACATACATCCGAAGACAGGGCGCGGGGGTAGCGCGCGGGTGGGGCGGCGGGCGGAGGGTGGCTGGCTGGTAGCTGATTTCAGTAGCTGTACGATGTAGAAAGTTCAATATTAATATTCCATGCAGACTTGATATTAACTCTGCTGTATTAATACTTTATATAGATATAGAGAGGAGCCGGGGCTCCTTCTTCCTCATCTCATCTCATCTCCTGCGTACACCAGCCATACCTATAGATGCGAGTCGTGGAATTCTTTCTTAAATTGTCTTACGAACGGATATAATGTACCTACTTGTATTTGGGTGGATATATCTGGGCGTACCCGAAATATGCATTATAATACGAATTCCTCACATACGTGCAACGTTATGTGTATTCTATAAAATATTGTTGCTTGCTAGTACTGTATTTATAACTGCTTTTTTTCAATATCTAGTGTATCTAAAGTATGTAAATATTTTATTGATATTGAAGTGTAATCAAATTGTATCAAGTTAATTAAATGGATAAATGCTAATAAAGAGAATGATTGCAAACGAAGTGAATTTTTCAATTGAGTGTGAATAAATTCTAAATAGAATAGAGATTCACATGTTAAACAATTTTTTATATTATATTTCATTAAATATTGAACTATTTAAATAAACGATTTTTTTGGCGCAGTCTATAGGATCATTGCACCCAATGAAATTAAAACGCATTGTACATTAAGTTAATGTTAATGTTAGTATTAATGATTTAAATAGTTAATATATAAGAACAAACAATTATATATGGAGGTTTTGATATCGAGTCATACGTTAAATGAAGAGGTTTATTGTGCATGCATTATTAGTTAAGTTTACTATGGTAATGCAAATGGTTTATATATGTAAGATAAGCGTGAATATGAATGGGACATAAAGGTTTAATAAGGACGCGTAATGGCATTGAAGGGTCGGAATTTACGAGTTTATTAAAATTAGATCAGGCAGAAGGATCAGGCGAGTGTTTGCAATTCAAGTTTACGTATATGGTAATCGTTGATATCTGAGACTGCGAGAACGCGTGTATTAGCATCCAGCATCTACCATCTACGCACGGTACAAGCGATAACGTATTCACAGATAACGTCTTCTGTTCGCCCGTCCACTGTTTACTCAACGTGGCATCGGTTTCGTCTCAACAAATTAAATCAATACGTTCGAATCCGCATAATAAAATGCATGCATGTGCATCCGCCGATCTATATAGATATCTGCAATTTTTCAAATTGCCAGAGCCGTAAAGTCACGCCCGGCTTAAGGCGTGTGCAATAGGTGCATTTAAAATTGAATTTCAATAACCCGCGTTCGTCTTTTTGCGCCTTTTTCGCATCGACCTGCGAACGATATGTATATGTATATATGTATATATAGATGCGCGAAATGAATGCGATTGATTTTCGGTATCGGATTACCTCGCTGCATATTTCCAATCTATATTTAACGATCAATATTCACTCAATCCGGTTTACTCTGCGTGCTTATCTATCCCTAGAATATATATTCCATTCATTATGATTCAATAAGGTGTACAAGTTTTAATATCAATTCGCGGCGGCTTATTTTCATTTCATTCTTAAATATCTGAAACATTACTGCAATTCCTACCGACTGCGCCAAAAACATTTTAAAGATATTACAAATAACAACTTTATTATATCATGCAGATTACATTAATATAATTACAATAACTTTAATATTATCTATTTTAATGATTTAACTATGAATTTTAAACATTTCAGGTATCCAAACAGATAGAAATTTGAAAAATTGAGACAATTGTTTATACGTACATTGAATTTTGACTTCTATTTCATCAACAATTTCAATTCAATTGGATCTCGATAGCACAGTTGTAAATAAATAAATAGAATTTTACTGTGGAGTTTTAGCACTTCGAGAAGAAATTTAAAAAAATGTAGGCAATTACTTATAAACACTGTATTATTGCTTCTGTGTCGATGGCAGCCACGACCGATTTTGATCTACTTGGATCACATCAAATGAATTTTATTATGGAGTTTTAATTCTCCAGCTATACGTATAGATGCAAATACAATTAAGGTCATTTCTATTGTCAATTAGTTTAACGCTTAACTACAAAAACACCAATTGATTCACTTTCTAATGGGAAAATAATGTATTTCTATTCCTGTATTTTATGCTAAATTGTATTCAACCGAGTTGGCGGAAATTATCCATATTTTCTTGATCTGTGTAAAACTATTTTATTAGCACAAGTAAACTGTGATTATTAAAATAAATCTTTATTTGTAAATAATGATAATATAAACATAAACACACAGGTAAAAAGTAAAACCTGCTTATATACACCTTTACAAGGAATAGATTTAATGAATGTTTAAAGATAAATAATTTCAGTTCAATTTTCATACTTTAAAGAATACTACTATTTCTACCATTTTAACATATTTACTATATATAGAGTATTCTAAATAATTAGGTCACGACCGATAGTTTGTTACTATTAGAACTACAAAGTTGTTTAAATTAATATATCTTTATGTGTATTATCTTATTAAAAAAACATTTCTTTTAATTAGATGCCTTGAAATTTTTTATCCATTTACAAAGGAAAAGTATAGTGTAGAAATAAAAAAGTAGTAGATAAGGAAGAGTTTTGGGGTTTATCTATCCTAATTAAAGTTATTGTGCGTCATTTTATCTACAGGTAAGTCTTTAGAACCTTTCAATCTATTATCTTTATTTTGATTTTTACATTTCTTTGAAACTTTCTCTAATTCTCTGTACAAATATTGTCCCATCTCTCTATGTGTATACAAGTAAAAATACGTTTACAGACTAAAATAATTTTGGTTCTGTATTATTATTAAAAAACACATTGATTTTAATTTTATATTCTGTAAATTCTGATATATTTATAAAGAGAAAAATTTCTTTATAATACAAACTGTTTCTTTCTACCACTGATTGACAATACCATTATCTTCTACTCTAATGCAGTTGGCCAAAGTTACATTATTTCTGATAAACCTTTCTTCTTTTTCCTACGCCTTCTTTGGACGAATGGTGGCGTTTTAATTAGTAATTATAGTTTTAAATACTGCTACACTGAAAAGCCCCGCATTTTTTACTTAAATAAGTCATCTTATCTTTGATAGGTCCTTCCTTTTCTTACGCCTTCTTCCTACAAGGGTGAGTTCAAATTGGAATTATAGTTTTAAATACTGCTTGGCTAAAAGGATTATTGCTGCACAACTGAAACAGCGCCGAATGTATATTTTAAATTCAATGGGGTATATTTTAACCCTAATTCCGAAAGATATTTTTCTTTTTTGTCCTATTTTAACTAAGTAAAAGAGTTTCCACTTTTCCTTTTCTGTATTCAATTGTGTAATCATATTTGCTCCATGGTCTAGCCATTAATTTAGTATACACCTAATGTCTTCTAACCATAAGTTTTTCTACCAAATCATTCTTCGAATTTTACCTCTAATTAATTTTGAGTTTAGCTCTTTTATTTTATCTTCCTTTTTAATTCCTGATTTTTAATTTTGGCGAAGAAAAACACTTGTCATGTTTCATAGATTAGCCTTTATTTACAGTTGTCTGATGTGTGTTTCGATTAGTAACGATGATTTTCAAAGACAACTGTTAATAAATACCAAACTATTGAAGTCTTTCTCTTCACCAAATTGTGTAGGGTAACAAGTATCCTGATTTTTAGTTAAGTAAAGTAATTTCCTCTCCTACGTGTTTCAGCCAAGTTATCTCCTCTACTATACGCTCTAATTATTTATCAAGTATAGGCCGCATGTCTTTTAACCACAAATTCTTTCTTTACCGAAAGATGTTATTCATTGAATTTTGACTATTGATTTTGGGTTTATCTCTTTTTATATAACATATTATTTTCTTTTTTCATTTATGTATTACAGTTAAGTAAAGGCATTGTCACTTCTTGCCTTTTTCCTTCTCTTTATTTTATCCTAGTAATCACATTTACTTTACACTCTAATCGTTAATTCAGTATAGGTCAGATATCTTTTAACCGTTCTTTTACCAAAAGATGTCTTTCTTTATTTTTTCCTTTATTTGATTTTTAATAAAGCCCTATTAATATTTTTCCTGCATTTCATTCATATTATTAAATTTGAGTAAAGAATTTTCCTCTTCTTCCCTTTTTTTCTCTCTCTTTCATCCGAAGCATTATAACACTATACGTTCTAATTATTCATTCAGTATACGCCGAAAAACATTCAGAACTAGAAATTCTGCCACTGACAGATACTTTTGTTAAATTTACCTTTGATTAGTTTTTGGCTTATCTCTTTTTATATAATATTTTCCATTTTCATTTATATTTTTTAATTAAGTAAAGGAGTTTCCACTTCTTCCCCTTATCTCTCCAATCCAAGGAAACACATTAACTTTACTCTTTAACCATTTCTTCAGTATCCACAGAATGTTTTTAACCATAAGTTCTTCTATTGAAAGATCTACATTTTTTGAGTATTCAGATAACAAAACTGTTAGATTTTCAAATTGGTTTAATTGTAAACACTACATATGTTTCGCCACACTGTGGCTTCTTCAGGTGAAGAAGAAGAAGCCACAGTGTGGCGAAACATATGTAGTGTTTACAGTAAAACCAATTTGAAAATCTAACTGTTTTGTTATCTAAATAGTGAATATGGATTTTCAACACTTAAGTGCCTCAACAATCAATCAATTACATTTTTTGAATTTTGTTTTTGATTGATTTCGAGTTATTCGATTCGTTTTATATTTTTCCTTCTTTCTTATTTCAATTCCTTCCTCCTTTTTACTTTTCCTACTTTCCTCGTCACGCCTACTATTCATAAGTTTGACTCTTCATTTAGTATATACTCCGACATATTCGTATTCTCTCGCTATCTTCGTCAATAAAAGTATCTTTTCATCAAGAATGTCTTTCAGTAGACTCCCCTTCTCTAAACTATATATTTCTTATTTAAGAACATTTCTTTACAAAATATCCTTTTTGTAACTGTGCTTTAGATAAAGTTGAAAAAACTTGCGCAGACATGGTT
Organism: Ontholestes murinus; assembly: GCA_963969525.1. Lineage (NCBI taxonomy): Eukaryota > Metazoa > Arthropoda > Insecta > Coleoptera > Staphylinidae > Ontholestes > Ontholestes murinus. Next base: position 30,314,301 of record OZ018398.1, read on the forward strand.
AAATAAAACTTTAATATATACATTATATTTTAATATCCTGGATAATAATCTAATTATATACCATATATGAGAGCTTGAATATTTTTTATGGATATGATTCTATAAAAGAAGATCCAAGTTCTTAATTTTTACATAAAGTTCAAAACCTTTTAAAACAGTCGTATTTTTAAAAATCGTTATATATTTTGGCATCCTAGATGAGATACTCACTTATTGAAACATTCAATTTAAATTGCTAACTAAGACGTAAACAACTCGCCTTTAAATCTCTCCAGAGCATTAAATGATATTTTGTATAAAAAAACATTAATCTTCTCTCCTGCCCTAATCGACATACCTCATTTTTAAAAGTTTTCAAAATATCCTTCTAGTTACTTGAGTTCAGATAAAGTTTAAAAACAAAACTGTCCTTATTTTTGATCATAGTTTCTTTAAGCCAAAATAAATATGCAAAGAAGGTAAAAACTATTTGTGTAGGATACATTAACTTTTGTACGTTATATTCGTTGGTATCTTGGATAAGACCAGATCTCTGCAGAGCATACAATTATATATGTTATATTAGAACTTGGATCTTCTTTTAAAGAACATAATTCCATAAAAGAAGATCCAAGTTCTTATAGATCCTATTGTTGTACTCATATACAGATTAATACATATTGAATTCCTCTTCGTCTCTTTTGCCTCAATTATTTATTTTTTTTTTATCATACAAAGCAGCTTCAAACTTTTTAAGCAGAAATATAATTAAAATATCGAAAGATCTATTTGAAGGTAATTGCCTTATTGTTTTAGTGATTTATATAAAATTTATGAATATTCAATAAAACAACATATTTTTTTCTCAGACTTTGAAAATTATTAAAGTCAATGGTTTATAAGTTTCATCGGAATCATATAAAATTATAACTTCCATATTATAACTCCTAACTTCATTGTATGTTATTACAAATCTGTTACCCTTTTATTTATTATTAAGTCCCAGATATCGTCAGTTACTTTTAATCCAATTTTCTTTTTTTTTCTTTAATTTTCTTCCACTTAGCTTATTATATTATTCATTCTCCATTGATGAATCTTTATGTTTATAAACATTCTCTTACTATTTCTTTATAACTAACTCTAATGGCTTTTATACTACTTTTGGTGGGGATTTACCTTTTTATTAACGTACTCTTTCTATATTTGTACTTATATCTATCTTTATTTTTAATGTTAGTTACCCAATCACTTAATCTCTGCCACTGTTATTCTTCTCATTTCTTTTCTAGGCAAACATAATTCATTAAAATTCTACATTTTCACTAATCCACATTCGTTCATCCTTTTAATACTTTCTTAACTACTATTTTACATTTACTGCGAGGGTGTTTATATATTTACCTCAAGACTTTCAGTTCATAAACTCTAGTATAAAATTCTAATTAGTTCGCCCAATTACCCCAAATATTGCATTTTCGTAAATCAATCCACTTCCTGCTGAAATTTAAACCATGCTAGTCTTTTGCCACTCAGTATACTTGGCTTGGCTTTCTTTTATAGAGTCCATTCCTACTCACTATTCACCCTTCTCTTTACTGATGAGAAAGTCCAGCCATTTATTTTATCTTGTTCTTCTGTTATCACCAGCATTTTTATGACCCTTTCCACTTTCATTCTTCTCACTTCTTTAATAGCCAAACCCAATCAATTATTGATGAATCCTATGGATACATGGTTGTTTTCTTTTCTCCTAATCTACTTTTGTGTTTCCCTTTAATATCTTCTAAACCTTTTCCTTCGGCCACTCTTTCATCATCCTATCCTTGCAGTTTATATACTCTTTAATTCAATGTTTATATTCTTATTCTGCAACCGTCAAATAATAACTCTGCCGTTATCGATAATACCTCTTTCCAATTTCCTCAAATCGTACATTAAAATTATCATTATTTTAAAAGCCGTATTTTAGTCAAATTTTCATTACAACTCCTACCTGGAATATAAACTGTATTTTGTGCTACTATCTAAAAAACCTACCTTAATGTCTTCCATAGCCCTTCAGACTTGATTACTGTTTTAATTAACTCCTAACCTCCTAAAGCCCCTCGAAAACCGGAATTTGACTTCTTCCTACTATTTCTTCATTATCTTAGTTTGTAATAGTGTAGAGTCTTTTGGTTTATTATAAATTTAACAATTCAAATTTATTTATTTTTATATTTGCAACAAACAATATATTATGGTAAATATATTTTAGAATGCATAAGTATAATGAATCCTAACATTTAAAATGCTTTTTATGTTATTTTGAAAAATTGTTGAAAAAAACTAGTTAGGTTGGATCTCTACCTAGATTTTACAAGGGCAAAAGGTTCATTATCGATAATGTAATTATAGTAAATTGGCGACGTGATTTTAACAAATATTAGATTTATTATTTAAGAGACTTTCTTTACACACATCCTATAGCTTTGTAACTTTGCTTTAGATGAAGTTAAAAATGCTTTTTAAACAGTCCGTATTTTTGAAAATCATTTCTTTAAGACTAAGTAAATATGCAGAGGAGGTAAAAAAGACTTTTGTATAAATTTTGTAATTTTTGGACTTTATATTTTTTGGTTTTCTGGTTGGGAAGCTCACTTATTGAGACATTGTATTCGTAGTTGCTAACTAAGGCATATACATTACTCCTTTAAAAACTTTGAGGTTCTTTTAAACAATACATTTCTTTCACAAGTCTTTTCTCCTCTAATCGACATTCCTCGCTTTTGACTGTTTACAAAATATGCTTCTTTAGAGTTAAAAAACACAACAGTTCTCATTTTTACAATAGTTTCTTTAAGTGTAAAATAATATGCAGACAAATTAAAAAAAAAATTGTGTAGGATACACTAATTTTTGCACGTTATATTTTTTGGTACCCTGGATAAGACTAGATCTCTGCTGAGCCTTCATATAGCTTGGATCTTCTTTTAAAAAATATGTTTCTATAAAAGAATATCCGAGTTCTTACAGATCATATTATTGTATTCAGATATTCTATGAGAATATGATTATTACAAGTTAACTCATCTTCGTCTCATTTGTCTCAATCAGTTAAAAGACATTTTTATTTTTAATGGTAAAAAGCAGCTACAAACTTATACAGTAAGAATATTATTACAATATACTAAAGATCTATCTAAACTCAAGCAATTTGTTAATTGTTAATTGGTGATTTTTATTGGAATCGGATGAAATTATAGATTCCATATTATAATTCGCTGCTGCATTTTCTCATTTTACAGATTTGTAATATTACCTACAGAGAAGATAATGAAAGGTCTAAAATCACAAGCTATTAATGTCGTAATGGGAGAATTCAACTTAAAATTAGGTAATAATAAGGATAAATATGTAATTGGCAAGTTTAGCTTAGGAACAAAGGACAATAAAATAAAATTTTGCAAAGAAAAACAAATATATGAAGCATAGCGAAAAAGAACTTTATACCAAAAAGAAGAAGAGAAATCTGGAAATGATAGATGTAAGAAGAATAAGTAAGCGTGATAGTATAAAATAGAAATAAATATACACCGTTATTAAAAAGAAGAAAAAGAGACAAAGAGACAAAGAAGATCATTAAAGAAAGCACGACAGCCACAACTACCTACCAAAGAGCCTTCTACTTTTCCCTCATCACCAATGTTTTCATGACCTTTTTCACTAGCATTCTTCCCACTTCTTTCCGAACCAAACTTAATCAATTATTGATAATCCCTATGGATCAGTGTATATTTTCTGCCCTCTTAGTATACTTTTGTGTAACCATTCCAAACCATTTTATAACCGACTTTTTTACTTGCATTTTATATACTTATTTTAAGACCATATTTTAAGAACTCTGCGGCTATGGATAATTTTTTCAATTCTTACATTATATTCATCGCTATATACATACGCTCCTCATTTGCTAATTTCAAAAGCAATTTCTTTTCGAATTTCAGCCTTATTTCTATTAAAACTCTTAGCTGTTATATAAACTGCGAGTTTTTTGCCACTACCTATAAAATCCACCTTTCTGATTAACTTCAAAACATTCTAACGCCCCTCGAAAATTAGTTTTCACTTCGCCCTATTCTTTCTTCGTCATCTCCGTTTCCACTATTGTCACCGAGTCTTTTCATGTTATCCAAAAATTCTGGAAATCAAGTTACGTACTATTTTTTTGTTTAGACTTTATGCTAGCTATATTTCAAAACCTTATAATTACAACCCCTTGATTACCAAAATTATTAATATTTTACAAAATTCCACTTCTTTGCCTTCTATATATAATTAGTATAAGCATTAGAATAAATATTAATATTAAGACCACTGACGCCAATTTCATTCTGTATTATGTACACTCTGAAATAAAGATATATTTTATTTTATTTTATTTTATTTTACATATAAATGACTATTAACTGCGATTTTCTCAAATTCATTTTTTACTTTAAGTTCTTCAGTCTATCCTTTTCTAGTCATCCTTAATTATTTTTGTAAAAATGAATCATATATATTTGTGTATTATTAGAATACTCTTCTGCTTTATAATCTCTGGTTTTATATTTTCTGATTCCACTTATATAAATACCATTTTCTTGCTTTTGTCTTAAGCAAATCTCCAGATATTTCCTAAGTAGTGGTTTAATTATATTTATTCTTGTAATCAATGTGTCTTTTTTCCTAGTTCTCCTAACAATGTCATATTTTTACCATTTTTTTTTTTCATTTTTATCTCTTATTTCTTCTTTTAGTTTATTTGCATTCGTTTGCTTTTTTATCTGATAAATTAGAGAATTTGTTGAAAGAAAACGTTTTAATTTAAATTTTGATGTGTATGGGTGGAAGAAAATTAAATGTGAATTTTTCGAGTTCGTTCTAAATTATTGGATATTATAGATATAATAATTTCATATTTTTTCTACCTTAATCATCTTTTAACTACTAGACTTGAGTAGTCGTACCCAAACGCCCGATTTCATGCTCAAAAATTGCAAAGATTTTTTATACCCTTTGTACCATACTTTTCCAGCAAAGTAAATAATAATAAGCCTCTGTTGGTTTACCTCAGAGCAATTTTGAATTCGGTTTACTTGTCCGTTGAACCTTTCTACAAAAAGTGTGATTATTTTTTATGTAGATTTAAATTATTTTAATGATTCTACATCAATTTCAAATTTATAAATTTCACGAGGAGTTTTGACATTTAACTCTTCTTATATTTGTTGCTTTCGTCCATGTTCCAGTAACTTTCTACAGTTATTCATCAACTAAATTTGAAATCTGCGTTATTGCAGTGTTTATAATCTTCTAAATATGGTCATGTCGATCACACCTAAGGTTCAGTATCAAAAACAAATTAAAGAAGCCTTTTTAGACAATTTACTTAGCTAGCCCTTCAGGATTCTAAAACTGTAGGAGCCATTTAAGAGCAGCATGGTGGATTGTAATAAGAATTTATAAAATTGCTTTTTCGACTACACTATTTCAAATCATTATTTTTTACATAGAGTAGTTTATTGAATATAGACAGTATTCAAATACATTTATAAAACAAAGGTAATAACATGTATTGTAATAAAATTCATATAATTTTCTCTTGGAATTGTAAAGTATGAATATAGGCATTTAACAAACCAAAAGTTTAGATTATTGAAAACGTAGATGTTGCCATAAGCTTAAATTTCAGAGTTTTAGATTATGTCACTCTGATTCTCATAAGTAACAATTTTTATTCGACGCGTACAGAATTAATCGTGTATAAAATAAGCAGCGCCCGTAATTAAAGTAAATGGTGTATTGAAAATGAAGTGTAGTAATTTATAAGAGCGCAACATTTACGTCCCCAGTAAAAGATGGTAACATAAAACGTCGTGAGGCCATTCCAAGTAAACAACACGTATCGCCGTTCCGTTATTTTTTCATTTTTCCGAGAGATTAATATTTTTGGACACACTAATGGTGCACGTCACTGGCTATATATCACTTGTTTCAATCTAGAACTCGTTTTATGTTTCAACCCCCCTGGCCCACCCTACACACTGAGTGAGTGAGTGAGTGAGCGAGAGAGGCCGACCAACCCCTTATTCCGCACTCGCCGATATATATGTTGTAGTTTTTATGTGCAAAAAGTACGGAATATAATTCGGCGCGGGGCTGCAAAAAAAAAACGCGACATGATTTATACGAATTTTTCTACAAAGTGTTTTGTTGCAAGTGATTTTTATGACATATAAAACGTCAATTTAAAGTTCTTTATCGTTTTGGATCCGCGGAAGCTGCACTGAATCACAACTTTCGAGTGTCTTTACTTTGTTTACGCCGTCCCTCGGTTTTCATTGCGACGCATTAAGACTGCATCGCGACGCTAATGCATCTCAGACATGCATATATAAAAATTTATAAACTCGCATCGAGAAAATAAGGAAATGCATTAAATATCATTTTTCTGCGGATGCATCTGAAAAAGTTTTTCATAAGATGGCGGACGTAATTCCATAACGCAGATCGTGAAAGAAATGTAATTTTATAAACTTAATGCATCTTCAAAAAGTTTTTCGTTATATGTTTTAGTGCGGAAATTGCTTCTTGTAACTAGTTACTGCTAGCATTAATATTTCTCGTCATAAATTAAAACCTTGATAATACCATCTTTAAAAAATATATTCGTAAGATGTCTTCCAATGTATTTAGAATAAGATTCCAATTTTTTCATTTGGACTATTTTTTAAAAAACTTTTCTGCCTTTTCTACTTTATACCTTTCCTATTTAATTACACATAAATGTTTTTTAGTGATAATCTATCCTCTAGGCATTCGTTCATAACAGGATTAAAAGCGGTATTTTGGTAGCGGTTTATAAGCTTTCAAAATGTGTTTGGCAACTCTTCATTTTTAGATGATGATCGTAGTCTATTTACCTATAGGATACCTTCTACAAAACACATGGTAAATCCAAATGCAGTGTCAAAGTAAATACTACAGCTTCTTCTTGTACATTCGAATCCTAAGCAAATTGGTTGAACATATTTGATCATGAAAATATGATAGTTATTCAAGAACGTCTTCGTAGATATTCTGGGATTTTTAGCCATATTTAAAGAATTTTTCAGTAATGTATCTAAAGTGCTACAATACCTATATTATTCAGAGAGTTCTTTTCATTTAAAAAAAATCAATTATACTATTAGATTTTTCCAGTAATTCTTGTTTTAATTTACAGGGTCTATTATGAAAGTAATGAGCATGATTTTATAATGATGCAGTCCATTGCAGCGGAGGATAACCCATTTTGCCCATTTTGAGTTTGTACCGCAGCGAGAAACTGTCAACTCGGCCTCAGAGGACTGACATCAAAGACACGATCAGGCTCCACCATGACAACTCCCCACTTACACGACATTCATCGTTATCAATTTACTGGCCAGGAGCAACACTCCGTTTGTCTCCCAGCCCCTTACAGTCCCGATTTGGCTCCGTGCGACTATTTTTTGTTTCCCCAACTGAAGAGAGACCTGTAAGAAAAAAACATTGGGAGTCCGTGGAAAACATACATTTTACAACGTTCCTAAGAGACAATCCCATCGAGGAGATTCAGGGTGTAGTCTAGGCATGGCAGACGCGTTTCCGCAAAAGTATTGATACTCTCCATTTTGAAACATTTTAAGCATTTTTACCGACATGATCAATAAATATGTTTTTCCCAGAAAAAACGCATTACTTTTGTAATTAACCCTGTATTCATATTTGTTTTAATTTTGTGATTTCTAGAATTTTCCAAGGCTTTATCATCAAAATTGCCATAAATTTTTACGAAGTTTCTAGAATATTTCAGTATTTATTTTTCCTATTTTCGAAAACTTTCTTTCTTTGAATTATCTCATCCGAAGTTTAGGATATTTTTTCTTCTAATCACTAAGGCACACTATTATTTCTGACCACATCATATACAAAATGGGACGTATTATACATGCACAGCATAAATGTGCGTGTACCTTCAAGTTCCACACCAATTGAAGGAAGATAGTCTTCTCTTGAACGCCACGGTTACATCATTCATCATATCTTTGTTATCCAATTCAGGTTCAGCTATAAATTCCAGACTTGAAAGGAGCTGTTAATTACCCTCGAAGCCATACAAATTGGCCAGTTCTTGTATTGCGGAAAGATCCGCAATGTCTTTCTTGACAATTTGAAGCAAAAACTAGAGGTTGTGGTCGAATGACTTGTAGTTTTAAAAACTATACTCTTATTGTCCACAATCACTTTCAGAAAGTCACCATCTATAGATCCAAATTCACAATCACAAAAAAAAGATGATAGTATTTGACATAAGAAAAATTTGAAAATATACATAAAACAATTACAAAATTGCAAAAGGAGTTCACTTCGTGTTCTTTCACTCAGACGCTTTTCTGCTTCATGTGATCGAATTTCTTGTCAAAAAAGCATTTTCACCATTCGGCAATATTTTAGCCATTCAGATCCATTTTACAGGGAGGTATTTTAATGACATTTTTATACCATTTCTCTTCCAATTTGCAATACATTTAATAAGTTCAAGAGAAATTTGAGATTTTTAGTATATTTTAGAGTTACGATAATTTTAAAGGCTTTAGAATTTTGCAACAATTTTTCTTTTAGATTCTGCCAAACTCAAATAACTTTTGAGTTTTCTTCGGTTTCTCATATATTTCCAAATGATTGATAATATGTCATCACTGAAGCAACTAAGGTAATATTTAAGTGCCAAGAAAGTGATCTCCTCCAATAATAGAGCTATGTTTGGTATTGTTGTTGACGGTGGTATTATTGGTAATTTTTTAAATTCTGAAGGCCTATCATCCCTACCAAATATTTAAGGACAAGCGCAACTTTTTGTATTTGGTGTACCATAACAATAAACCCTCTCGTGTATTTCCACGGTGATGGTAGCCAACAACATATTGGCGTCGACTGTCAAGAGGAGAATGTTCTCTGGTTACCATCCGTAGTTCCAAGATCACACGCATAAAGATGACGTAGAACCGTGACTTCAGTTGCCATGTTTTTTTTTTCCAGAGGTTCCAGAGAAATTTAAAATGTTGTACAGAAAAGAGTTTTATTGATTTCGATTTTTTTAGAATGGTTAATAGTGTGTTATCCGCAAACTGCAATCATTTGTGGGTTTTCTAGTTTTACAGCAATTTTTTTTGAAAGATAATCATATATCACCAAATTGCGATAATTTTTGGGTTACAATTTGTCTTCCAGCTTTTCTAGTTTCTTCATAATGTATGATGCCCAAATTGAGAACTAAAGGGTTTTGTAGCAATTTTCTTTCAAATTTTTATTGTTTTCCAGGATGATTGGTAATGTGTGCCATATATGTTAGTTTCACAGTTTTGCAACAAATCTTCTTCCAGATTCCTAAAATTTTCCAAGATGATTTAGTTTTATTCAGCAGTTTTCTTCCAAATTTATATAATTCTTTCAGGATGACTAATAATGTGTTGCAAATTTGAAATAAAAATTGAGTGTTTCAGAGTTTGGCAGTAATTTTTCATCCAAATTCTTTAAATTTCCAGGATAAGTGATAATATGTCAACGCTAAATTAAGAAATACAGTATTTGTAGCAACTTTCTTTCAAATTTCAAAAAATTTTCAAGATGATAGACAATATGTCTGCGAAATTACGATAATTTAAGTTTTGCAGCAATATTTCGTCAAGATTTTTAGGAATTTTTAGGATGTTTTTTGCAACAAGTGTTCTAGATTTTAAATAGATGTATTATCTGTTAACATAAATAAAGTGATTGATTGAATATAGGATTATTGAGATTTCCATGACGAATTTACAAAAAATTGAGTATTTCAGTGTTAGAAAAATCTTGTTCTGCAGTATTGATTTTTCTAAATGTCTAGAATTTGCCAAATTACTATAATTTATGATTTTCAAAATCTTGTAGCAAATTTCTTCCAAATTTAAATTGTTTTCTAGAATAATAAATCATCGCCAAATGTTGAAACTATAGAGTTTTGCAGCAATTTTTACCAAACTCCAAAACTTTCAAGGATTGCTAATTTGCAATTGTTTAAAAGTTTTGGAGTTTTTCAGCAATTTTCTTCCATAATGCGTCACCGTCAAATTGCGAAAATTTGAGGGTTTCATAGTTTCATAATTCTTCTTCCAAATTTTTAAAATATTTAAAATATGATTGATAACTTGTCACCAAATTGCAATAATTTAAGGGCTACAGAGTTTTGCAACAGTTTCCTTTAAAATTTATTGATTTTTCCAAAATTATTGATAACGCGCCAAATTAAGAGTGTTGTATAAATTGTTTCCAAATTTTTAGAATATATCAGGATGATTAATAATGTGTAATCTCTAAAATGCAATAATTTTAGCGTTCCACAATTTTACTGTAAATTTCTTTTAAATTTCTAGAATGATTAATGAATGTATGATTGGCAAATAGCGACATGGTTTTCTTCTGCAAATAAATAATCAAAAAAATCATACTTTAGTTATGCCATCATTTCTTAGAGATAACATATTTTTACAGATATTCTCTTCCTAAATTCTAGAATTTTATCTCCAAATTGCAATAATTTGAGCGTTTAATAATTTTAAAGAAAATTTCATCCAAATTCCTAAAATTATTAATAATGTATCTTCACTAAATAATTCACTATGTTTTAACCACAAATTATTTGTGGTTAAAACATAGTGAATTTTTCAATTCAGTGTAAGTATGGATTACCACGTAGTAACGGTCGCAACCATTCTCTTTATTATATTCACTAATTAACGTTGAGGCTACAAGGTTTTCCAGCAATTTTCCTTCCAGATTTTTAGAATTTTCTAAGATGATTGATAATATGATGTCGACATATTGCAAAAATTTAATTATTCTGGATATTTCTTGAACAATTTTCTCACTTATCTCTTAGCAAAACCTAAAGAAATAAGTAAAGAATTGTTAAACACAGTGTTTATGGGTTTTAAGTTTTGCAGTAATTTTCTTCCAAATTGATAGAATTTTTCAGCATAATAAATAATGTGTTACCATCAAATTGCAAAAATTTGAATGTTCAAAAATTTTGGAGCAATATTTCTACAAGATTTCTAGAATTTTTGATAATTTTAAGGTTCGAGAGTTTTATAGTTATTCTTCTTCCAAATGTTTAGAACTTAGGATGATTGATAATGTGTCTTCGCTAAATTGCGATAATTCTAAAGTTTTGTAGCTTTAGAGTCAGTTTTTTTCTAGATTTCAAGATTTTTTAGGATTATTGATAATATCATGCTATTTCTAAATTGCGAAAATTTTTGAAATTTTCTAGTTTAATTAATATTATGTCATAGCCAAATTACTATAACTTAAGTTTTTCAAAGTTTTTCAGTTATTTTTCTTCTAGCTTTATATTTTTAGTTCATGATGATTGATATTAATATGTCAAATCTTCTAGAATGACTGATAATGAGTATTACTAAATTGCGTTAATTTTAAAGTTTTAAATTTTTTAGTTTGATTATTAATGTGTCATTTCCAAATTACCACAATTTGATGTCATCGCCAAATTACGTTAATCTTAGCTCTCCAAAGTTTTGCAATAATTTTTCATCTATATTTCTAGCTTATTATATTATCCCCAAATTGTAATAATTATAATTTTTCAAGGTTTTGTAGGAATCTTCAACATTTTTAGGATTTTTCATGACAATTTATGATTTCAGAATGATTCGAAATATGTCTTTTTCAAATTGCGATTATTTGAGCGTTCCACAATTTTATAGAAAATTTCTTCTAAATATCCAAAATGTTGTAGGATGATTAATTATTTATTTTCGATAAATAGCTATGTGTTGAGAGTACAGAGTTTTGCAGCAATTTTCTTCCAGATTTTTTAATTTACCAGAATGATGAAAAATGTGCCATCGCGTGCCATCGCCAAATTATGAATTTTTTGTTTAGTTTTGCACTATTTCAAAACTACAGAGTTTTACAGAAGTTTTTTACCAAATTTTACGAATTTTTCTCGATGATTTTTAATGAATCGTCGCATCTTTACAATAGTTTAAGAGTTTTTAAGTCTTGTACCCGTTTAAAGATTCTGCAGTTTTAGAGCGATTTTTTTAATTTCTAGAATTTTCTAGAATGGTTAGCAATGTATCATTGTATCAAATAGTTATATGTTGAGGTAACAGATTTTTGCAAAATTCTCTTCCAAAATTCTACAACTTTTCAGAATGATTGATTATGTATCATCCCCAAATTGCAATAATTTAAAGCATTTAAAGCAAATTTCTTCTAGATTTCAAATATTTTCTAGGATGATTATTAATGTATGTATCATCGCTAAATTGTATTTTAATGTTACAGAGTTCTTAAACAATTTTTTTTTATTAACAATAAATTTTCAATTTTCCTCTAAAATTTTATAATTTTCCAGGATGATATAAAATGATACAAATACATCAGCGCCAATTAACAATTCCACTACTTTTCCTCATAAATTTTAGACTTTTCCAGGATGATAGATAATATATCATTGATAAATTACGACCATTTAAGTATTCTAAAGTTTTGCAGCAGTTGTTTTATCAAGATTTCTACAATATTGAAAATTGTCACTGCCAAATTGCGATAATTTAAAGTTTGTAGCAATTTTGATTACAGCTTTCTATAATTTTCCAAGATGATTGATAATGTGTTATCGCCAAATTGCAAATCTAGATATTTGTAGAAATTTTTCTTCTGGGATTCTCGGATCTTTCATGATGATTAATAATGTATCATTACGATACCTTGAAGCTTACAGAGATTTTTAGCAATGTTTCTTACAAATTTCTAGATTTTTCATGGAAATTTATTCAGATATCCACTATATATTTACATTGATTCATTGAACTTCCTTAATAATACACTTTTCTTATCGTTCATATCCAAATCTGTTTACAGCTGCACTTAAGTACAACACATTTTAATCCAAAAAATATCTTCATTTTTATTGCACTTCCTACATCGCAAATATGTCTTCAGTGTAGCGATTGTTTCTTCTTGGTTTGATTGGATGTAAAATATTTGAGATCATTTATTTTGTTTTACTGTTTTATTATTATATTTTAACAATTTAAAAATAAATATATATACTTACACAGTTTCTCGATTACATTTACGTGCACTTATTACTGTATATAAAGAGCGACATCTAGAGAAACGAAAGGAAACGTTAAAAAAGCACTCCAAAATATAAGAGGAAATATTTAAAATTACTGAACATAAATAAAAAATTTAAATGAAACCCTATTCAGCTTTCTGATTTTGTTACTTGTTTGCTATTTGTGCGTCTCCTCTATTGACATAGCTATAAAATGGAAAAATAATTTTATTAAACAAAAAATTAAGTAAAAGTAATTTTTGAATGTAATTATATAAATACATTTATTCCTACTTTTAACTGAGAAATAAATATCGCATATAATATTTGTATAATAACAAATGGCTAAAATTTCGATTCATTATTGACTATTAAAAGAACTTTTAAAATTTTAAAAGTATTTATGTAAAGTTTTACAATAATATAATGATTATTCGGTAGGAATATTCTAGGATTAGTTTTTGCTTGGTCTATAATTTCCAGTTTATTAATTTGATCATCTTTATAAATTAATTGTAAATATGGTTAAAAGTGTTAAATTTACAGTAAAACTTTAACAACGTTGATCGAAAATAGTAACATTGCCTTTATTCGGAAAGATTAGTCATATTCTGTCAATCGCCGAGCAATAAAGCGTTTATCCGCATTAAATTTAAAGATAAAACAATCCCTCCGTATCCGCGATAATAATAAATTAAATAGTTGAGTGCGTGCTTTGAAGACACATTATGAATATTTTTACGAGTGCGAGCGCTCTTCATAAGAGCGAGTTTTATGTGTGGTTTTCATGGGGCATTCGAGCAGAATGCTTTCCTTATGGGGTTAATATTGAGTTTGCGGCATTCGACGTCTCGTCTTCTCCTCTTACCGAGAGAGCGGCAGTTTATTATAATTAATTTATAACTGTGTGTGACTTGTATACATGTCCTCCAACTAAGCCTTATTTGCCCATCGCGGAATTCCGAATTCATAAAGATCATCGTTTATTGCGACAGACGGCTAAACTGGGAACACATTTGCTAATAGTCAATTACCTGTGTGCACAAGGCCTCTCCGCTTTTATTGATTGCCCTCTTATACTTGATGTGCTCTTTTTTTCGCTATCTAGATTCCAAAAAATAATATTAATTCATAATGCAAAAAACCGTGTATTTAGCATCTTTGTAGTTTTAGTGGGAAAGAGGAAGAGGACACGAAATGTGTGTGTGTGTGTATCTGTATTAACCCTGGTCACGTGATGGGAGGGTTAGGCTCCCTGGCGGCAATAAGAAGAGGCCGGTTTTGTCGCGGTTTGCATACGCCCCCGCGCGCCGGCCACCCATCCACCCACTCTCCCAACCCTCCGGTGGACACACCGAGAAGGTTAAAAAGAAGAAGTCGTCTCATCACATCTCCATGGTAACGAGCTGGCCCGTGGTTGCTTTGCATCGATCTTTAAAACTGAGAGTAGCTCGCCCCTCCATTTACATGTAGCGGATCTAATGGCTCACATATGTTAATTTTCGTACGTTAATTAATCAATTGCAATTAAACGTGGCCGTGAGTCACGTCATTGATTGCACTAATTAATAAGCGAGCAGTCTGTAAACGCTGTGTACACATCACTGTTTGCTTAGTTAATTCGGCCCGCATGCGAGACTTAATTGTTGTAATTATGCAAACGAGGAGACGTCGACAATTTTCTTTAAATACCATTCTAAGAAATAATCTAAGGCATTAAGAAAATATTCAATCATTAAAACCTTCGAAACTAATAGTGTCTGGCTGGTGAAATCATAAGATCCTATCTAAATTGTATCAAAAATATCTTGAAATTGTAGACCATTTATATATTATTATTATTTTTTAATATTGTGATTATTTCTAGGAAATTTATGTGCATGTAAGACATTTTACCCTTATATTTACCCTTCTAAAAATGAGGTTGAACTTTATATAATATGAATATTTCTAGTTTTATATGAAAATAACATTATTCATAAATTAAACAAACTTTTAACTTTGTATAACTGAATTAGTTTTATTTATGATTAATGATGTCCAACGAAGTCGTAAAATATTTAATATTATTATAAAAATGACATTAATTTCAATTTCAATTTCAAATGAATTAATAATTCATTTCATAACAGTATCATTAAAACAAGATATTAAGTTTGTTGAATTTGATTCTCGTTTATCACGTGGTGGAACATTTTTAATATTAAGGGTATTAAGGTAATATTAAGGTTGTTTATAGAAAATTGTGAAACCAACCAAGTGCCTTTCTATAAACAACCTTTAAGATATTAAGCATTTTATTTTAAAAGATGTAAAACTTAATAAGCTACAAATTCATAACCAAAAATTAAATAATATTAAACATACATAAAATAAAAATAACACACAGTTTATTCCTTACTTCACTTGTTTATTAATTGTTAAATGTACATTTCGTTCACAAGGTGAACATTATCAATAACAAACTAAATTCTTAAAAGTATTAGCGCGGTATATATAGAGAGAAGAGATTATAGGAAAAACCAGGGAGTAATTAGTTCAAATGGAGATTGTAGCGGAGGGATTACATTATTACGGTTTCTTTGTAGGTAATAAGTCTAGTAGCGGATTATCTAAGGGACTCAGGTCACAATTTACTAACAAATTTTTATTTTTGTACATTTCGATTGACTCAAGCATATTTAATTTATAATGGTTTGAATGTTTTAAAAGTTTTATATTATTTACCGAAAATGTGTCCTGTTGATGATGAGTGGTGGGCTATAGCAGATTTTTCAAGATGTTTATATTTAAAATAATATTCGTGTTCTTTGAAACGTTTTAAAATGTTTCTTTGTGTCTGTCCTACATACATTTTGTTACAATTATTACAATTGATAGAATAAATGCCCGATTTTTGTAAATTATCTATTTTTGAAAAAGTGTTTCCCAGTATTGATTTTAATTTATTGTTACTATAAAAGGCGGAAGCAATATTAAACTTATTTAATAGTTTATTAATTTTGTTATAAATTGTTGGGTGATAGATGAATTTAAAATATTTTATTGATTTTGTTTCTTTAGATCTAGATAAAGTAGTAATTGATTTTAATTTATGTTGTGAAGTATGTTTTTTGATTAATTTGTTGATTGTTTCTATTTTATATTCTAGTGAGAGGCCTATTTTCCTAATTAAATTAAGTTCTTTTTCTAATTTCTCTTTAGACAATGGGATATTTAAAGCTCTAAAAGTCATGCTATTGGAAGCTGCTAGTTTGTGTTTAAAAGGAGATGAGGATGATGCGTGGATATAATTAAACGTGTGTGTATTTTTCCGGCATATGTCAAATTCTATTATTTCCTTATTTTTGTTATTTATAAGCATTAAATCTAGGAACGGTATTTTATCATTGATTTCAATTTCATTAAAAATTAATGCTGGGAGATAGTTCATTTAGTTTCGAATTTAATTCATTGATGTCTGTATTATTGTCAACTATTGCAATTATATCATCCACATATCTGTGCCACACCCTCGGGAAGTTGGTAATTTTAGTCTTGGCTAAATTTTCCAGGTTATTTAGAAATATATCAGCCAAGAATGGCGAAAGTGGATTTCCCATAGCTGTTCCAAAAGTCTGTTTATAATATTTATTATTAAATTCAAATGTATTACATTCCATTACAAGTTTGGTGAGATTTATATATTCATTGATTTTATCATTTGGAATTGAATTAGTTATTAGCAGGTCTTTAAGAATATTTATAGTTTCTTGTAATGGAATGCTCGGAAAAAGGGCCTCTACATCGAAGGAAACTAGTTTTTCATTAGGTTCAATTTTAATGTTTTGAAGTTTTTCGCAGAGATGTATTGAATTTTTAACTGTAAAATTGTTATTTAACTTTAATCCTTTAAATTCATCTACCAACCATTTTGCTAAAAAGTATGTAGGAGAACTTATGTTAGAGACAATTGGTCTCCATTTATAACCAATATAACCTGGGGAGTTTGGGGTTTTTTACCCTAAGTTTATATTTTAAACTATTGTTAATTAGGCATTTAGAGTCTTTTAGCGTGTTTTCTAATTTTCTAATATAGATGTTGATGGGGGTTTTTAGTTTTCTGAATATAAGGTCCGTTTTCTAGCATTTGTTTTACATTTTCGTAATACTCACTTTTGTTAACTATCACTACTGCGTTTCCCTTATCAGATTTTAAATAGAATACATCTTTTTCTTTTAATGACTTTACCGTTTTCACTGTTTTGTTTGTGTGTAGCTTCGGGGTTTTCGTCGGTTTTTCTTTTATTTTCTTGATTGTTTCTTTGGCTGCTATTCTAAACGCAGTGGCATCTTCCTGATTGAGCTGTTGTGCAATCAAATCTGCATCGTTGATGATTTCTTCTAGTGGCAAAACTCTTGCTGGTGCTGAATGTTTAAAACCCATCTTCAATAGTTCTATTTCATTTTCGTTGAATGTTACACTAGATTTGTTATGTATTTTTGTCTGTTTCTGTAGGGGTTCTTCTTCTGTAATGATTCTCTTGGTTTGTGACGTCAGTAAACTTTTGATTTTTTTCTTTAATATACACGACTTCTTTTTAACTTTGGCATTGGTGACTGTTTCCACTTTTATAAGCAAATCATCCCATATCATTCCACTTATAGTTTTCGCTAGTTTTAGATGAAGGTCGTATGCACTGATTTCACACGATGATCTTATGGCATGTAGTTTACCGATTTCGTGCAATAACCAATTAGTTTTCCATTTAAAGATTAATTTTGTTATGTTGTGGTTGAATTTCTGGAACTTGTTTTGGATAAATTTTGCGAACACTTTTTTCTTTTTGCACTCACTAAGAAAATATATGTCTGCACTTATGGTTTTAATTTTGGTTTTTAGTTGAAAGAATTTATTAAACTCTGTTGACCAGGAAGCCATTGTAATCAATATTGTTGGTTCGAGTTTACGTGCAATCCCTCCGCTATAATCTCCATTTGAACTAATTACTCCCTGTTTTTTCCTATAATCTCTTCTCTTTATATATACCGCGCTAATAGTTTTAAGAATTTACTTTGTTATTGATAATGTTCACCTTGTGAACGAAATGTACATTTAACAATTAATAAACAAGTGAAGTAAGGAAAAAACTGTGTGTTATTTTTATTTACAAAACAGCTCACGTAAACTCGAACCAACAATATTGATTAAACATACATAGTAGTAAGTTCTTCCTAAAGTATTTGTTAAATGAAGCAATTTTTGAACACGTCGTTTGATACACATTTTATTCAGTTACGGTCTGGACTGTAAGCTACACAGTAAATTATAGAAATTCTTATAATTTTAATATTTTTTATTTATTTTATAAATCTAGCATAAGCTGTGATATACTATTTATTCAATTTTCAATAATATATCGATTAGGGTGAGAGGAATCTATTTTCAATAAAGTCTGAGGCCGTGCGGGCATTAAATTGTATTCTCCCAAAGCATTAGATTTTTGAAACGTAGAAAACTTTATCCTAGTTTTCTCGTTTATTATAATTCAGCTCATAATTTTATAATTAAAAATTACGAAACATTTAGAATGGTGATTCATATTACGAGTACAAAACAAATATCTTATTAAAACAACTACTTCTCTAGCTAAACCACGACAGGCATTGAATTTAACAAAAGTAATTTCTTAGTGACAAATAACAAAACCATCAAAGTAACATTAGTTTAAATGTATTTAATTGTGTGAAATAAACTTCAAGAATTTTAATTTAGGTGAAAAGTTTCTGATTGAATTTGTTATTCAAAATATAAAAAAGAAATGAATTAAACAAATTTCATTCACAAACTTAAAGTTAATTCCCTAAAATTACGTAAAGGGCTTTATTTTACTTTGTCATATGTTTGTATTAATTAAGAATTCATTTTGCTGAAATCGATAGAAACTACGTAATGATATAAGTTTATATTAGCATTGATAATACTGGTTAATTTATCAAAATTGCTTATAAAATATCGTAACGATTACACACAACTGATCAAAAATTTTGATTGGAAATTAGAAAGGCAACGTTCACAATTTAGTGATCTTTAGTACCTTCAATATTTTCCTAATGATATTGTATCTTCTTAAGACAATCAAAGGTCTTTACGGTTTCACTTTTTAATGATTAAATTATTTAACATTATTTGTGTGTATCATAATGTAAAATAAAAATATATTTTATAATCAATAACTATTAAAAAGAATAAATTCTTTGAGGTAATTTTAAACGTTTAGAATAAGTTTTCAATTGTTTCTTATTTAAAATATTAATAATTTTTGCTTTGTTCTTTTTGAAAGTTCTTATTTTTATTGTAAAATTATAGTTAGTTTAAGCAAATCTAAAACTAATTTCTATATTTCTTTAATGGGAAATTTTATTAGGTTTCATTTTTGTAAAATTACAATATTTAAGAAACTTTTAAACGGGTTTTCTAATATTTTATCAACTATTAAGCAATTAAACTAAAATTGTTTTAAACCATTTATATTTCTGATTACAATTAATAACGAGACAAGAGAATATCTTTACTAATCAATAACCATCAAAAATAATAAATTATTTGCAGAATTTTAATAACATTTAGAATATTTTGTAAATTTTCAATAGTCCCTTATTTAAAATATGAATATTTTTTATTAGCTCTTATTTTTTGGTGCAAAAAAATTTAAGCAAATTTTTAACTAATTTTCAAAATTTGTTATTTTTTTTATAAATTTTTAACTTTTTAAACAAATTTTAAAAGGAACACAAGCTTTGTAAGCTTTTATCTGATGTCATTTTTCTTAGGAAATTGAAATTTTGTTTTGATAATATTGCAACTCTTAAGTGAAAATTGTAGCGCAATAAGCATTTATTTTCAAATGCAAAACTAATTTTAAACGGTTAATTTTTTTTGTTGAATAATTTCTTAGATGAATTTAAATACTGTAAACTTTGAAATCCCCTAAATTGTCGCAATTAGGTGATGACTTATAATTAATTAATTCATTAATACAAAAATATTAAAAGAAAATTTCTACAAAATTTTCAATACAAAAACAAAGAATTCTTACAAATGAAAAAAAAAAATTTAAACCTGGATAAGACGAGGCAAGAAATGATGAAGTACACTAATGCAAAATATCAGTTTTCTAAAGCTGAATTTTTGAGTTTGAACAATGTTTTTATCAATACAAATTGGGATACTTTATTTTATATCAGTGAATGATCAAGTTGATATTTTTTATAGTATCTTCTAAAAAGCCATTAAATATTGAATTTAACAAAAGTAATTTGAAATACGTTCCTCTGTACTTGACAAAAAAAACATTGCATGCAAAGTTTAAAAAGTCTAACCTAGATTATCACAACGAAAAGTTCAAAATATTATGGATCTTGCTGTAAAAACATGATAAAAATATGTCACAGAGAATACTTGCAATCACTTGAGGATTCTATCATTAATAATACCAGTTATTCTGGAATCGTGTCAAATCCAAACGTACGAACTCCAAATTTCAAATACTTTTAATTTTAACGGAAATACAATCGATTCTGAGGAAGCAGTCGTTAACTAATTTGTAACTTTCTTTGGGTCTGCTAGCTTACTAAAATTTGAGATTAATAACTCCCATATAAACTTGCACACCTTACCCGAGATTAAGATGACACAGCGGGTTCAGTTGGTTTACTATGTTTGCTTCTAAAGGAATGTGCATTCTCACTTTGTCACGCTATTTGTATTATCTTCAATAATTTGTTGCGGTGTGGCAAATTTCCTACATACTTTAAAGATGCCCTTATTACACCTATCCATAAAAGCGGGGCAAAGAATATCATTACTAACTACCGCCCTATTTCGATATTATCCCATATCCTCAAAATATTTGAGAAATTAATAACCTCACACATTTGCGGGAAGGTCGACCTATTACTATCAGAGCAGCAACTAGCCACTAATCTAATCTAAAGTTTTGGAAAAAGGTCAGCAGGTTGAATCTATATACACCGACTTCGCCAAGGCTTTCGGCACCGCTCGGCAAGGGGTGTTATTATCTAAACTGTACAAGCTTGGGATGCATTTCTCTATCTTCGATTGGTACTGCTCTTATTTGAGCGAAAGTACTTAAAGAATACAGATTGGAAACTATTAATCTCGTGCTATTTCTATACCGTCAGAAGTTCCACATGGTTCACACCTTGGTCCTGTGCTCTTGAATATCTTTATAAAGACGTCACTGACTGTTTTGTGAATACTAGCTGTCTTCTCTTCGCGTACGACATTAAAATATTCACCGAACTATCTGACACGAATACTCTCCAGCTTTTCTAACAAGACCTAAACAGGCTTAATGATGTTAAAGCAATCGAACGTTTGTAAAAAAATTCATTAAATTCTTAGATTTAACTTTGCTCTTAAAAATAATTATCGTGAAATGCTTGCAAAATTTAATCTTCGCACTCTTGAGCATAGGCGCATTTGCAGTGACGTGGTATTTGTACATAAATTGCTTAGAGAAGCTATAAATTCTACAGATTTAGTTAAAAATATTAGGTTAGCCTCTCGTGAACTGCGACCTAACAGATCTATTGTTCTATCCTTAACCAATCACTTCCCAAGCA
Organism: Ontholestes murinus; assembly: GCA_963969525.1. Taxonomy (NCBI): domain Eukaryota; kingdom Metazoa; phylum Arthropoda; class Insecta; order Coleoptera; family Staphylinidae; genus Ontholestes; species Ontholestes murinus. Next base: position 30,336,085 of record OZ018398.1, read on the forward strand.
GTCGTGGACGTGGGACTGCTTGGGAACCATGAACCTGGTATCTTTCTTAGGGGTGATACTGCTCATTTATTTGGGGGATATTCGGAATACAAGTGCATAGTATGTGCCAAATCACATAATCTGCAGTTTCTACTTTCCTCTTTTCCCATTTTCCACAAATAGTATCGGAGGGCAATATTAACTTTAACGTACCTTCTAGGACACCAAGATCAACCGTTACGTTTCACAACCCATTCCAAAAAACTAATTATGGCAAAAATTATGGTGTTAATCGCTAAAGTAAGAATATTATTACTAATTTGCTTAATAAGCAGACCGATTTAATGTCTTCACCATTAATTAAGCTCTTATAATTTCACGTACCTTTTCTGAGAACAACGCACCTTAATCCGCCCTGCAACACAATACTACACTTAATCACACTTACTTTTCTTTTCTTTTCTTATAAGGTTCATTAAAAATTCATATCTCACCTATAAATTGTTAACAACTTGTATGTTTCTTCATTGAATGATCTTCAAAGGTCAAAACTATAGTTGTGTAAAAAAAGATAATATATTGTAAACTTTTTTTCTATATATTATACAACAAATAGTGGTATAAAAACGACGGACATATTTTTATTTACTATTCATAATTCTATATTTATAAATCTCATTACCTGGGATAAAGAAGTAAGTGTTTTTACTTGCTTCAACAATCTGCTTCTGGGTCTTATCAGTCGGGTCTTTAACAATGTTTTGAAAGTTATTTTCATCGATGAAGGTTTTAACCTACAATCTACTAAATAGTTATGAACAACGGATACAAGAAAAATAATGTAGACAGAATACTAAAATACATGAAAAGGAAAGCAGGTCAGAAACTACTGATCATTGGAGAAGAACCAAACGAAGATTTTTAGCCATTCCTTACATTCCACACATGAGCTAGAAGATAGCCAAAGATATAAACAAACAAAACGTCCAAGTACTACAACAAACAAACCAGGGGAACAGGATTATCCGTTCCTCTTGCAGAAAAAGATTGCAAATTAAATAGAGATTAAGAGGGCTATTAGTACAATGAGTATCTCCTTTACAACCGATACGCACTGTTAACCAGTTAGTTTCTAGACTTTCCCGCAATTAACTCCAAATTATATACAGACTGTTTCTGTGACTCGAGGAATTAAATTAATCACATATACTAGAGCGAAACTGATGATGACTCATAAAGAAATTATTATAAAAGTCTTTAAATAACCAAGATACAGGCTATCAAAGTTGAGAAATTCTAACACATTTTTCTAAAAAAATTTAATACCGTTCGTAATAGAGATATTTGGTGCAGCCTAAATTAACATCGAGTAAATTGATTAGGCAATTTATCACTTCGATCAGAAAATTTATTTTAGAAACTTTTATCACTCTTTGAAAATTTTGATAACAGTGGCTTTTTTGAGTTAAAAGCAAAAGTTTTAGTCTCTGATTTCAATCGTAATAAATAAAAAAAAATCTTAGTCGGACAATATAAAACGAATTGAGCTGTCAACGTGTCTATGTCGTTTAAACAAAATGTTTACTTTTTTGTTAGTTTTTAGATTTTTCAGAAGATTTTTGGTTTTTTGTTTGTTATGGATGAAATTTACCAAAAACAATGTGAAATCATTTAAAATTTGGTTATAATGATTGATATTTCACAAAATAATTCAAAATGTAATTTAAAAAACACCTTCAAATTTCTTTACAAACAGTTGATTTTTTTTTCCAAATTGATTTAAAAACTATTTGAAAATATAACTAAAAGTCTGAAAAATCATTAATTGCTTAAAATAATTGAAATATTACAAATAATAAACTATGTTATATAAATTGAAAACAGCCGAAGAGTATATTTTTTAAACAAATAATTTAAAAAAACCAATGAAAAAGTAACAAGTTTCTAAAAGGCAGTTTGACATTTACTTAGACATAGTTGGAAAGAGACACAATATATTTTATATGTAAATTAAAAAATAGACAATTAGTATCCATCTCAAAATAGTTAAAATTTTACAAAAACAAAAGTAAAAACACAAATTTGCTTTAAAACGGTGTAAACATATTTTAAATCTCTTAGTATTGAAAGGTGAGTTTATAATTAAAAAAAGAATTTAACCAAAAATAAATGCTAGATGTTTGAATTTTTTTTTTATAAATTAGGAAAAATGAAAACTTTAAGTAAATTATAGCAATTTAAAAAAAGAATGCAAAACCAATAGAGAAAAATATGTGTAATTTGAATAAAATGTTCTAGTAGCTCCGAAGAAATTTTTTATAATCTGAAAAATAAATCGCTGGAGAAATCTAAAGATTTAGAAAGTATTAGAAGTTTTAAGGGTAACTTTTTTAAATTGAAGAAAGATATATTGGAAGCTTTGTAAAAAAATCTGGAAAATTCTAAAATCTTCGAAGAATGAATTTTTCTGAAATAAAGCACTAAATGTTTTATAACATTTTCGTAAAGTGGAATGGATATTGGATAATATTTTCAGAATCCAGAATTGTAACTGTTGGAAAATAGCCCAAGTTATCTTGGGTCATATTATTATGTTGGAGGCTATGCTCTAATATGAATCTTCTGTACTTATCCATGTTTTGGATCTTCATGAGTTTTTGAGTTTTGATTGTCAGGGTACCTGCCATCCTTCTATTTTATTATTCCAGACTGTAACTTTAGGTCTTTTGAGAATTTTTCCAGTATTGCGGCTGAAAAAGGAAAGCTTTAAGTAAATTATTGTAATTTAAAAAAAAATACAAAACCAATAGAGAAAATTCTTGTAATTTGAAAGAATTCCAAAAATTTGAACTATTAAGGGAAAGTTTTTAAAATAAAGATAGATGTATTAGAAACATTTGTAAAAAATGCTGAAAAATTCTACAATCTTTGAAGAGTCAAAAATAAATTTGCTCTAAAACGGTGAAACTTCATCAAACAAATTTTAAATTTCTTAGGATTGAAAAGTGAGTTAAAAGTTTTTAAAAAAATCAGTTGGAATTTAACCAAAAGTAAATCCTAGAGGTTTGAAAACTTTAAAAATTAGAAAAAAAATCTTTTAGCAAATTATCGCAATTTGAAAAAAAAATACAAATTCAACAGAGAAAATTCATTTTTAGTAGCTTCGAAAAAAGTGTAATCTGAAAAATAAATAGCTGGAGAATTCCAAAAATTTTTAAGTATTACAAGTTTTAAGGAAAAGTTTTTCAAATTAAAGCAAGATATATTAGAAACTGCTAGACATTTGTAAAAAATGCTGAAAAATTCTAGAATACCCCCAATCTATAAGAGAAATTTCTGAAAAATTATAGTGAAATAAAGTAGAAAATGTTTTATAACTTTAGTTAAGTGGAATGCATATTGGATAATATTCTCAGAACCCAGAAACTCAGAAAATGGCCCAGGTTATTTTGGGCCCTGTTATTATCCCCGTTCCCAATGTTTTTTCTATCTTGTGGCTGTTGTTGCGGACTCAATTTATTCACAAAAGTACCTTCTTTTTGTATAATTGGTAAAGCTCGATTTCCTGCTTCGAGTGTAGCGCTTTGTTATACGCTTTCCTTGCTTGTTTCTTCAACTGACTGAGTTGAGTGGGTATGACTTTTCATATTAAGAGATACCTTTTCCAAAAGCAGTACGAGGTCATTAACTTCCTGCCTGCGATCTTGGCATACGGTTCTCAACTTCTTGTAGTCATTCTGATAAGGTTTTGGTAAATAGTTCCATATCGGTTTTCCTTATATTTCTGAACGCTTCTGTGATCTTGTTCTTGTCACGTTACAGATGGATATGTTACTAATTAGGTACTAAACTTCTCGAAAAGAAGGAGTATCTGTCGACATATGCCACTTCTGAATTTGCTGGCTTATGATCCTTTTATTCGTGTTTGTGCTTCCCCATACTGAGTGGTGTGCATTTGCATCACAACTTTAATGAGATTGATGTTGTTGATTTCACAGTGTCCGATTACAACCTCCAGTTTGTGTGAGGGTGTTGGGTCGATTGCATCATAGGATAGATGTGCAGATATTAGAGAAACCTTACCACAATCAGTCGAAAGTTGTCGAAACAGACAACTGTGAAATACGCTGTGAAAATTGAGACATGTTTGCGGATGAATATATACACGTAAGCGCCATTTGATTTTGTCCACTATGAACTACTAAAGCAAAGATGTTGGAAAAATTTTTGATATCCAGACATCTGGCAAAAATTATTCCTAAAAAATTTTAGAATATTGAACGAAAAACTGTCTAAAAATATTTCTCAAAAAAAAATTAATAAATAAAGCAAAAGTTTTTTTAAAAATTATAGACATTTAAAGAAAGTTTAAACATTCTGGAAAAGGAATAAAAAGTTTTAAATATAAAAGAAAAATGTTCAATATTAAACTCTTGATAAAATTTAAATAAAACAAGAATTCCGTTGCCAAATGTAAAACATTTGTATTAAAATCATCGTACTGTGTTTAAGAAGATTTTATCCTATTAGACCAAGAATTGCAGAATCGTATATTTTTAAGATATATTATTTTGAAGACGACTTTATTTGTAACACGAAAAACTAGCTGATTTTTTCGAGATTATACATTCATTTGGAATAAATAATTTACACAGTGTATTAGATCATAGAAAAATATACAAATGACAAAGTATACAGCATGACAAGATTAGAACTGTATATTAATTTAATTTAGTTTTCGAATTGTTAAGGTAATTTTCATATAAGCTACAGTATTTTTCATTCTCACCTCTACGCCTTTCTAAATTGGTTCTTCGATATGCTACCATTAGTAACTCCTAAACAGTCTTATGTAGATTTTGCAATATTTCTGCAGCTTTGTGATGATTTTTACTTGATTCTTCAAACATTGTAAATGTATGTTACATTAGGTTTGTTTAAATAGTGAATAGTATATGCTCTCTCGTATACATCCTTATTTTTTTATTGTAGTTTATCGTTCTTTAAATTTTGTAAATAATGGACAAAGTTTAACCAAAATTCTTCATTTATTGCACAATCTATAAGACATCTTTCAAATTAAACTACTGTTCTTGTTTAGTTTCCTTGAGCTATTTCATAATCCAGGTACTCATGCTAATTTTTAATTTGACACCTTTCTAATAGCTTGACATGGAAGTCGAGCCTTTTAATCCCCTCTTCATAATTCCATCTTGCCGTAACTGCTGTTGAAGTGTTTTGGTGAATTTTCCTTCTTATCGATTGCTTTGGTTTCTTCATCAGTATTTTCCTCAAAATCTTCTCCAGGTAAATTATTAGAATTATCTGCAACTTCAGCTGCATCCTACCTCAGCATATTTTTAAATTCTTTCCTGAGGGCAAGGAACTCATCTAACTCTAAAATTAAATTTAGTAGATTGAATAGTACATTGGGTAAATGTGGAAACCAATGTAGTATTCTGAAACCTTTATTATCAGTTTCCCACTTGATGTAATTTCCCCAGAGCCTTTCAGATCAAAATTCTAATCCACAAGCTGTGCTTCTTAAATTGTAGCCTTATGAAATCCTTTTCATCTGGTGTAGATGTCCTTACATAAGTCAAGTAGAGAATCCAAAGGTCAACCGATAGGCGGATGGCTTTTAGTCCACGTTCAAACACCTCTTTACATCTCTTCTTATTGCCCTTACCCTTTTCATAAAACGCATATTTTCTTCAATAACCATAACAGTATGGGCAATAGGATAAAAATGCATCATATGCTTATATATCATTATCCTGGTCTACATATTGAAACAAATATGTCCATCCAGTGAAGTCCGTAGGATCATAATTAACAGCTTACCAATATTTGTCAAGCTCTGGTAACTTCTTAGGCTTGTCTTTTAACTCTTTTAAATTTATTATAAGGGAGTTTTTGTATTCATCGGTATATTCCAGTGTATCCAGTAAAAGCGATTTTTCCTTTCAATCGTATTTTAAAAACAGATCGAAAGAAATGATGGAGCGTACATTCTTAGTAAGAGAAAAAGCCCAAAGAAAATGAATCTGGATAGAAAAATCATGAATAAGATAAGCCTAAATATACGAGATTATATAAAAACACCTTCAAACAGAACCATTTATAAAGAATATCGCAGAGAGATAAAAGAAATGGTTTAGTGTGAGTGAGGACGAAAAAATATATATATAAATAAAACAAGAGCACAAAGAAAAGACTAGAAACGAGAACCAGAAAAATGAAACGGTGGCATGCAAAAGAAGGTGTCAACTATCTGATTCTTTTACTACAATATACATACTGCATCACAATTATCACAAAATTATATTCCTTTCGATGGCGTATTTCGCACCTATCGCAACATTTTTTTCTCATTTTAGAAAATACTTCAGTTGCTATAAAAAAAAATAATACTCTTTTTGGAATACTTTAATTGTATGCAAAATTTTATTATAATTTTTAATGGCAGAAACATAGAAATTGTTGTAATTAATTCTTTAAACATTGTCATGCGTTTGGATATTTTTTCTGATTGTATGTTACGAAGTGATCCCAATGTGTATTTTCTATAACTTAAATTATATTATTATCTGAATGTCATACTGTTTGCTATAAATCAATAAATACTAGAAAGCAACATGTATTAAGTTATGAATGTAAATAATCTCTTCTTAAGACTTCAGCAAATAAAATTTTAAGCAGTCCGTACATATTTATTCTTTAAATTTTTGAATTATATTACGTAATCAACTTGATTATACCGAAAAATTCGGACTATAAATTTCGAAAATCAGTTATTGTATAAATTAGGCATTAGTTTAAAAATTATTTGATCGTCGCAGGAGACGCACGATAGGAACGAGTGGATGATGACGATGGAGAAGAAAAAAAAATAATAAGAGGTCCCCGAGATTTACAATGATGTTTTGACAGTGAACTGACCAGGTTTCTGAATATGGAGTAAACATTAGACATTGTGTATATGAAATTTATACTCGAGCCCGTGGTAATCTTTCCGAGCTGGATGGTGAATATAAATTATAGAATATAAATATAGAGGAAGGCATTTTAGATATCCCGGAGGCGAATTCCTCGAGGGCACTCTTCGCCAGCGCCTCCTCTATATCGACTTCCGAACGTGCCGCCGAATATCTCAAACATTTTGTCCGAAATTTCATAAACCGCTTATCTTGTATCAATATTTGTAATTTAAAAGATCTATCGGTCTGCTCGGTGATGAAATGCCAACGCGGCCGGACTTTTTTTTCCATACATACACAAAACCGCTTACCATAACCGCTGGCCATTAGCATTTAAACTCAATACAAATAGGATTTGCTAAATTGGGCCGTTCCGCCACTGCATTGTGTCCCAATTATGTTGAAACCACACGAATTCAATTAAGCGTTTTCGCGTGCACCTCCTGAATGGGTTAATCTAATACCACTTAATGTTAAATTAAAGATAACCGCGTTAATTTTAAGAGTAATCGTGAGGGTGTTAATTTGATTTTAACTGTATATATATATTATTACAATGGGGGTAATAATTAAATTCTATTAATAGTTATTGTATTGTTTATTTCCGCATTTAAATTATGTTAATTTTGTCCTGTAAATGGCAAACTCTTGGGCAAATAAATACCTATTATTATTATTATTATAAATTTGTCTCAATTAATATTGAACATATATTAAATTATTAATAATTGATCCAAATAGTATCATAAGTCTTTTATATTGGTAATTAATTACACAGGCCTGCTAATTTATTTTTTTTTTTCTGCTTCTCGGAGTTTCAGAGGTCCCTAAACCTAATTTTGGTGTGCTAAATTCAAATAAGTTAACAGTTTTTTCGAATCAAGATAGAATGTGCCAGAAGTGGTTTGCACGGTTTAAAAGTAGCGATTTCTACTTAGAAGACGATGAATGACCTGGACAGCCAAAAAGGTTTGAAGATGAAGAATTGGAGGCATTGCTTGATGAAGATGCGTGCCAAACGCAAAAAGATCTTGCAAAATCATTGGGAGTTGATCAAGTAAACATTTCCAGACGTTTAAAAGCATCAGAATTCATCCAAAGGCTTGGAGATTGGGTGCCGTATGAATTAAAGCCAAGAGACATCGAACGCCGATTCTGCTTGTCGGAAATGTTGCTTCAACGCCACAAAAAGAAGTCATTTTTACATCGGATTGTCACTGGTGATGAAAAATGGATTCATTACGATAACCCCAAGCTCAAGAAATCGTAGGTGAAGCCCGGCCAACCATCAACATCCACGGCAAAGTCTAATATCCATGGCGGCAAGGTAATGCTCTATATTTGGTGGGATCAGAAGGGTGTGTTGTATTATGAGTTGTTGAAATCGGGTCAGATGATCAAAGGGGACCTCTACCGAACACAATTAATTCGTTTGAAGAGAGCGATTGCAGAAAAACGACCAGAATATGCAACTAGACACGAATCCATAATTTTTCATCATGACAACGCTCGGCCACATGTTTCAAGACCGGTTCAAAAATATTTGGAAAAAAGTGGGTGGAAAGTTCTACCTCACCCGCCTTATAGCCCAGACATAGCCCCTTCTGATTACTACTTGTTCAAATCAATGCAACAGGGTATCAAAAATTGGCTCGATTCATTCTTCACCACCAAGTTGGAGAAGTTCTTTTGGGATGGAATCCAGAAACTGCCAGAAAGATGGTCAAATATTGTAGCTTTCGATGGAGAATACTTTGATCATTGAGTGTATAAAATTTTTTCTACAATAAAGCCTTAATTTTCGAAAAAAAACGCATCAATTAATGCATACTCCCGTAATAATAGTATTTTATCTTATAAAAACAATATCCATATGAGAGATATTTTAATAAAGGACAATTATTAAATAATAACTAGAGTGAATTGAATAATATATAATCTTTTTATCACTAAATCTTCGCCAAAATTGAAAAAAGTCTAGATATCATTCACCATTTTAAATCCATTACATAAAAATACATACAAATAAAGGCCACAGTCAATGTTGTTACCTTTAAGCTGTGTCACATATTACTTTTTCGCTTGGGCTTTGGCTGCCGGCGCCTAGGTTGGTCACCTTTAGCAGCTATGACAGCAACTGACTTCGTCTTCTTGGGCTTTACGGGTTTTGCTCCTTCTCGCCTGCAACTTGGCTGATTTAAAAGATGGAAATTTTCGGAACAAATTTTACAGGGAGCGAAATTTCTGTCCCGATCTAAATTCACTTTAAAATATAAACTCTTGAGCAAGTGAGTAATGTTCCTCTTCTGCTGGTTTATTACATAGCACCTACAAATATAACAAAAATTATTTGAATTTTTTTTCAGTGTTCATTTCAATTCATCTCGAAATTCTAAACAAAATTTGTATAGCACATCATAAAACTAAACTAAAAAGGCTATTGGGAGGAATACTAGAAATTTCATGCCTAACTTTTCCTTGCAACTGTTCAATATTTTGCGGCCTATTTTTGTAGACTAAGTTTTCTATATGCTCCACAGAAAATAGTCAAGCAAAATCATATCAGGATACCTAGCTGGCCATTCAATTGTCCCCCTGCGTCCAATCCAGTTATCAGGAAAAGTGTCATCTAGATGTACCTGTACCGCAAGTCCAAAATGTGGAGGACCTCATCTTGTTAAAACCATATTTGTTCTGGGCGTAAATTGGGATTATTATTGTTCGGGAATAATCGTACAAGTTCTGGAATTATATGCTTTCCTAAAAATAGTAAATATCATTCAGCCTTCAAATATCCATTTCTAAAATAAAGTCCTATGACATCTTCAGCAATAATGCCACACCAATTAATTAACTTTTCTGTTAATTGGGTGTGATCTTTCTCCATCCAATGTGGATTTTGGTCTAACCCATAACTAGCCCATTTACACAAAATGTAGATTCGTCGAAATACAATATTCGAGTGACAAAGTTGTCATTTTGGCTTAATTTGTCCATAATAATTTCGCAGGATTCAATTCTACGATCAAAATCGTATTCACTTAATTCTTGTACTAAACTAATTTTATATATAGAATTTTTCCTGTTGAACAGAATATCTATCTCATGTTATGATTTATTGCCATCTGTTTTATTGGATTTTCCATCATGTCTAAAATGACATTCAAAGAATTTTCTTCTTTTGTACCGCTTATTGGTCTTAAACTTTTTGGTAGATCTGTGACATCTCCAGTTTTAGCTACGCAGCATTGTTATGGAGATAATTACTTCGAAATATTACTTAATGACTAACAATTTTTGTAAAATTTTCGATGTTTGAAACCTCTAAAACGGTGTGGTTATCAATACATGGTCAGCAAGAATAAAAGTAAGAAGATATGATTTTCCTAAATATTAAAAAAGAAGTCAAAATTTTCCACTGCAACCGGCAAAACAAATTCCAACCTAGAAGAATATCTAAAAGTTACACAGCTGAATATACAATCCATCAGGCGTAAAACGATATCTCTGGAAGATTTTCTGAATTATGATAGGATACATATAGCATCCACTACCGAACATTGGCTAAAACATGGAGAAGAGGAGACCCTAACAGTAGGTGGATACTTGGCAAACATATTTTGAAGAAAAGCATCCCAACACGGAGGAACCTTAATATTAGTGAATAAGATATAATAATAAGAGTATGAGAAAGTTGAATGTATTGATAATCTATCAGAAGAAGTAACACGCGAGGTCTGTGCAATTCATTTAAAACAACCAAAATTGACATTCGTATCCATTTACAGATCTCTTTTAGGTGACTACGAATCTTTTCTAAACATATTTGAATAGATATTACTTAAATTAAATAGTTTTTACAACATATCAGTGATGTGTGGGGACGTTAATATAAATTTTATAATTTTAATATTTTCATAAATGCTTATAACTTCAGGGTAACCAACTACTCCTGGTATCTGAGTAACAAAATGTGTAGTATGTAAGCGGCCAGATTCAATATAATTCAAGAGCATTTAATATAGGATCACAGCTCCATTATCACAACCATATACATAGTGGTTAAAAAGGAAAAAGATAGATGTATTACTGGTAAATTCATTTCAGCCAAAAAAAAAATGCTAAATTCAAATATAAAATATCTAACCACAATTTTTCTGAAATGTTTAACTCAGGCTCAGTAGTGATGTTTACAAAATTCTTTAATGAATTCATGTCTATTTTTGACAATTGTTTTCCATTAACTAAATACATTTTGAGAAATAGTTCGTCCTAAAAAAGGAACTGGTATAAATATGATTTAAATCAACAAGAAAATACTATACACGCATTAAAAATGATATATATCATAAATGCACGGGTAATGAGAGCATAAAAGAAGAATTAAACAAACTACAATATTCTTATCAAGGGTCGATTGCAAGAAAAAGCCAAGTCCACTATTATAAAATTTACAGGAAATGAAAACAACGTTTAAAACTTTGCATAACAATTAATAAATAACTTTGAATATAGCAAGTTATAGACACAGCCATACATAATTTATACACAATTTTAGTTAATTTTGAATTTATAGTTTTAGAGATATTTAAAAAAAAAATGATGGACTTAACCTGTTCTTGTATAGTTTTTTAATAACAAAAATTTAAAAAGTCACATAAAATGGAAATCTACAAGAACATTTAATTTATCAGAACAGCATAAAATTAACATGGTTATACAAAGTTAGAAAATATTTTAGTTGCATAATTTAGTTTTGTGGTTCAGTCGTCATCGCTGTATTCAGACACAGACGATTGATGCTCCTCCGATTGAAAAGCTCTGTGGTACCTCTCAATGTCATCAAAGAACCACATATCAGCCTTTGGTATGTAGTTACGTCCTAAATTCATAACATGTTCAAATGTCTTCTTTTTTATTAGTCGTTTCCGAAACCCTCCTGTCCAGGATACTAAAATCTTAAAATACAGGAAATGATACACTTTCACCGCATTGTAGTACTGTTATAGTTTCTTGTTGTTCGTAACACATTATTCTGAATTTCGATATCGTAAACTTAGTATTTTTTCTTGAAGGATTTTTAACAAAGAACTTTTTAAAGTGTTCGTAGAATATTTATTGAATTTAATTCTCGTTAATCACGTGGTGAAACATTTTTAATATTAAGGGTTGTTTATAGAAAGGCACTTGGTTGGTCTCAAAAAAATTGTGAAACCAACCAAGTGCCTTTCTATAACCAACCCTTAGTGTTCGTAGAAGTTGTAAAACATATCTTGCGTGGTTTGAACTACATAAAACTTTTTGGTGGATGTCTTGATAATATTGACATAATCCCGGGGAAGATAAATTTTATCATATTTTCTTTTTTAGATTTCAATGTGCCCAAAGCTATTCCCCGGTTCAGGGTACCTGTACTGTATCATTCGTAATCTTTTACTTTCAACTAGAGTGTAGAAAAACTGAGTGAGGACATAGTGTGTTAATAAAATGCAGTAAGATACTTGCTACCTCATTTCGTTCTTTGCCTCCTAACGTTTCGTCATAAAACATAAAAAAGCTTTGCAATGTACTCCCAACATGAATACAAAAATTGTATATCCATAGCTGAATTTTATAAAACACGTCCCCACTCGGTGATACTGGTAACGGCAGGTTCTGTCTTATCTTTTATATCAGCATAAAATGTATCTGCTTTTGTTACATGCAAATTTTTATCGCGTTGTAGTGTTCTTAGACTCAGCAGCATTGATTTTCTTCTCCAACTTATCACACTTTTGACAGGTGTCGGATTTCGGGTTTCCAAAGGATATCTTATAATTTTCAGTGAAAATTTTTCTAAAGTACTCATATTTTACCACGGGAATGCATGGTTTGTTTTGAAGATGCAGTTGATACTGCTCTGGTTCATGTTTCTCAATATATAGTTAATGCATTTTTGCAATATTTAAATGTGAGGAAAGATAATAATGGTGCATATTATCCTTCCTGTTATAATGTGACTTATATTTTGGAAAACTTAGGCAGTTTGTTTGGTCTATTATTGTGTTTGTCTCTTTTATCTTCCGGAGGAGTGTATTTGTTGCTGCAAGCAATCAAGCTGGCTCCTGGTAATTGCTTGTAAAGCTAAAAATGCTGTCTTGCAAACTTTCAGAGTCGTGCCTTCATGACGAACCTACAATTAACTTAATTAAACAGAATAGGAAGCAAAAGTAATAAATTATTTGCCTGATAAATGTACGAAAAATGTTTGCCATGCTTTTCTCCTGAACGAGGCATTTTTCGTTCTACAGGTTTACTATGAAGAACGTCATACAAATGAGCATCCTAAATGTCTTTTGTTGATATGGCATAAATATCTCTGAAAATTTTAGCACAGTCTATAGCACCAATTTTATCAAAGCACTGCATTTTACAGTTGCAGTTATCTCCAAGAACTTTCTCTTGTGTTAATTTTCCAGCCGTATTTATATAACTTTCGCCCCTGGTTCGCTTTTGCTTGCGAATGTTTCTTTTCAAGGATGACTTACGTATGAGGCGCATTTTACCTGGTTATGCTAGTTTTGTTGAACCAGCAGAAGTTCCAAATGTACAGAATGCTCTGAATTCTTATTAGTTCCAAACTCCGCAAAACCCTCCTCTGCCAAATCATCTTCTTGAGTTTCAGTATTGAGGTTATGTTTACAATTTTCTGGTACAAACTCATCGCCACTAGGCTGAAATACATTTTCTTCTGAAGTAGATGGCATAGTGGGAACCGTAATTGTTTTTTAACAAAGTTAGGTACACACAACTTGTAAAAGCACAGTGATAATGTTTACAGAATAAGCGTACTGCCAAACGTTTGCAAACCAACTTTTGAGTACAAGAACAGGTTAAGTCCAGGACTTGGCTTGTTATTACACAGTATGAAAAAGTATGTCATCTATTAATCACTGCTGTAATGCGTAGTGCATAACTTAGAGATCCGGTTCTTGGAGGGGATGATAGAGCATTTGAAACTGTACAACAATTAACCCGCCTTCTTAGATCTTAGTAAGGCATTTGATACGGAATGTTGGGATAAGCTATTGTATAAACTTGAGTATTATGGTGTACGGGATGTCCCTCTTGCATTGATTGAATCATTTCTGTATGACAGAGAACAAACCGTTTATTTTCAAGAAGCATGATCAAACAGAACCACACTAAAACAAGGTATAACTCAGGGGACAATTCTAGGTCCATTATTGTTTCTGTTATACATAAATGATTAAAAATATAATGTAACGTCTGCTGAAACCTACCAATACGCAGATGATACAACACTCATTAAAAAAGAAAAAAAAATACTTGTCTCCGTACTGTACAAGATTCAAAAACGAAGCTGTAAGTTGGTTTAGGCAAAATAACCTGGCAATAAATGAAACATAAACCAAAGTCATGTCATTTTCGTTATCAAGTCCAAATAAAACTGACAATCTTAAATTTTTAGGCGTCACCTTAGATGATCCTGTACTAAGTTGGGACGAGCATATTAATCAGATCAGTTCAGGATGTGTAAAAATATATATTTTATATAATGGCTGGACTGAAGATGGCAGAGAGTTGTAGAGACATACATAGAGACATACATAGTAATAATACCAGATCAAAGTCGGACTTTGCTTGTCAACATATCGTTTAAGCAGAACCAATAAAATTTTCATAGTACGGGTTGTAAAATTTTATAATTATTTACCAGATAGTGTGAGGAATTCATCGAGACAGAAGTATAAGCAAAAAGTCAAAGCGGTTTTAATTAATTCAGAACCTTACAAAATTGAAGACTATTTTAAAATTCATATTTATTATTATTATATTTATTTATCTTTTGTCTGTACACTTATTTTTAATATGTTTAATTATGATTTTTGTTCTGTATGGCAAAAATTTGAAAAATTATCTGTCTGTTTAACCTTTGAAAATTATCGGGTATGATCGAAACACGTGTCGAAACTGAAAATAAACGTAACAATATGGAACATAACAAGTATTTTTCTTCGCCAAAAGTACATATCTGGTTCCATCAAGAGGGTAGCTCAACAAGTATCAACTATATGTCTGTTATTGTTCTTTATCCGTACCTAAATTTTAATCTGTGTATGGAATTATTTTTAATATATGAAAAAATTTAAAATGTTTGTTTATTATTGTATGTTTTGAAATATCATCTTTATACTTACCATATTGACTTATCCTTATTCCCTATATATTCTATATAGGGAAAGTAATATTTTAGATCAAAACTTTTTTTTTTAATTTTCCACGTTTTAAACATAAACATGAAGTTGGTTACGTCTATATCTTTCATTCATATAATTCCGTCCATAAATTTCCCCGAGTATTTAAATGTCAATTCCCGAAACATATATCCTTTAAAAAAAAGCCTTCCTTCCAGTTATAATTAATGACCTCGCGATGAGAAGGTCTAATGGTCGAGGGTGGGGGAGGCGGCGGCGGGCGGGTATCGGAAAAGAAATGCACCTTTTCCGAAGCGGAGCGTCCCTAATGAAAATCCAATATTTATTTCCATTCTTTCAATTAGCCCTAATGAAAATAAATTGCGTTTTTTTTCCGCGGTGAAATTTTTAAAGAAGGCAAAAAAATACGCGCTCCCCTTTGTGCGCGGACCTTTTGTTTAACTTCTTTTATCCAGATAACGCAATTACTGCGCCCCGGATGAAATTACCGTGTTTTCGGATAACGTCGTTATGAAAATGCCTTCGTATTTTTTACCCCCGGCCGCCGCCCCCCTCTGGGTTTTAATGAACGGATCAGAAAAGGGTTGAATAATTACGGGAACGTAATAACTCAATCACGATTTAGTGTTTTATTCCGCGGCGCAGAGTGAGAGAGGCAAAAATTAAATTCCGAGAAGACGAAGAAGTAGAGGAGGAGGAAATAAAAAAAGGGTCAGGTCCGCGCGCGGTCTTGGGGGAAAGAAAAAAGCAAAAAGCAAAAATCGCGCGCGGGGACAATATAAATATTTTGTTTATGCATTCACAACAAAAATTATGTTGACAAGTAAACAAAGGCGAGATAAGTCGCGATATGCTGCGAAGTAACCTCGCGAGTTATAGCTAACCTTTGGTCAGTTGATCAGCCGAGGAGCTGAACCGTTTAATTCTGGATCATTGCCTCTCCTCGCATTGGCCGGCTGCCTATAGACATACTACAGACTGGTCGACTTTTTGGTTTCGTTGCTGTGATGTGCATAGATCCTTAATCAAATTTTTCTCGTATTCTGTAAGCTGTCGTTACGGGAATGCAACATTATTTATTTATGGTTCTGTGTAATTCGGTTTGCACGGTTTCACATATTATCCTCGGCCGCACCAGAAAAAAGAACGGGGAAGGCAAAAAAAAATCGCGGCGACGGAATATAATCTCACATTCTACTACAATGCTGCATCACATTATCATACATCTTCATTCATTCATCACCGCGTCCAAATGAATTTAACGTTTCACTCAATTAAAACATATAAATTATCAACGTTGACGTTTTGAAATAAATATGTTAATACAATAATATTAATAAATAATTTTATAAAGCTTGTAATTTACAATACACTTATAATTGTGGGGAAGGTGGATGCGTTAGAAAACTCTCCATTAATACAATACATAAGGGTTGTTCAAAACGAAATTTTATTGTGATGAGAAAAATATAGCATAATCCTGACGGATTTTTAGAATTTGTTTTAATGTTCCAGAATATATCTTTTATTGACTGCTATAGTGCACTTTTTATCGACCTCATTATTTTCTTGATTATCCTTGAAAGGCTTAATATATTTTAATAAAATTTTCACATTCTTATCTTACTCTAAACCTATCCAATAAATAGTACTATCGCCAAAGGTGGCGAAGCTTTTTTGTAGTAGTTCAGAATAATGTTTTTATTGTGTATGTAGGTGTTGCGGGTCAATAATAAATAAATTCATTGTTATCATTTGATTATAGGTCATTAATTTTTTTTAATACAATAAAATTTAAAACCATAAGTAATCACATTAATAATAGTCTAATAATCACAATAGTTGTGTGGAATTTCTATTGTTCCGAAGAAAATAAATAATAATATTAGATGACACAAACAGAAATTATGTCATTTGTAAGTCAGTTTCTGACTGGTTATTTTATGAAATTCATTGATGAAAAAAAAAGCCTTTGCAGAAAATAAGTAAAACCAAACATAGCTAAAATGGCAATACCAAAGAATTACACTTTTCTCAAAATATTCCTCCACCAATTTAACATGATTTGTTTAGCTGCCAATTGTTTTCAGTCAAACAAAAATGATTTTCTCTTGCAATACGACCTAAAGTCTCTCTGGGAATATTTGAATATCCTGATCTTCCCAGTACATTTTCAAATCATATACTTTCTATTCTATCATTTTATCATCATAATTATTTCCCGATTTCGTGCACCTCACACCTGAACAGCCAATTCTTCAAATTTTTGTTTCCATAAAAAAGTTAATTTGAAACTCTATCTATATTTAGTTATTTAAAAACATCAATTTTAATGTTTCAAATTCAGTATTATCATTACTAATTCCAAATTGTGATCAATTTTTTTAAATTTTAATTCTTTTGGAAAACAAATCTCTTTTTGGCAAAACAGAAAAATAGACTTTGAACGAGTCTTCATTATTATTCTTGAATTTCTCTGTATTTTCTATATTTTGTAAATATTTAGGCAAACATGGAAAATATTTTTGTCTTTAAACCAATTGCTTTAAATATTTATATTTATATCAAATCGTTTCAATTTAAATCAGGTCATTTCAGTTTTTTTATTAAAATCAGTAAAACGCTGTGATATATAACAAAAAAAAATATTAGGCTTCTTAAATTTTTCCAAAAATTTTCTTCTAAATTTTTAGATTTGTCCAACATCTTTTCTTTTATATTGTGTATTTTCCGCCATATCTAGCTTTAATTTGTTGAAATTTCATTGTAATTTACCTTCTAGAAATCTAGAATTTTCTAACAACTATTTTTCCATTTTCCACCAATTCTTGTTTTATTTTTAAAATCTCAAAACTCAAAATTAAACTAACGTGGCCTTTTAAACACGAAGAGCTTAAGAGTTATCTATCTTTATATAAATTTCTAATATTATCAACAAAAAAAATCTTGTTTAGCATTTTCTTGAATATTTTCTTCAAAATTAGGAAATTTTTTTTTCGGATTTTAAAACTTTTCACCAATATTTCTTCCAAATGTCTATAATTTACTACCATTATGTTTTTCTGAATTCCGAAAACTTTTATTTTCGAGACTTTTCCCTCATTTCGTATTTTTTCTTTTTGAATTTTTCACCACTTTTACTTTATTCTGTTATAATTAACCATCGAAATATTTATAATTATGCAGAAGTTATTCTTCCACTTCTCACCAATTCAAGTTTTATTTTTTAAATAATTGTGCATGTATATCACAGAAATTGCTTAAGATTTTACTTAAAACTTTTAACGAACGGATTTTTTTCAACTCGAAGAGCTTAAAATTTATGTAATTAATTCCATCATCAAACTATATTATATGATTTTAAAAATTCTAGTATTTTCATCAGTTTCTAGAAGTTTCGTTTATAAATTTGCGAGAATTTTGGCGTTTACAGACACGTATTTAAAAAAAATTACTAAAATAAATATAATATTTTTACTAAATGTTTTTATTTGTATTCAAAATCAATTTTATAGTAAACTATACTGATGAGATTGAAACACGTGTCTGCAGATGATTTTAAAATTGATGGTTAGGTTATTTAATTCTCTTCTATATTGTAAAAGTTTTGTTTTACAGAATTTTCCAGAAAGGTTACTTACAGATTTTTTGTTAATTTTTCAGCAATTTTTTTTCTAATTTTCATGAAGTCGCCTTACTTTTAGCATTTTTCTTCTAGATTTTTTGTATTTTTCAGCATTTTTAACTTAACTTTATTAGAATTTAATTGTAATTTACTTTCCTACTCTCTTAAATTTAACAACAATTGTTTCTTCAGGTTTTACTAATTCTTGTTTTATTTTGAATATGTCTCTATATTTGTGAGTAACACAAAAATTATTAAGGATTTGAACAAGTGTTTTTTTTCTAAACACGAAATGCTAAAGAGTTATCTGTTAAACTCCTAACCTAACCTAACCTACATTATATGATTATATAAATCTTAATATTTTCAAGCAAATTTCCTTTCAGTTTTTAGAACTTTTCAGAATTTTCTCTTTCAAATTGTATGTATTTTGCCCATCATTTTCGGTTTTATTGTGTCTTAACCATCCTCTTTCAAATTACGAGAACTTTCTTCGAAAGGTCTAGAATTCAACCATAAAATTTCCCTCCAATTTGTTTTTAAATTATTTTTAGTATTTCTTTCCAAATTTTCAAAATACTAACAATCTTTCTTCAGATTAGGAATTTGATGAAGTTAAAGAAAGAGTATATTTCAGAACATAAGATGGATAGGAGGAGATGACAGAAATGAAGGGGCTAGAAAGCAAAACTTGTAGGAAATAGGTAGACTCTGAAAGAAACGTAATGGAAGTTAGAAGATTGAAAAGAAAAGAAGTAAAATAATGCAAAGATACGATGAATATATATAAAAGGAATTATTTCTTATAATTGCACATAAAAGAAAAGAATTTGTGACATTGTACATGCCTTGCTTTAGCTTGTGATAGATTTATTTGACCAAATTTACCAATAAAATTAGTTTTTTATAATGCTTATAATTCAGATTGATTAAACTATTCAAGCCTCGTTGGTCGAGTATTAGATTAGCAATTTAGAGGAAGTACACAAATTTCTAATAAATAAAACACGAAGGAATACAAATAAAGGAAAGATGGAGATATTACAAATACAACGGGAAGATAAAAAAAGATATAAGAAATACGACGACAATATTAAAATAATTAATCAAAAATGTGTAACTAGGTTAAAAAAATTTTGGACATGAAAAATTTAAAACAGGGAGTAGATAAATAAGCTACGAACAGAATAGGACAAGAGCTTATGAATTATAAGATCAAGAGGTCGAAAGACAGAAAATGACTTGGAAGGAAATATAACTTGAAAAACTAAGGATGAAAGAGATGCACATAAAGGTAATTGATAAAATAAATAAAAGTATATATAAAAGAATCCACCCATTAAGCTTCAGTGTTAAATTTGCAAATAACAACCACAACTAACCCTTGTTAACCAAATTCTGTATCCCCTGAAATCCAAATAATCCAAATATAAGGGATAAATACCAACATCCTCCCCTCACAATTAATGAATTCATTTGTGCGAATCATCAGGACAGTTTAGCAAAGTTACTTTTTTTGCTCACTATTAAATTCAAGACAGGGCATAAAGACCTCAGGCCTATAGCCTAGACCGACTAACGCCATTATATTGTACTATTTGCTAAACTAATAATTACAATATTGCTATTATTATAAACAACTGCAATTGTTTTACTTTCATCTATTTCATGGCTACCCATTTTTTATTTATAATAAAATTTAAAATGACTATAACTCACTTATTTTTAGAAATAACTATGCCATATTGGAAAAAAGAGAAAAAAATTACCTTTTGAATGAGCCATAGCCAACTATGGTTTTCATTTAAAAAAATGTAAGTTTGCGTCATATCTCGGAAAATAATGGCGATAAAAATTTTCGGATTATTTTTTATTAATCTACATAAAATTACCTAAAACTTTGTTCTTTACAGTTTTTTTTTCTATCTGTTATAATAACCGAGATATATTGATTTGAATAATTTGACACTTTTTACGTTTTTCAAAATATCTAGTTACCCTTGACTTTTTTGAAAACTTTGAAAGTGAAATTTTATTCGTCTCGTAAATCTACACTTCTTTCCCCATTTAACAATTTCTCTATCTCTTATAGTTTCCGAGATCCCCATAGAGAACATCTAAAAAAACTCACCCTGTATATATATATATATATATATATATTTTTTCGGATATCCAAGAAGCTTCCTCAGCATCATGTAAAGGAAGTGTAAGTGGAAGAACACAATTGGTGATTGTTTTTTTTTTAAATTGATTTGTTATATATATAATTTTCAGGAAAGAAGACCAAAGATACATAAATAAATAAATAAATGTTGGACACGAAAAAAAAAAATTAAAATCAATGAACATATGGATCTCAAATATCAACTGTGTTGTTTTGTTATGTATCATGGAGTATCATTATGTATACACCTGGTCAATTCAATATCAAATAGTGTTGAACAGAAAAAAAATGAAAAGAAATTAGGGAATGTGAAAGAAAAACTGCAAAAGGTCTGGGACGAGTAAAAAAACTACAGATTTTGGAGACACTAGAGTAGGCGAGAAGTTAATAAAAGGAAAAAGAGACTGGAAAGTATTCTTGAGAAAAACAAAGAATAAAGTGAAATGGAGAGATACATATAAAACAAATAAATGGAAATGCTGCATAAAAAGAAGTAAAGATTAGAAGAAATACTACGACAAATATTAAAAAATTAATTCATCATGTGGAATTAAGAAACAAAAAATTAAATTTTAGACATGAAAAAAAGAAAATAAGGAGTAAATAAATACAAACAACATAAAAGGAAAGCTGAGGGGTTGAAAAAGAGATTGAGTGACTAAAAATGATTTACGGGAAAAAAATTCCTAAAAATTTAGTTAAGAAGCGATGTATTTAAGGAAATTGTTTGAGATGCTGAAAATAAATTATGGGACGAAACAAAGCTTACAAGAAATGCGAATGCAAATATTAAACAATTGATGGAATATATGTAAGTAGGGTACTAAAAAGTTGGACAAGAAGAAAATCAAATAGGAAGTAGATAAATAAGCTACGAACAATATAGAATAAGAGCTGAAAATTTTAAAAAAGAAGTAGAGAGATCGAAAATGAGTTGAAAGACATGAAAATAGTATAGTAAGAAGTTTATAAGGAATATTGGAGAATTAATAGCGAGTCAATCTGGAATTATTCAACATTATTTAAATTAATTAGAAGTACAAAAAAACGACATAAATGGAGAAAATAAAGAGTTAATATATAGGCAACGAATTACGTGAAAGCAGAGCTGTGAAATTACTGGAAAAAAATTACTAAAAAACTGTAATGTTTAGAGAAATACATATACAGGAATGGATGGTGGTGATAGAAATATCACTAACGTTTTTGCGTTTCAAAATTTTTGAAACAAATTCTCACATATTTGCTTGCAATTAAGTGACTTTATTAGTTAAGAAATTAAAATAAAATATGGGCAACATGTTAAGAAAATATTTTTAAATAAAACTCACAGATTTTCAGACAACTATATATGATGATTATATGATAACCACATTTAAAATAATAATAATAACCTAATGGGTGTCTTTAGATGCATTTATTTAAACTTTACACAAAATACACATTTTTTAAAAATAAACAGCACTACTAATATTTGCACAAGTATGCAACTTATGATTTGATAGCAAATTTAAACATTGTCCAATATGGTAGTGTTAAATTTGATTTGTATCTACAATTAAAGAAAAATGTGTCGGATCAGTTATAGTTTTGTCTAAATCTAAAATTTTAACTCGTTTGATAATTTGATCTTTATCTTTAAAATCTGCAAACACAGAACACTCCAAAAATGCAATTTAAAAAAATCTTGTTCGGAAAACTATTTTCCATGTTTTTCAATGCAATATCCTGACTGTTGACTAACAGAAGTAATATTTTATCATTTTGAAGTACTTATTTCAATTTTTTTTTAATTTTCGTGAAAAGTAGAATAAGCTATTTTTTTCTCATTACAAACAATGCATATTTTTCACTTTTTGGATTACCTTATTTTTATCAAATCATTCGCCGATGTACAAGCATTTTATTAGTTTACTAAAATATAGTAATATTAGAATTCAAGTTGTTATGCTTTCTTACTATAAGATTCAAGCAAACGCGTTTCCATCAAAGCTGCATGTTGTACAATCATATCATAAATTTATTGAATTGATCACTATAACAGTTATGTACACCATTTTTTTAATAAAACCATAGTGACAAGTCTCTTAAATAAATTTAAGTTTTTTCATATATTGTGCATCGCTAGATTTCAATCATTTATAAGCTAGCAGTGGATAATCTGAACATTTTATATTCTTTCTAAGCGTAGTAGATGACAATGACAGAGTGCTTTTTTATTAACTATAGGCTCTCATTCTTAATGCTAGCTTATATTCTAGTGTTAATATATTTTAGTGCATCTTGTAGTGTACGCCATTTTAGCAGACATTTTTCTCATACTCGAAAACCCATTTTAATGTTTGTAATTTCTCGTGGATCAATGAAAATATATTTGTAGATCACAGATTCTCCATCACTTTCCTTACCAATACATTATTTACTGCCCTAGCATTCTTTTGACCTAGGCTAATAAATTATTCATTGTCTTATTCAAATTTTGACCTATCCCAATTAGTAATTCATTGTCGTAGAGTACTTATACTGAATTGAAACAGTTATTAAATTACTTTTACATTTAATGAAAATCGAGAAAGTAGATATAATTTTGTTTTATTCTCCATGTTATTTATAGTTACTGAAATTAATTGTTTGAGAAATTATTTTAGAAAACAGATGTATTCCGTTTTAAAAGTATACAATATCCAGACTATAGGTAATTGATAAATGTTTACATCACATAAATTGAATAGTCTGGAGATTGTTGATTTTTAAATTTAGTTCTTAATTAATCTCAAAGTTACTGGCTTTTGTGAATACCAGATAACCAAATTAATTTGTTAGGGGGACTTGATGGAATGAGTACATTGAAATTGTGTGTATCGCGTTAATTTAGGAAAGCATGGCTTTTATAAAATTATTTTAAGATCAAAACATTGTATGTGTAGAAGTAATAAGGTAAATTATGATATATATTTTATTTTAGAACAAATCACTATTGTACAAACATCTTTATTGCAGACAATTTTACATAGTAAAGCCACATTATAACGAAACAATTGAAAAAATGAATGGCTATCCACCTGGGGCATTTCAGCCTCATAATTTAATTAAGGTGCATTTAATAGAAACATTTAATTCTAACGTAAATTAATTTATTAATATAAATATTGTTGTTGTTTCTCGCCAAACAAAAACTACCAACCAGTTACGTCTTATTTAGGTCTCGTCAGTTTATCAGAACAAAAACAAATAAACGAAGTTATAAAATTTAACTTAACCATTACTGATTTTGTTTTTTTTAAAGAAACATATTATCAATCTTTAAAACTTAATTTTGAGAATGATCAGTTTGCTGTATAGTCAAAATTGCTTATAATATACAAAACCCATTACATAAAAATGTACTAACAAGTAAACGACGATAACATTTAAAACAGAAAATAACATATTCATTTTCAATTTCAATCTCACATAAGTTTCATCTTCGCCTGTTCCAAGAAAAGAGTTTGTAAAATAAGTGAACCGTCTCTTAAACCTTAATGCACCCATCGAAACTACTAGTAATCAAAAATAATAATATCCAAAGAATACAGCGAAGGGGCAGGCATTTGCTACCAAAACTTAATCTGAGACTCAGCATTTCCCTAGGTAGAAATCTGATACTTATCCGAACGGAATTTTTCGGGATACTCGAAGGTACTCGGAAATTACTGGAACTGGCTTACTCGAACAAATCCATTTTGTTTCTCACTGACAGCAAATCAAGCAAAGCCACGCTAACAAGACTAAGGGTGGCCAACAATATAATACTGGAGTCTAAGCAAGGTCTAGAAAAACTTCGCGGAACCACCAGAGTTGTGCTGGATTAAGGGACATTTAAACAATGAAGAGAACAACTGGACTGACAGGCAAGTCATAAGGGCTGCCTTGGATAGAGTAGGCGTTTAGTCTCTGCCACTGGCATCACTTACTCTCTCTCAAATACTGAAATGAAACTCCCTTAAGGAACACAAAAAGGAATGGCTACAAACTGTCAAGTATGCCGTCGCCAAAAATTCATCCACTTACTAATGCCAAAGCTGAGCAGGAAATAAATTGAACTACCAAGAAAGCGTTTGCGGCTGCTAATCGATACCCTTACTGGGCACTGCAAACTAAACAAGCACCTCCATGACATAAGGGTGTCAAAAGATACCCTAAGTCGGAAAAGCGAGAAGAAGAGGAGACGTTAAGACACACATATCTCAGGAGGTCCGTATTTGGAGAAGAGTGGTCAGGTTGGTCAAAGCTGGACAACACTCCACACGGCCAACTACTCGACTTCACAAGAAGTTTAGGTTGGCTTAAGGAGAAGGGCTAAGAAGGCGGCACAAAGGACCAACGAATGATCTAAGTGCTGCGAAATGTTCGCCGTCCACATACCATCATCGTGCCTTGACTTGTATTTCCGTCGTTTTTCTTGTAATACAAGGCTCATCGCCATAACCATCCCCAATTACATTTTTTACACAACTGCTTGAGAGTGCAAAATCTACTTTCTCCAAGTTTTAGTTCATTAGACACCTAATTGCCTTGCAGTTTAAGAATTCCAGTAGATTCCAAACGTACGTAAACTGCTTGTTGAATACGTTTCAATAATTCTGCAAGCTTCTCTTGCGTTTGAATGTGATCTTTTTAGAATAACGTCTTCAGTTCCTTGTCCTCGATTTTTATTTTATAAAATATTGTTTATCAATTTGAGGATATTTAAAATAAACCTCCATAAGCAGTATAGGTAAATTAATTAACAATCTAAAACACATCCCTTTGCATAAGTCTAAAATATGAGGTTTCAAACTATAAAATCAATCTGTGTTATAGTATTTATAACAATTTTTTATTAAACCAAAATATATTTTTGCAATTTTTAGTACCAAGGTTTATTTTCCATTTTCTTCGAAACAATTTTTTTTCATATTACACTTGTAAAAGCACCTATGTGAACTTTTTAGTATCTTTTGAATATTTTAACAAGATAAGCCATTTAAAATGAGTTGAAATTCAATTATTACTCATTAATTAGAAGTAAAGCTTGCTTGCGTATAAAGGAAAAATTAAAATATATTAGAAGGTGAGAACTTTGAAAGTTTTAGAGTCTGCAACATTTTAGATTAACGCTTTGAGCGAAAGCTTCTGTTTTCAACCACATTCCTAATATTTTGCCTGACAATTCTCAAAATATTGAGTAAGCAGTGAAACTTTACTGTAGATTACTACCTTTTCCTTCAGTGTTTAAATTTAATAACAACTGTTTCCATAATTGTATTGCCAGAAATTCCAGATATAAACTTCCTAATGGTATCATAACGAGTGTCCTAAAATTGACGCAGTATTTGTAATTGCTACTATTGGTGCAATTAAAAAAACATTTAGCATTTGATAGTTTAGAGTTAGTAAAAATAAAGGGTTAAAAGATAGATCAACATGTTCTTATTGTTTAACATATTGAAGATCTAACAATCACTATACGAAAATTTCCTACTAATTATAGTCAGAATAGTGATTTGACTTTAACTGTAAAGAGTGTAATTGAAAACTTCAGGAAGGCTAGATTGATTGATGATGCTAAACACAATGGTCATCAAATCAAGCCGTTTAAATAATAATGAAGAATCGTTTAAGATTTTGGATGGTAGTCTCCTCTAAAATTCATATTAATTTTAAAATACATTTCAGTTCCATATTTGACAAGAATAAACAAATAATATATCTAATAACCAAAGTTATTACAAATTTGTTTATGATTTTTCTGTGATTTTCATAAATTAAACAAACAAAAAACCCTTCAGTTAATTAAAAATGAGTCTTGTAGCGTTATTATTCTCACTTTAATATTTTCAGGAATGCCTCTTAGAAAATATTTATTGCTATGAAGTTGATGGTTTTTCTTATCTATTTGCATTTTCTAACCTTTATATTTGGTTTATTTACGAACTATTTTTTTATAAAATTGGACCCAAGACTTTAAATTCTCTAGATAAAATAATTTTAAAACTCCAATTTACTAAATTTAGCCTAGATTGTTGCAATTGTTTTTCAATGTTTACTCATCATTTTAGATTCAGGATTCTCCAGTTTCTTTCTAAAGAACTTGGCAGATTCAAAGGTTTGTATATAAGAATATTGCAATACCAATAAATTTTTAATTGTAAAATTTTTAAAGAAATTTATCTCTTTATTCTACCAAAGTCCTCAAATATATTTATTAATCTGTTTTATCATTAATTTCAATTTTTCTGACTATTTATCTAAATAAATATCGAAATATATACATTTTTGTTAAAATTATACTAAACAATATAATTAATACGGCAAATAATTTTTATTTTGATAAAAAGTTGATAAATAGTCTTTATTATCTTTACTATAACATATATTTATTAAACCATTTTTATGAAACTAAGAAGCTAGTAATTAAACGTGTTAAAAATAAATTCTAAATTTTTTATCCAGTTATAAGTAAGTTATTTAGGCTAGGTAAAATTTCTAATAGAAACAGCTACTTAAATATTTAACTATTTTTCTAAGTGCCATAAAGACGTCTCAATGCATATATTATTCAATTAGCTTTTTATATTAATATATATTTGCTGTACAAACATTATTCTTTTAAAATAACTTCGAGCAATCCACTTTCGAGAATTTAAACGAAAAATTTAAATATTTTATTAATGTAACAATGGGAAAGTCTAAGAAGTTAGATGAGCCCATTAATATTTCTTTCTTATAACAAGTCTGCTTTTTTCTTCCCTTTTCGCCGGGGAGCCTGAAATATTACGGTTAATGATCTTAAAATTAAATCGCTAGTAATTTAAATGAGGATATTAGGCGTGAAAAAGTGAATGATAATAAGTTGTGGGCAACACGGTGGGATTAGATGGATGGGAGTCAGTGGCGTCGCGACGTAGCGCAGTGGTGCGGTGGCGCGAGGGTGCTAATTGAGTAGTTCACCCAAGCGGCTATAATGCGTATCACGAGGGAAATTAACCCGCTAACTAACCAGATTCTCATGAATATTCGTCTTCATCAGCAGGAAATGAGAGATGAAATGGTTTGTGTTGAAATTCGAGCGGAATTACGTCACGGATGCCATTTGAATGTTAATTAGCAGTGTGTGTGTGCAATCTGCATGATTTGATCCATCCAGCCCTGGAAATATGTATCGGGGAGATAATTGGTCAACGGCGCATGTTAATACGCATAACGAGCCTTAATGAATGAGGCTGTCACTACCCGAATGAGCGAGAGAGAGAGAGAGGCCGGTAATTAACAAAGAGCGCACTGGAACGGCTGCTGCGAATTCAATAATATTTCGGTCACAATTGTTCAAAGTTCAATGTAAATTAGTATTTACATATATAATTACGGCTTTATGGCACAAAGGGAGGGCCCTGGGCATACGCATGCATATACACGGAGCACGGAGAGTGAGAGAGCAAAAAACACTTATTGTGGGCGCTCGGGGCTCTTTGTAAATTGTAAACGAGAAAGGGTTCAACAAGTTCATAGTCCATCAAAATGCTTGTTCATAATGCCAGAGCTTCTGGTTGCTCGCCATTTTCACGACCTCGTATATATTCCCATATAAATGGACGTAAAAATAATCCCACAATAAAAATATTATATCTAGATATAAAACGGACATTATAAACAAATATGCCCCCTACAAAATGAATAATAACGCCTCGCAAAATGTCACTCTGACGTCCATTATCCAACTTTTTATTCTTATACAATATATTACAATTTTTCAATTCTCTTAATAAGAAAAAATACAATAATTTAATAACGAATAATTAACTGCCTTAAAAGTATAATATTTAAAGTTATTTTATTACTCTATAGAATAGTTTTATATTTTCTAATAAACTTTATTATATTAAATGCAGCTAAACAAGTTTCAAGGACAATTTATTTTAGACGAACGTGGCCAGAAAACTTGTTTGTCAATATTCCTCAGATAAAAATTAATCACGCTCTTTGAATATATTTTTAATGTTGGATTACTTTGTTAAATAAAATATTTGGGTGTGATAAAGATCATCCATTATATCCATATACAGGGTGGGGCATTTATCTTGGCAAAGTGGAATATTTCCGAAACAGAGCGAAATATGAAAAAATGTTTCAAATAAATTTTTTTTTAATATGAAGCAAATTTAATGTCACTACGCATGGTTTTGCAACTTAGTTCTTTCAAGGTCCTTTGAAGGTCAACTTTGTTTTTTAAATCGAAACATATATTTTTTGTATTTTTTTCTATTTTCTCCATTAATCATTCATTTTTTAAATACTATCAGTAACACTGTTGTAAACTTTAGAACATTAAACGTGAGACAGTAGTTAAAATAAAAATGTATTTGTGGATGAGTAGCCTCTATTTCAACCTACAATAAGTAAATATAATATTACAAGAACTTTGATTTAATTTTTGGTTACGAAAAACCTTTTTTCTGCAAATATTATTATGAGAAAGCTCTGTTTTTATTTTACAGTTTGAAGGGTATGATAGACATATCTAATTTGGGAATAAGGTACTCAAGTGTGCCAAAACTATAGTCGCTATTAATAAAATAAATAAAGTGTGTGATCTTAACAAAGTTGCTGGTGTTATTAATTTCGAATTTTTCTTCAGTTTAAAGAGCTATAGTTGGTTGTCAAATTAATTTCTAAGAAATAGTTTAATTCTTTTTATCCTCCTGTTTTTCTAAAATATTTCAACTGTTATTTAGTGGAGTTTTAATAATATTTAACCATTTTTTGTTTGTTTTAGTAACTTTTTGGATTTGTGAATTTTCAAGTTGCTATGAATGTTTCATTAGTTTTTCAATAAGAAAATTGTATATTGTAAAAATCTTCACTTTTCATCTGAAATATTTTAACAGATTCTCAACAATTGTGAGTAGAATTTTTAATTTTTTGAATGTTTTACAGTTTTCTGAGCACAACGATTTTTTTAATTTTCAGTTTCAATTTTATCAATTGCCAAATTGTTTCTTCGAAATTAATTCTGAAAATATTTATTGAAAATTTAAAAATCTTCAAACAATTACTTAAAAAAAATTTTCTTCTTTTCGTTTTTAATTTAATTTTATTTGTCAACTTTCTAGAGGTTATAGATTTTCAATTATTTATTAAAAAAAATAGATTTTACGACCATCAAATCATCTAAACCAAACGAAATAGGGGTAGCTAAACAATTTGAAGAAAAATTTAAAAAATAATGTAAGAAAGTCAATAAATGTATATACATAAGGACACTAAAACATATGGGACGACTTAAAGAAATCCTTTTACAGACAGCGTCAGAAGTATGTGGTACATCCATGAAAAGAAAGGACAAAACAGGGCATGGTGGACGGAAAACACAAAAATCTAAATAAAATACAAAATACGACTTTGGTGTAAAGGACGAATGAAACGTATAACAATTATAAAAAGAGTAGACAAAAACTGAAATAAAAAGAAAAGGCAAAGATGTGGGAAATTTTTGGAAATAAGTTAGAAAAGAATGGCAAAACAAATATAAAAATCTGAATACAGAGAAGAATTTGAAGGAAAATACGAAAAAGAAAGCAATGAAGCAGAGGTAATAGCAGAGGAACTAGAACAAATAATAAAATCATTAAAAAATGGAAAGGCACAAGGGAAGGATAGAATAACAACGTAAGTACTAAAAAAAATGGACAACGAAGGACTCGAAATTTTGCTAGAAATAATAAACAAGGTATGACAAGAAGAGAAAGTACCATCTGAGTAGACAAAAACATTACTGGTACGCCAAAAGAGCGGAGAAACAAGACTGCAACAACTATCGAGGCATACATTTACTGAACACGATCATAAAAATCTTGCAACAATTAATTAAGAAGAAGATTAGAAACAAAATATAAAGTAAATTATACGATGCGCAGAAGAATCTAATATCAGATATTCACACTTAAACAAATCACAGAAGAAATGCACCGACAAACATTTTTACATAGCATTCGTAGACATACAGAAAACATTTGACACAGTTAGTAGAGGAATGATATGGAACATATTAGACAAACATGAAATTGACCACAAACTCACTCCAAGAATATATGACGATAACACCACATTCATGGATGAACTGAGGAAAGGAGGTGGGCTAAGGCCGCTATTATTTATAATATTTATGAACAAAATAATTAAAAAATGCAGCAGTGAAACAAAACCACTAGATATAGGATTTTACAAATTGAATAAAATTGGAATAACGGAAAGTATGTATGCTGATGATGTGGTCTTATAGCGAGCAGCAGCAAGGACATCGAACACAACCTAAGCGTATGGAAACATATAAATGAATATGGAATGAAGATCAATATATATTTAAGACAAAGGTAATGGTTATCGGAGATAGAGATGAATTAAACATTATATATAGTAGATGGTGAACAAATACAAGTGAAAAGCTGTAAGTACCTAAGAATAAATATTGAAATAAATGAGAAACAGAAATAAATTTAAGACTAAAAAACTCACCAATGAAGAAAAGTTTCATACACAATAAAGAAATTACAAGCGGAATTAAATTAAAAGTTTTCAAATTTATATACAGGCCTATATTAACATTTTGGTGTGAGACGTGGACGATGAATAATTAACAAAAAAGTGTGATACAAAAGGACATAATATAAAACACAAAAATTAGAGAAAAATTAGAAATGGAATTAATAGAAACATTTATAGAAGATAGGCCATTGGGTTGTTGAGAACAATTACAAAAGATGGACGACAACATAATTACGAAGAGGGTATGGCAAACACGGAGATTAAAGAACAGGAGGAAGGGCAGACCCAGAAAAACATAGGAAGAAAGAGTGAAAAAGATAATAAACAATGGGATACCAATAATAGAGGCAAAAAACCGAGCCAGGAATAAAAAGGAATGGGTGAAATTTATATACGAACAATGAAAATGTAACTCATGGACTTCACACCATAAAGATTAAAAGGGTATTTTAATTTTTAAAACTTATTATACAAATAAGTGTAAATATCAATTTTCTTCTTCATCCATTTTTAGAAACTTATCTGTTTATTAATTCTCCTGTTCTTTTTCCTATAATATTTTAACTGTTTCGGCAATATTTTAAGTTATTTTAAAATTTTGTATTTTGATCAAATTTGACTGATTTTTAATTATTTTAATAACGTTCTACTTTTTACTAATCGTTTTCATTTCATTTTATCAGTTTGTTTTCGATATATTTCATTGTTCGTAGATTAAGACTTATTTTTTTATTAATTTTCTAGCTGCTATAAATTTTTCTTCGTTGCTTATTGACAACCCAATTGTTAATTAAAAAAATACTTTGATTATTTTGTTTGATGCAATAAATTTTGGTGGATATTTGAAAATAATATCCTATTTTACAAAAAATATGATATAATGTTTTGCTGTTTTCTTCTTTATAATGGCAGGTTCACAACACTCGTTACTAAATTAATTTTTCTATTCAGTTGATGAATTTTTATCTGGTGAAACTCTCTAATTTGGTATTATGTGATATGTTATTCATTAACTTGTTTTTAATCTGTACAAATATATTACATCAATTTTAACCTTTTAAACGTGTATTTTATATTAATGAACTTTTTTACTCCTCTACTGTACCTGACGTACTGAAAAAAGCTCCGAGTATAGATGTAAGAAAATTTCCAATACATTATCTAAAAGAAAGAAGGAAAGAGGAAAATGATATAAAAACCTTTAAAAAACAATAGTAGAAATTCTACTTGCTGTAGAACCGTATAATTTGGAAGAATTTTTTACGTTAAAAATTGAATGAAATTTACTTATTTAGATATATTTTTATTCCTGTATGTATATATTTTAATTTGACGCCACCTTCTATATTAGGTCTATTTTTTATTTATATTTGTAGAAATAAAGATGATTATTTATTTACATATTTTGTGGCAATAATTGTTTGTATTAATAGTCAAATTATTTATTGTTTATATTTATATTATTTTGTATTTTATATTTTTCTAAAATATGTGAACTATTTCTAAATATTTACAAAGTAGTTGCAAAGTTTTATTCAAATCTCACTTAACCCGTGCTGAAACATGTTTCTATTAATTAGTGGTTAATTAAACTCTTGGTGTTTAATTAACCTCTAATTGATATTGTAACAATTTCTTTTGTTGTAGTACCTTTTTTGTTTTGTAAATTTTCTAACTATTATAAAGGTTTTTTTAATTGCAATATTTTTTTTTTTTTTCCTTAACATACTTGCTTTCTAGAATTTTTTTAAAGTTGAATTTTAATTTTTTGAACTTAATATATTACTTTTTTTTTAATTTCTATAAAACACTATAGTTTTAATCCTTTCTGATAATATTTAGTTCAATTTAAAGATTAAATTTTTGTTGACTTTAAAATTTTTAAATTTTTTATTTGTTATTATTATTAGACAACTTTATAGTTCTTGTCGATAATTTCTCTATTATTTTCAATTGATTCTATCAAAATAGGGTTTTTACACGTTTTTGTGAAATATTTCAAAATCCTTTTGAAAATGTTTAAAAAAATTATTTAATATCCTTTGCTGTATTAATTATATTGTTGATATTTTAGGCATCTATTTTGTTATATATTTTAAAATATAAAACAACTGTTTTATATTTATTTAATTATAACTATTTTTGATTTATGAGTTTTGATAGTCGCAAGCTGAGTTGGCTTTACTTGGTTACTTTATACAATGTAAACAAGTGTTTCATTCTATATTAGTTTTTGAAAAGTTATTTGTTTATTCACTCTCCTCTTCTTTTTTGCTAAAATATTTGAATTGTCTGGGCAATATTAAGAACAATTTGAAAAAAAATCCGTTTTCATAAAATTTGGCTAATGTTCAATTATTTCAACAATTTTCTAGTTATATCTTTTTTCAAAGTCGGTCCGTTTCGACTAAAACAATTATCATTTGTTATTTATAACTATCGGTTTTTAAATTTCCAATTGTTTTGAAAACGTTATCTTAAAAATTTCATACAAGGTATTTATTAAGCGTACGGCAAAAATTCAAAAGGTTGTTGCCTGGACTATTCCATTATTATTCTTTGCATATAAAAATGGTAGTGAGTTTCTGGCGTTACATTAAGACACTCTGAAAGAGGAGCCACGTCCAAATGGTTGTGCACTAGTTTATATAGAGTTAATTAGAGGTTAATTAAACACTTCGTGTTGTTTCATAATTTTTTAATTGTAACTATATAAGATGAATTAAATTATCACATAACCCGTGGTTTTTATTATTTTTATATTAATTAGAGGTTAATTAAATAATTTTTTAATTGTGAAACAACACTAAGAGTTTAATTAAGCTCTAATTAATATAAAAATGTTTCACCACGGGTTAAGTGAGAATTTAATTCATCTTATGTAGAGTTACTACTTGTAATAACTGGTGTTGGTTAGCTATGGTATACAATATTCCTCAAGTAAATCTTTATATGAATAACCATGGAGAGGATAGATAATGTGATTCCTAAAATACATAAATTTTAAAAATCTCTTTTGGATATACTCAAGATGTTGGATATAATGTTGCGGGTAAGGACTCCATAACGTGGCAAAATAAACGATTTTGCATAATACTAGCAATTTAAACATTAAAACTGATGTATTTTGGTGCTTAAAGTCCGTCGTCATCTTTATAATATAATAAACCCAAGTGGTTTCTTACAGTTTTTGACTGTGTTATTAATATGGCTATTAAATGTCTACTTTTCATCAAATAACACTTCCAAATCAGTAATGTCACATGCAAGATTAAGAAATATATCACTCACCATATAGTCAAATGTTACTGGAGAAAAGTTTCTGGAGTTGGTTATCACAGAACATTTATCAGTGTTAAAAGGAAGTTCATTATCAATGATCTAATTTATCTAAATACAGATTTAAAACAGTGCAATCACAAGCAGAGTGAATAGTTTGATAGATTTGTGTATCATCTACGTATATTAATATGTTGTAATTAACCACATAAGATAAGCCATTGGTAAATGATTTCCCTCGTCCTGGGAAGGATATCTTATTCTATTTATTATAATTTTAATGTCCATCACAATGTACTCCACCAGTTGTTTGGGATTGCAAACGTTATTAAATCGATATCGCCAAAAGTTAGTGATAATCATCTCGGCAACAGAAATATAACGCTTTAAAACTAGTTTCTTAAAATTTAATTAAAAACTTCTTATTTACTATTAGAATCAAATACTTGTATAGAGGGTGGTTTAACAAATTCTATATTATTCTACAATACAATTGATTTGCATCATACTGTAGATCTACAATAGAATAGTGTTTTGTTTAAAAGTTTCAAGGAGTCGATATAATATTACAAAACATTAACTGCAGCAACTTTAATTGTAATTTTCATTCACTTTCTTTGACCTGTGTACGGATCGATCAAATAAATGGTATTTGTGACACGGTGCATCAAGCAGATGTATGAAATTTCTCCTAATTGATGAGTAAGTTTCTTCGGAAGGCACACTACACTGTATTTGTATTTGTAGGTATTACTATGAATGTGAAATCAACTTTTTAGAGTGCTGATACTTGCAGGGAAGAACAGATAATAGGAAATCCATCATTTTCTTTGCATGTAATTCAATTGCATAAAAGAAATCGAGTCCCTCTAAACTAATTTTTAAGATCAAAATATGTTAATATTAAGTAAAATGCATAAAAAATATAATTGTGACCAATGTTTAATAGTAGTAGTAGTAGTAGTAGTAGTAGTAGTAGTAGTAGTAATTTCTGTATTTGTGTGTTTTTAAATGATCTTGTTACTTTAAAGGATCGCCCCCGTCACTCTAAAGCGCCATTAATTGTACCCCAATGGTGAATGGTACTGGTCACTCATGCAACTACTGAACCGAACTAACGTTGTTGCTCCTAATATATTTCCAAGAATAAAATAATTAATTAATTAAATAATTCAAACAATACAAACAACAAAGTACCCAGATTTGACTCTTGTGGTACCCCACTTTTAAATATATAGCTTTTCCTTAAAAACCACATGGTCTATCCCTTAGATAAGACTTAATAAATGTAACCATATTGTAAGTTAGCTTAATGACTGAAGCTTCCTAATCAACATAAATTAAATCCGTTTGGTATCTTTTGTCCATGTTAGAAGATATATATTGTGTAATGCACATTAGATAAGTTAATGTAGATCGTTTAGGTAAACATTCATGTTGATTGGCAGATATTTTATAGTTTACTAATGTATAGATATGAGTAGGTAAAATATGTTCAAAAACCTTACATAATAAACAAATTGATCGATAAATAGTAACGTCAGATTTATCACCTTTGCTAAAAACCCGGATGACTTTTATAATCATCCAACACCAATGAATAACAACAATTCGCTATATAATATTAAATATATGAGTAAATGGTTTAGAAAGAATAATAGCGGTATCCTATCCTAACTCATGTACATTGTTTGATATCATGGTGAATTTGGCCTTAGATCTTTGTAGTAATATGTCTTCACTTTTTAATAAGTAAAACAATCCAAGTATACATCCTCTGGTCGATTGCGTCCCTTGCTGTAATTAGTAGACACTGATGGTACCTGACATTTTTTTCTTCTATCATTAAGAAAACTCCAGAATTTAGTAGGGTAAGAAGCTATGTTCTGTTCGTAAGATTCAATATACTTATTGTAAGCTAATTTAATCTTTCTTTTTAGATTAGACTCGGCTTCTTGGAGCCTCGTCTTTGAACGTTCACATCTGAAACGCAGATTGAACTTTAGACATCTATTTATATGTCGAATCCCCCTTATGATGAACTGCTTAAAGTAGACTAGGTACCTATTTTATCTTTAGGTTATTGATATAGGAACTCTTCTATTCATTGCTTTACAGACGCTATCATACAGAATCTTACATGCTTCTCCACTTGGAATTATATAAAGTATCCCAATTAATTTCGCAGAGATCCGGTAGAGTAGACGAAGATCAGCTTTTCAAAAATTATATTTAAAGCCGTTTTCCGAAGGTGTCAGTGATACAGTTGACGACAATTTCAATTGGTGGATGATACGGAGCAGCATTTACAAGTGGGTTCACATTTCTTGTTACTCCAACGTCAAATATTTTGCTGGCAATAAAAAAATCAAGAATGTTAGTTACACGATTGTATTATGACAAGTCATATGAGTTTAGGGAATTTGTGAATGATGTTACTGTTGGGATCAAAAAGGTAGGATCAGCTGAGCTAATTTTATATTCAGGTATATTGAAATCACCCATTAGAATTAAATTATAGATTTAAACAAATCAAATCGAAAAAAGTAGCATAATCGTCACGTAGAATGCAAGGTGAGACTAAATATACAAAATTAAATAATGTAAATATTTACTTCAATTTTTAGTCTTTCTATTAACTGGAAACATTTCTTTTCAAGTTTATTTTTTAAATATTTATTTGGAAAGCCCGTTGGTAAAATGTGTTTGATCTTTTTAAATTATGTCTCTTCGGGAATATTTTAACTATTTTTTGATATCTTCTTAGTGGAATTATAAAAACCGGCAACAGTTTAAAATCTCTTTTAGCTGCTAACGTCGATTTTTCTTTTTCCTATTTTATGTAGGTAAATTAGCCCAGATAGTAATTATTTTAATAAATATACATTGATTGCATTTTTTTATTACTTAATTCAATTTAAAGTGAATGTTTAAAATATGGACCATAATATTCATCAATACGATCCATCTATTCATAATCGGCCATTTCTCCGATGTGTTAAATGGTGTGTCGCATTGATTTGGGCTGAAATATAGTTTAAGATTAAATTCAGAGCATGAGTAATGAAGGACGGGAAGGAGTGAACTATGATGAGTGTAGATTTGAAAGAGGCGGACTGACTATTTCCCGGAGCAGACACACATACACCTACACATGCACACGCTCGCACACACACATACACAATCAAAGTGTGGTAGAAGGGAATGCAAAGTAGAATTTAGATTTTACAATTGGAATAGCTATATAGGTGTATATATATGCGAGGGTACTGGCCAATGATAGAGTGCTCGAAGCGGACATATCTTAAAGTCGCAGCAGGAAGAGAAATATTCTGTTCGACTGCAATCGAAGCGAGATTTGAATAGCTAAGCCGAGCTAAGGTTGTTGTGTGGTGGGACAGATAAATTCTGCACCGGATCGGACGACAGATCGATGTTGAAACGAATTGTTCCGATGGACCACTCATCTATCTGTCCCTCTAGCGACGGAATCGAATTTGAAATTACTTTAATTCACAAGGGAGGAGGCTCCGGATTTTTTCGTCACTGCGATTCTTGGCTAACGACTGTTGTTACCATCCGTCCAACTCTTCGAAACCGACACATGCAAACTAATTCCTATTAAATTATTAACGCCGCCCATCAAAGATTCATAAGCGGCGCGCATCCTCACGCTCCAGACACTAGAGAAATAATAAAATCCCGATCCCATTCCCAGCAGTAATAAATACTTTAAAGTTGTTATTTTAGGGTGTTTCCAAACAGCGAGAAATTGCGTTATTGCCCCCCTAACCCTAACCCTCGCCCGGCCACCTATTCCACGCACCCTTTGGCGAATTTAAAAGAAAAAAATGACGGGATTGAGGGTGTTTTAGTTAAATATCGATTTTATAGGAGCGGCCATCCAGTCATTAATCCGAAATTGTATATAATATTATCCACCCTCGGAAAGGTGGCGGAAAGGGGGGGGGCAGCGGCAGGGAAAGGCATTAGACTATAAATCTCGCGGAGGAATTCGCGCCATTAGCACTTTTTTTCTGTTGTAAGAAGGGAGCACATAAAAATTCCGCTCCATTCTCCGATACTAATAATCGAAACCCGAAGCCACATAAACGCCATTTCTACTTTAGACTCAATAAACGCGCATAAACACTAAATACATAACTATGCATTTGTACTTAAATCACTTCTAATTTAAAGTATCATATTGATTAATATCAAGTTTTCATTAATTTTCATTATTGTAATAAATAATTAATCAAACTAGAGAAATCTAAACCGACCACAATTAATAGTTATAAGTAAAGTAACTAAAAAAACAAATTATATCAATAAAAATCATATTTTTGACCTATTGCAATAATTAACATAGCTAACGTACTCTTACCTATCACAATGAATTGTTGATTAACTTATTGTTACAAGTTACCTTCCAATTCTATGATAACATCGTTAGTAACTCTCATGGAGTTTTCAGAAAAATGGAAGACTAAGAGTGATGAATATAAAAATTGTAAAACATTAACATAATTTACATAAAAATGTTTCACCACGGGTTAAGTGAGAATATAATTCATCGTAAAAAAATGTATATGTAGTCCTCTGCCCCGCCATCCAATCAGTAAAATATATTGAAACTCTAATTTTTTATAACTAAACTATAATTTTATAATATTAATCAACACGACATTTTACTTTAAACCATTAATAATTCCCAATATACCTTATAAGACATTTCAATTGATTTACAACGGATCGTCGCGAGTTTAATTGTCATCTCTAGAGTGTAACCGGACAGCATTCCTGTGCAAAGAAAGAAATGCGCACAAGAGGCCGCAATAAACACTTTTGCGCGTGTTCCGATGGAACCGGGGGATTCCAGTGTGCGAGGGGGAGAATTTCGGTGTAAAGGAGACCAGTTTAATTGCCGCAGATCGCTATGCAGATGAGGGCTCAGAGGGGCGCAATTAGCCCCAATTCATTCGCAATTACATTCCGGCATGAGACCACTTTAATTGCGATCACCGTCACGGCCTGATTTCATTATTTCGACGAATTGGGGATGTTTAATTACGCGATTACGTTTGTTACGGTTGTTGCGAAGTGATCATTAGAAGTGGCGAATTAATTTATTGTTTAATTTACACCTATAATTTAGAAAAAAAGTATACGACAACTGATTTTTGCACAAGATATTTAAATTTTAAATTCCTGGAAAAGGATTACACATAAAAAGTATTTATTGATGAGCTATGTTTGCAAACATTAATACGGCGTATAATAAAAAAAATAAAATCAATGTATAAATACAATTAAAATGCTATCTGACTTTATCTTTATTTGAAAATAATTTTTAAGTTTTTATACCACTATTTATTGTATAATATACACAAACAAAGTTTACAATATACCGGGTGTCTCAGACCACCCGTACCAGCCTTTTATTTCGACAACGCTTGGTCGAATGTGACTGGGACAAAAAATTTTATTACCAAAGTGAACCCAAGGAATCCACTGATGAATTTATTTTTTACCGGAATAATCCGGAAGTACCCGGAACCGGAAGTAACTTTAAAATTTCAAATGGCAATATAGGTCGAGTATGGTATTATTTGATAGGTATTTTTAAAAGAAGCAACTTTTATTAAAATGTTTTTTTAATATTTTGCATATTTACAAAAATAAACGAAAAAAACTAAATTGAAAATTAGTTATCCATTCAACACTAAGTAGGCTTTGCTTTTTTGTTATATCAAAATAATTGACGTTCGTTAAAATTTGAAGTAAAATAAATTATTATTTTAAATGTGTCAACATTGTTTTTGCGGCCAAAACTATCATGCTGATGAGCGAATTTATGCTGAACGATACCCTCATCGAGCCAAACAGTCAAAAAATGTTTTTCGGCGCCTTGCAGAACGAGTTAAGACAACTGGTAAGCTACAGACCAGCCACAACAAAGGTCGAAGTATCAAAAAACGTGTACAAGATGAAAGAACATCAGATATTCTTGTAGCAATTGCTCTGGACCCGAATATCTCTACTAGAAGAATTGAAACCGATGCTGGAATAAGTCGCTTCACTGCTTGGAGAGTTTTGAAAACAAACAAATTCCATCTAATATCATATCTCTCTACACCAGAAACTTGAAGAGCGGGATTTTCAAGATAGGTTGAATTTTTGTGTATGGTTGTCTCATAAAAATTATAATTTCTATCACAAAATTTTATGTACAGATGAGACGACATTCGAAAGCAACGGAGTTGTTAATTTACATAATGCTCACTACTGGAATAATAAAAACCCTCATTGGTTAAGAGAAGTTGATAATCAACACGTGTGGACCCTTAGTGTTTGGTGTGGTATTTTAGGAAACCAAATAATTGGTCCGCATGTTTTCGATGGTTCATTAAACGGAGCTAAATACGCTGATTTTTTTAGAAAATAATCATTTTGATCTTCTAGATGACGTTCCATATGCAACACGTTTAACAATGTATTTGCAACAAGATGGTTGCCCAGCTCATTACGCAAGAGTTTCTCGTTAAACCGTTGATCGCCTTTACCCTGGTCGATGGATTGGAAGGCTAGGACCATTTCCATTGCCACCTCGTTCTCCTGACATAACGCCTCTTGACTTCTTCTTGTGGGGACGTATCACAGACCTAGTCTATAAAGAGCTTCCAACCACGAGGGATAATATGAAGAAGAGGATACGGATAATGTCTGCCGTTCGCTTAGTGCAGATGAGATAATACGGGCCATCAACGACGTTCGAAATCGACTACAAAGATGCATTGATCAAGAAGGAAGGCAATTTGAATACCATAAATAATTGAATAGTTGTTTTAATTATCATTTTCTTTACTTTCACACTCTTATTTGAATTATTAAATAAAATATTTTCAAACAATTGATATTTTTTGTTTGTCGAAATAAAAGGCTGGTACGGGTGGTCCAAGACGCCCGTACTATAGAAGCCATCCATCTCAAAATAATAATAAAATAATAATTCAGTTTTGAATAAGAGGAACTCTTCTCACCTGAGTGTAGAAAATAACGTATTACCCAAGGAAAATATTGAGGAACAATACAGATAATCATGTAAGAATATTTGCAATATTAACACATATACAAATTGTTATTCTAACAAAAAAGCAAAGCCTACTTGAGGAAATTTAGTGTTGAATGGATAACTAATTTTCAATTTAGTTTTTTTCGTTTATTTTTGTAAATATGCAAAATATTAAAAAAACATTTTAATAAAAGTTGCTTCTTTTAAAAATACCTATCAAATAATACCATACTCGACCTATATTGCCATTTGAAATTTTAAAGTTACTTCCGGTTCCGGGTACTTCCGGATTATTCCGGTAAAAAATAAATTCATCAGTGGATTCCTTGGGTTCACTTTGGTAATAAATTTTTTTGTCCCAGTCACATTCGACCAAGCGTTGTCGAAATAAAAGGCTGGTACGGGTGGTCTGAGACACCCGGTATTATCAATTTTGACACAACTATAGTTTCGACCTTGATAATGACCTGCAAAGGTCGAAACTATAGTTGTGTCAAAATTGATAATATATTGTAAAGTTTGTTTGTGTTATCTTTATTTATCAAACTTTAAATTTTATTAGGAATTTAAGGTTATTTCTGTGAATACATTTTTTTTAAACAAAAAAACTTTTATTAAAAGTAAAAGCTTTATTTTCCTTCTCGAAACTAAACAAATAAAAATGGTAGATTAAGATAAAACACGATAAATGACAGATTATAGATGACAGTTGACAAGTGACAGATGACAGACGACAGATAGAATACATGACACATAACACATGCCACATGACAGATGGCAGATGACATATAACAGACGACAGATGACAGATAACAGATGATAAATTATGGATAACATACGAGAAATAAAAAATTATTTAGTTAGAATTTTAGCAAGATTGGTTAGATAGCAGATGATAAATTGTAGCTGTTAAAAATTAAATGACAAAACAAGTGTCAGATGATAATTCACAGTTGATAATATAAGTTTTTGATAAATATACTAATTTTAAATCTTTAAAAAAAAATTAGGCAACCAAAATAGCACGCGCATATTTTAATGCATTTATTTGGTGTTTGTATACAATACAATATGTTTATTTCAATATTTAATTTTGAAAACAATTAATTAAGAAAAAACTGACAAAAATAAAAAACAAAACACCGCAATTGCAATAGATTTAATGAAAATCACAACTATAATTATGGATCCAAAATTAATTAAATACTTAATAAATTCCATCTCTATTAAATTTTTGTTTTCAGAAGACAGAATGTTTCAATTTCAAAAATTCTAGTGTATATGCAAGTTTTTCTTACTTATTTCTAGAAATTTCTTCTAGATTTTTTCAGCTTTAATTTTTACACAATTTATTTAAAAAAATATTCAAGGTTTTAAAATTTTACAGCAAACTTCTCTAGAAATCTAGAATTTTGGATCATTTCCTCTTTTATTCTTGAAAAGTTTCAATTGTTGTTTTTGTTTTTTCGCAATTTAAAAAAAAAATTTTATTCATTTTTAATCAACTCTTTCTTCTTTTCTTCTCTTTCGTTTTATCGGAAAGTTAGTTTCTCGGAATGCTCCATGACTTTCCTTCCAAATAGCAACAGATTTCTTTAACATTCTTCTAGAAACATATACCATATATCCTTCCTTAAGAATATTAGATTTAGGTGTTTTGCCACCTATTACTTCTCATTTACGGATTTCCAAAATGTTTGTGTATTCTAGAAGTTTCTCTTTCAATTTTCTATAAACTTCTTGTAGATATTGTCACTAAGTTCTTTAAGATTTCCCAGCTTCTCTTCAATTTCTAAATGTTTGTGTAGGGTTTTAAAATTTTCCAACAAATTTCTTTTTTTAGAAAACTAGAAATTTTCAAAAATATCTTCTAGATTTTGTCGCCAACTTCTTTAAGATTTCCCAACTTTGGCTCGATTTCTAAAATGTTAATTCTAGGTATTTAAATTTCCCAACAAATTTCTCTTCTAGAAAACTAGAATTTTTCAAAATATTTTATTCCATTATTGTTCATCAGGATTTTTAGCTTTCTTTTCAGAAGTCTAGAAGTTTAATAAATCATTTCTTCTACTGTTCCTCTATGTCCTCGAAACTTCTTAGCATTTGTAAATTGAGACATATTTCTTCAAGAATCTAAGCTTTTAACTAAACAAATCTAGAACGGTTATTAAAAGTTTTAGCACAAATATTTACATCAATTGTCTTGTTAATACAGAAAGAAGAACAAATAAAACGGAATGCAAAAAACCAGAGGTGAAATTGCAAAAGGTAGAACACAAAAGAAGAAGATAGCAAAGAAGACAGGTGAAAGAAGATAAAAATGTAAAGACTAAAAACAGAATGCAAAAAAACAGAGGAGAAATTCAAGAAGGTAGAACACAAAATAGAAGACAGGTGGAGGAAGATAAAAAATTAAACACTAAAAAAGGTATATCATGAAACAAAAAATTGAAGACGCAAAATAAAATACAAATGATGAATGACAAAAAAAAGAAGATAGAAAATATATGACAATTAAATACAAAACATATAAGAAAATTGATTAAAAAGACAAGAAAAGAGA
Source organism: Ontholestes murinus (assembly GCA_963969525.1). NCBI lineage: Eukaryota > Metazoa > Arthropoda > Insecta > Coleoptera > Staphylinidae > Ontholestes > Ontholestes murinus. The sequence goes on from OZ018398.1 coordinate 30,380,532, forward strand.
CAAATGACAAAAGACCGAAAATAAAGGACAGAAGATAGGGAAGACAAATATTATAAGAAAAAGAAAACAGAAGAGTAAAAATAAAAGATAGAAAACAGAAGACAAAAGACTAAACATTTAGCACAGATATTTACATAACAAATTGTTGGTGCTAAAGCGTAAATCAAAGAAAAAAGAAAACAAATTTAAAAATATTGGATTGATGAGGCTTTTACTTGGTGAAATTCCATTATATAGGTGATAAATAAAACACTTGGGTTTTGAGAATTTACACAATTTAATGTCGATCATCTGCCTGATGAAGCCACTGTGTGGCGAAACAATTGTCGCAGTGCATCGACATTAAATTGTGTAAATTCTCAAAACCCAAGTGTTTTATTTATCACCCAAATTTAAGAAGTCAAAACTCAAATAAAAAATGTTGCAAAGGCAATGAAAGTTAGAAGAAATAGAGAATAGAAGAAAAGACATAAGCGGAAGCAGAATAAAGGTTATAGAAGATACAAAGCAGAAGAGTTTCACTAGAAGAAAATAGGTGACAGAAATATAAGACAAAAAATAAATAAACATAACACAGAAGAAAAAATATAAAATACAACAGCCATAATTAAAAAAAAAGAGGCCAAAAGACTGAATACAAAAGTCAGAAAACAAAAGATTAAAGACAAGAGGCAAAAGAAGCAGATATATAAGAAGTACAAATATTTATATAGCACAAGACAACCAAAAAAACAAAATTGAAAAGGTAAAATTCAGATAACAATTGTGGAAGGGACAAGAAGAAAATATACAGAAGATGATAGATAAATAGAGAATACAGGAAATAAAAAACACAAAACAAAAGATTAACAGATGGCAAAAGACTAAAGAAAATATAGAAAAACTAAAAATAAGACAAAATACAATAAAGAGAAACAGGAGATAAAAAAAGAAGACAGGAGGCAATAATAAAAGAAATCAGAATATTAGACAAAAGAAAAAAGACAGAAAGCAGAAGAAAAAGGGCATAAAGATAGAAGGAAAGAGATAAAAAACGGAATGTAGGAGATCAAAGATATAAGAAGGAAGATAAAAAACAAAAAAACAAAGATATAAAATACAAAAGACATTATTCAAGAACTCGAAGCCAGAAAACAAAATATAAAAAACAAAAAGAGAAAATTTAAAATTGTGCTGTTGGTTTTGATTTTTGACGCTTCAGGTTTTTCTGTTGGTTTTTATAGTGCATATCAGCTTGTGTATCAACACTGGTACGCACGTTGTCGGAGAAAAGATCAAATGTAATTTTGACATAGATATTCCAATAGAAAAAACCCACCCCTTTAGTAATCATTGTAACCATTTGAAAATGAAAAGCAATTGTCGAAAAATTAATTACGATACCAAACATGTCTTTAATTAACAAATCCACCCCTGCAAAATATAAAAGATATAGCAAGAAGGTAAATGACATGCGGTAAAAGCTAAAATGCAGAAGAAAGCAGGAGTCAACAAAAAGAAACAAATACATGATTTAAAAAAGAGAAACAGATGACAAAAACCAAAAGATAAGATAAAGAAATTAATTAAAAAATCAGAGAAGAGACAATAAAGAGAAACAGAAGACAAGAAGATACAAGACAGTAGGCAGAAATAAAAAAAAGAATATAATGCAAAAGGTGGAAGAAAAAGGATATAAGGCAGAAAACAAAAGAAAAGGCCAGAAGGCAAGGGACAGAAAAGAGAAGATAAGAGATAAATGGTATAAGAAAAAAGATAGAAAACATAGACAAAAAAAAATAATAAAAGTCTTAAGATAAAAGATAAAAATTAAAAGACTAAAGACAAGTGATATACGATTGATTTAAAAGAGTGCACCAGAAAATAAAAATTATTTCCATGATTTAATATTTTGAAAATATCTAGATTAAACCTTAGGTTGTATGAAAAAAATGATAATTAATTTTAAATTATTTAAATTGTACAAAGTTTTTTATTCTATTTTTTTTGCCGATATTACAGAAACATTTCATAGTTTTTATATTTGATTAGTACTCCAGGTTTAAGAAATTTTCGTTTCTCTTTCATTCTTATTCAAGTAAAGTACGCTTTTATAGTGTGCCTACTAAAATTGGGTTTTGTTGTAATTCAAATCAATCTATCTAAATGACAGTAAATGAAAAGGAGCAAACAGAAGTCAGAAGGTGAAGATAGAAGACAGAAAACAGATAAAAGAAGACAGAAGAGTAAAGATACTAAAACAGAAGCCAGAGGACTAAAGACTGAAGAATGAAGACTGAAGACTGAAGATAAGACTGAAGACTGAGAACTGAAGAATGAAGACTTAATACTCAAAACTGTGGTTTCTGTTTGGTTGATAAGTTTAAATTTAAATTATTGCTTTAAAGGAGCACAGGGCGGTTTAATAGTGTGTATAGGGTCAAATTCACTTGTAAGTAATTATTTCACTATTCTACTTGAGGCTCAACTACAATTAATTACATGCAATGAAGAAGTCAAGGAGTCATTAGCTTTAATTTTGGCTTCATTGAGGGCCCGTCTATGTCCCGTACTCTTTGAGCAAATGTAATTTTTCTCGCATTATTTTCAGATCATCTGATGATTGAAGATTGAAGATTGAAGACCGAAGACAGAAGACAATAGACAGAAGAATGTAGATAGAAGACTGAGGACTGAGGACTGAGGACTGAAGACTAAAGACTAAAGACATAAGACTGAAAAGACTACAGACTGAAGATTAAAGACACAGAAGATTCAGAAGACAAATAGAAGACACAAAAGATACAGCATATACAGAAGACACCGAAGACAGAAAACACAGAAGACACAGAAGATACAAAAGACACAGAAGACACAGCATATACAGAAGACACAGAGGACACAAAAGGCACCGAATACACAGAAGATACAGGAGACATAGAAGACACAGAAGACACAGCATATACAGAAGACACAGAATACACAGAAGACACAGAAGACACAAAAGGCACCGAAGATACATGGAAGACACAGAAGAGAGCATATACAGAAGACACAGAATACACAGAATACACAGAATACACAGAATACACAGAATACACAGAAGACACAGAAGACAGAAGATACAAAAGACACAGAAAACACAGAAGACACAAAAGACACAGAAGGCACCGAAGACACATAGAAGACACAGAAGAGAGCATATACAGAAGACACAGAATACACAGAATACACAGAAGACACAGAAGACACAGAAGACAGAAGACACAAAAGACACAGAAAGCACAAAAGACGAGAGATAGGATATAAAAAACGAAAGGCATTAGAAATTACAAAAATATATAAGACGTAAGACGGAAGCAAATGAGAGAGGAGGTAAAAATTTTTGTCTGATGATTAAAATTAACGTATTTCCTATAAAGAATTGCACCAGAAATATGAAGAATAAATTTCAGTATATTAATAGTATGCGATTTAACATCTAACAATATTTTCTTATTAATCTTGGGGTTGACCAAACAAAATTGCATAAAGTAAGTATGTAGCATTATATTGAAACCATATTTGGTAACCATTTAAAATAATTTCAAAGATTAGGCTGAAATTTAGAGATTAGAGATTTTACATAATCTACAGATTTATAAGACGAATTTTAGAGCTTTTATATGTCTTATATGTGTTACAAAATTGACTGAATTCAAACATTTCCTAAAATTGAAATATTTGACAGATTCCATGGATTTAACGAATATTGTTCAGGATTTTAAAAATATAATGACATATGGCCGATATTAGGCGACAGGTGATATATTGCAATTCAAGATGGCAGATGACAAATTACAAATAATCATTTGCCACATATGATTAAGGTTAGATAACAGTTGTTAGAAGAAGGTAATAATCTTTAATAGGTGGCAAACAATTATAGTTTTATAGATTTCAATCATTTCTTATATTACAGAATTGATTGAATTTGCAAATGAATATCGGGGTGTTAACGCATTCCGGATTAAGTTCAGATATAATCCCTCAAGTGATAATAACATCTGTAGATGGTATTATTAGTTTGAAAATACTGGCTGTTTCTGAAGAGAGTGTTGGGCGATTTATAGAGCTATCACGCATAGCTTTGGAAGATTTGAAAGAACTGCCCTATCCACAGTGTAATGACTTCTAAGCTCGTATGTATAACTGTTTATTGAATTGACAAGGCGGATACATAAAGAATCTCCATAACAAATTGAAATAAAACAAAACAGTGGGAAGGGTTTCACATTAATTGTTGAACACTGCAACATGTTTCGCCACACAGTGGCTTCATCAGGCAGATGAATACTGATTACTGACTACAGTATTTTATTTCAATTTGTATAACTGTTTGAGTTGCTCTTTCACTTCATGTATTAATTATGATTTTCAAGTTTATATAAGTCATAAATACTCCAAAGCATTAAAACCCCGATATTCATTTAGAAACATCCGGTTTTTTTGAAAATTTGACATAACACAGATTTATTACCAAAATTCTAATAATATATGCAATAAAATATAGCTAGATATTAATAATATAACAGATGGCAGATGGCAGAGCACTGATAAGAGTTGAATGGTGAAAAATGGCTTAAAACAATTCATTTAAACAATTTAAACACACATATTTAAGTAAACATAGCCAAATTATTTAATATTGAAAAATGTAAGGTGTCTATTTTTTATTGCTAGTGTAAAAGCAAATCTGTAAAAATAACACAAATCTGCAAACATTTTCACAACTTTTTAATAAAGTTTATTGGTATAATCATAATATACTTAAAGGTAAAATAAGTAAGTTTGAATGGCAAATAATTTCAAATCAAATAGGATAATAACATATTTTTAGAAGTAATAATTAACATAGTAAATTTTTCAATTCAGTGTAATAAATAAGCAAATGTATGAGGGTGTGTGAATGTAAAAAAAATCACCTCAATTAGAATGCCCATTGGTTCATTAGCTTAATAATATGTAGCGCCATCCTGCTGGAACCACATGCAGTCCATGCCTTCGTCGTTTATTTGGGTAGAGAAGAAACTGCTTAAACTTAATCTGTATAAATCGCCATTGAAAATAACAATCACAGGGGTGGATTTTTAAATAAAAGACTTGTTTTTTTCCAAAATTAATTTATCAGTAATCATAGTACAGCTTTGAAAATGACAAATAATTATCGAAACATATGTCAGAAAATTAATTATAGAACAAAACAAGTCTTTCATTTACAAATCCACCCCTACGGATTATAGAATGACAACAAATAAAAATTGAAACAAATATAATTTTAAAAATATATATCCATATAATTAATAATTATGACTCATCATTAAACTGGAGTTAAATAATGTGAGAGTAGTGAACAAACATGTGCCAGGAAATAAATTAAAACATTACATCGCGCGTGCGTTTTTTTTTTATTTCTAATTCTAAACGTGAACACATGGACATGTTAACACTGTGTATACTCGTGTCCAGATTAATACCTACAATACACGTACAAGTGTTTTCGGTTGTAAAATTATAGTCCTCATACTTGCAGCCATCAAATATTCAGTCAATATAGTTGTTCATATAATGTCCACATTTATAAGCGTATTATGTGCGAGTTCTCTGAAAACATTATATAAAAACCGTTGAATTAGAATGATTACTATCACACCACATAACATATTTATATTTATTTATTAAATATGATTGTTTACTATACAATCTACTATACAATACAAAAAAATAATTAATAAATTAAGAAAAAAAATTTAATGAAATAAATAGGTTTAATTATATTGAATATAATTTGAAATATAACTTTGGAAGTCTAGACTATTTTATTGAACTTATTTATTTTTAGATTGGATATTTACACATTTATAAAATTTATATATAATTTTATATTAAATTAAGCTTAATTTTATTTTATTTGTATTTCTGCTCAAATATTTTTTGGTGATTTTTCACACTTTTTTCTTTATAAGGTAAACTTTGATAAATAAGTATGTATGTATTTGATATTAATATATGTTTTCCAATTTTCTAAAAAAAATTTCACCTAATAATGTGAGATTTTTTTAAAATTATTGATTAATAATTAATTTTAGCCTTTTTATTTTCTTTAATTTTATTTGTATATTTGATTTTAGTGAGTTACGTTAAGATAAACTTGATTAATTAATAAAGCACTAAAAACCTTTCTTCACAAAGAAGAAGAAAGATTTTTAGTGCTTTATTAATTAATTATATTATAGATTATAATAATTTATCTATTTTCAAGTTGGTATAATATTCGGTCAAGTTTTGCTAAGATATTACCTGTAATACTTATCTTACCATTGAAACGAAATATTTATGTATAACACAATCAATTTAAAAGATCTCAACTAGCCGTCATAATTAAGCGTTAGACGTAATACCCCGTATTGGAAATAAGTCATTACGAACACGATAAAAACCCACACGCACTCTGCTCTCGAAGCTCTTAAAAAATCCGTAATTTAAAACTTTAATTGGTCGAGCACGTGTTGTGGTCAGGGGTCAAGCCGGTACAAGAGAAAGAACTCTTTTGACGGACAACACGAACTATAAAAGTAAATCATGGACCTTGCCCAGATGAATAATTTAGATAAAATAAGAGAGAAAAAGAGCGGAGGGCATTGTCTCGGAAAAAAAAGAGGAAACAGCATACACGCGGGTTTAATTAAACAGTTTACATGCTAATTCGAAATTTATCTATTATTTGTCACGCCCAAGGTGGTACTCAATATTATTTATGGTGCTGGGGCGTCGTTTACGGAGGTAATTAAAATATTTTCACAATTCAACTGGTGGACTATCGTATTAACCTTTGCCCCCGATTTACCGACGTAATCGGATTTTAATACTATTGATTTCTGATCAATAATAGTATGTTATAGGTACTGTCACAATTATGATGTATCAGTAAAATTTATTGTTGAATGTATGTAAGGATAATTAATAAAACTTAGAAACAAAAACGATGAATTCTACAAGTTAGAGATTTTAGACTTGTATGAGATATAGCATTATCTTGGTAGAACACTAATCATTTCTATTAATCAACTCTTTTTGCAGATCATCATCTGTTTAAGCAAATCATTTAATTTATCCGGCTGATGAGAGTACATTTCAAAATTGATGGAAACAGTTTTAAAAAACGATTCCTTAGAAGTTATTCCTTCGAGAATCTTTGTACAAAACCAAGAGTACGTGCAGCATTTGAATTAACATTCTTTATGTGCACATTAAAAGGATGTTTACTATCAAGAAGTATTCCCAAATATTTTACTTGCGTAATTAAGAATGTAACTATTAATATCTTTTTTTTTAACTTTATCTTTGTTACCAAAAAATCATGTGGCATTTTTCAATGTTAAAATTCAAACAATTTGACACGCACCATAGATGAATGGCTACAAGGTCTAACTGAAGGTTTTCAATATCAGAGTTATTCGTAATTGCTTTAAATATTTTGAGGTCGCCTGCAAACAATAAAACTTGGGAATAAGTAATGGAGTCTATCATATCATTAATGAAAATGAGGAACACATTATGATCCTGGTGGTACCCCAGATTTCCCATGAATAGCTTTTGTAACACCATTATTGAGTTTATCATATTGAATCCGATACAATTGATGAGCTCATACCAAGTGACTGAAGAGAGTAATTATTTTTAATCAAAATATACCATTAAGTAAACGGCGACAACATTCAAGATTAGGTTAGATTAGGTGAGTGGAGTTTACTGCGAAGGATTCTGTGATTTACATGGTCACATACCTTAGAAATATCTGTATAAACTGTATCCACTTGAGCACCCTTCTTTAATGCATCAAGTACAAAAACTTGGGAAGTTAACACATTAGTAATTGTTGATTTTCCCTGAAAGAATCCATGTTGCTCATAGATAAATGACATTTTTAGAAGCAAAATTCAGTTGAGATGTAGCAAATGAATCTAGTAATTTAGGATTAGTTGATTGCAAGAATACTTCCTGATAGTTTTTTACGTCTCCTCTATCCCCTGTTTTATAAAGAGTAATAAAACTCCTACTTTAAAGGGAAATTGCCCAGTAGTCAAAAAGTTTTGATATAACAAACAAATTGGTGTGGCTAATAAATAAATATAGCTTTTTCTAAATACAAGTTGAATCTGGACAAGATTTAGTCCTGTTATTTAGTTTCGTAAGACCTTCAAAAACATCTAACAATGTAATTGGATACTAAATATTAAAATCAATCTGCCTTTTGGAACGTACAGTGGGAATTGCAAATCCGCTGTCAGTTACATAAACTAAAGATAAGAAATCGGCAAATAAGTTAGCACAATCCTGTAAATTAGTCGAATATCAATTGCGATGGAACATATGTTTAGGATAACCATTACTTTTCCTAGATCCTTTAACGTGTTTCCAAAAAAAATGGGATTATATTTAATTTTGATCACAACATTATTAATGTAACAGCGGTGGAGAAAATCATTTAAAGTTTTGCACAGCGCTCTTAAAGTGGAAAAAATACTGTAGTCGAATATACAATTCGTTTGTTTAAACTTTAAAACTAGATGAGCTAATATCTTCTTTTTTGTCCGCTTTATCAGCTCGCTAATTAACTATTTAGGATATTTTTCATTTTTGGACTTACGAACATATGTATCTACACACTAATAAAATGGTTATAATAAGTTGTTGAAAAAATTAACTTAGTTTGTTTCACTTAATTTTTTAATTTTTTATTCAACTAGTTTCGGTACTGGGCCATTATCAAGAATAATAAACAAATACAAGATATAATAAAATGTTTCTTTTTATGCTGCAAAAAACTAATCTACAAGGTATTTTTTTCCTGCATTCGAAGTTTTTTATCTAAAAATTTTGTAGAGACTGTATATTGCTATATATACAAATATTATAAAAGACAGTCAATGCCAGACAGCAAACTATTGATCTCCGCAAATTGCGCTAGCTTAAAATCATACTCTGTTACATCGTAACTAAGTTAACTGGATAGTTGAGGATGCTAGTTGTTGAAAGTTCATATTGTAATCATTTTGGTGAACTTACCAAAGTGATTTGTAACTAAGTTATTCGTAAGTTGAATTAATAGGAATACCTAATTCATAAGAATTGTGATGTATTGAGTAATTAGATAATTGATCATATGCATAGTAGACTTCAATATCAGCAACATCAGAAAATCTAAAAAAGGCATTTCTAGAATTGTTTAATTCAAAAATTTGACGACATTTAAATATAAAAACACTGAAATTAATTCAAACCATCTATCTCATCTCACCCTTCCTCTAACATCATTGCTACATCTCTACCCATACCAATTCAAATTTTCTAACTCCATACCTCGAACTCAAGCAATTGCCTTTTTCGATATAAAAAGCAGTTGATACAGCTTGGCATCGAGGTCTAATGTTTAAAAGTAATCGGTAATCCCACCACACATTATAAATCTAACTGTGTCAGGTTTTTTTTTTGGTTCTCGGCAAGGATCCGTGCCTTCACCATTATTGTACAAAAAAAAGCCCTAATTATTATCATTACTTTATATTTTATATCTATTCATATGATATCTTCTTGATAGTGAATCAATATGGCCCTGACAACACTACAAGGGTTGATCGGCCATTTTAAAAGTGATTCTCTAAATAGAGAATATTTATGACATCCAAAAATCTTATTTTTTATCCATGTTTACTGAATTATTATAAATAAGCTGTTAATTGCAAATACCTAGAAATAATAATCTACCTAAAACTATTCTTCAAGATTTATATCCAATACCCAAAATCAATAGTTGTAGGAACTCGACGTCTCAGAATTCTTACTCGCCAAATTAAGGTATGTCAATTAAACAGGTTACCATATTTGTACGTATCGTATCGCCATCTACCAGTTTTGTCAATTTTATAGCCGAAATTGGAATCTTGGAATTGAACCCTTGATTTAGACATATTTTTATTGGATCAAAAATTTATTTATATCGAAATCGCATACGTACAGAGGTTTCTCAAATTTGATTACGATATATTTAATAACGCTATTAATAAGTTACCATGGGAACGTATATACATGACCAATGACATTGATAATAAATTAAGATTATTTAATAGCTAGCAGCTACAAAAACAACTACTATGAAAAAGGAAAAAGAACAATGACTTGTAGAAAATGTAAAACTAATTAAATTTAAAAAATAAAGCACATAAAATGTTTAAATCTACTAAAAACCATGTTCTTCAAAAAGAATATGCAGAAATACGGAACTTAACAACATAAGCATTCGCAATGAGAAGAAAGGTTATTATAAATATTGCTTGAAAAAATCCTTGGATCGCGTTAAAGAAGTGTGGCATAAAACTGAAACACAATCTAGAAGTACCAGAAAATCTAACAAATCCAAACTTTATAAGCCAGCAATTCCATAATAGACTACCGAAAGTCGCTGATGACGATAACTTAATAAATTACTACAATTCTCATATTCTACTAACAGACGATGTCGAATTTAATCTGGAGCCACTGAAGGTAATATCTGAGATGGAATCTAAAGCTGAGGGTGAGGATGGATTTAAAGGAAACTTTTTTAAAGTTATTCTGTCCTTGCCTTTGAAAAACAGCGGTCATACTTCCTGTGCCAAAAATATCAACAAGAATCTCAAGTAATAACCTTCGACTGATAAGCGTTCTCTCATCACTCTCGAAAATCTTGGAAAAGCTAGTGTACAACCAGTTAATTGATTATGTTAATAAAAATAATATTATTCCTGCAAATAAATCAATGTTTCGCAAAGGTCTTAGTTGTACAACAGCTTTATTGGAATTATCAGATGATATTGTTTCTAATTCTGATAAAGGGCTGGTCACCTGTTTAATATTATCAGACTTTTCCAAGGCATTCGATACTATATCACATCGTCTATTACTTGCTATCTTGAGATATATTGGAGTTTCAGAAAATAGTTTTAAGTTATTTTCAAGTTACCTTTTGGATAGGAAAAAAAAAATAGATAAAATCAAGGTTCAATTTTGGGACCCCTGTTCTTTTATGAAAAAAATATATTGCCACCTGCAAGCTAATTCAATATACAGTCAACTATGTGAATAATTTCACCCTTCTGACCATATTGTTGCATGTAATAATATCAGCATAGATCTTCAGTATTTCCTTTAAAGGCTCCACGGCCTCGCAATTACTGATACAGTGTGTTCTTTAAAGATGAGGTACAGCTCTTAATTTCTCCGAATTCTGTACTCATTGTTCTCTTTGATTGGGAACAGAATACATCGTAGGATCTTACTTTCGAATGTGTCGATTTTAATCTCGTTGTTTTGTGTCAACGTCCACTTTTCACTATCGAATGTGAATATAGGCCTTAAAATGGTTTTATATACCCTAAATTTTGTATTGCGATGAATTTGTTTTGATTTGAAGATGTATGACATTGCGAAATACGCTTTGTTCGTCGATATTATTCGTGCATTGATCGCAATGTCTTCTTTACCGCTGCTGTTAAGTGTTACTCCAAAATATTTGAAGTTGCTAACTTGTTCTATATTATCAGGGTAAGGCCATGGGGCGGTGTTGAACCTGCTTTGTATTAAGGACTAAGGTATTTCCGGTTGCGCTCTTTGTTAATTTTTGTAGGGTTACCCCTCGAAATTTTTTTTCCCTATCCCTTTTATTTACTTTTGAATGCTAGTAATTATTCCATTTCTATCTCTAGAGTGTTGTGCGTAGTTTAAACCCTTGCCTTGTTTGTTTAAGTTTACCCAGTTCCTTATGTTATTTGTCTGGAAATCTGTCTTAATCTGGGCTGCTTGATTTTCATATTTTCACTCTGCAGAGTTTGCCTACTTCTCTTCTTGCTTGTTTAAAGGTTTTCTTCCTTTCCCTTGTATCGATCTGGAGGATTACTTGTGTGATTCGTTTCTTTTGTTAATAGCTACTCTGCACTCTTTAACAAAACATTCTGGAATCTTTTCTTTTTTGGATGATCCTAGTACTTTATACGCTGTTTCGTTGAGTGTGGTTTTTAATTTGGGTTCTCCAATCTAGCCGAGATCTTTTCAGATTTGTAGTGGTGTGTAGGCTATGATTGCCTATTGTGACCAAGTATTTCCGCTCTCTTCCTATCTTGGCATTCATGTCTTCTAAAATTAGTTTAGCGTTATTAGAGGGTATATTATCAAATACTTGTTCCAATTGTTGATAAAAACTTATTTTGATTTCTTCCACTTGTTCCTCCGTGGGGCAGTGAATGTTTATAATTGTGGTGTTGGTAAACTTTGTATGTATCCTTAAGATACGTATTCGTTTACTGGTAGGTTGGAAGTCGATAATTGAAGACTCTATTGCTTTGTTTTTAACAAATGCGACTCTAAATCCTTTACTACCTTCTGGTTTGCTACTGCATATGTCATCGTGCCTTGAATTCTGCTGCCAAGTTTAGTTTAAATTTTTGTAGTTCTATGAGATTGCTATGTCCTTCTGGTCTATTCATCGTACGTATGTTCAATGTGCCAAAAGTGTATTCATTGCGTCGTTGGTCAGTTTTTACGTTATGATCGCCCAACTCTCCTCTTTCACCTGGGCTTGGGATCGACTACTTTGGTCGACGGGCCACCTCAAACCACCCGCCTTCCGCCTTTTTTCATAACCAATATAAATCCGTTCTAAAAAATCTTTAAGTATATCAATTATCAGACCTTTGCATTCTTACAAAAAATAGGCATTCGTTCAATCCTGTTCACAATCATTCTTATACTTTTCTATGCCAATTTACTTATATCACACTAGTCTTCTTCAAAATCCTTTTACGTTATTAAATCTATGACATTTTTATTGAAATATCCGAAACAGGTTAATGGTGAACTTATGTTATTGCCCAGACTCATGTCAACGTAAAAATCTCCAATAGTAAATAAGTAATAGAAGTGAGGTGAATAGATTGATTTCCTTTCGGATATTATTTCAAGATGGCCTTGAGCTTATGGTTTTTAGCAGTGAAAATGACTTGATGTCGAAGTTTACCCTCAACCTTAAACTTAACGAGTTCTTATTTTTTCCAACGGCTTCTATTTACAGGCGGCATAATACTTACACTGAAGGCTTGACCAAATGTGGGGCAGTATTGGTAGTGCTAATGGAATGGAAGTCTTTGCAAACTTATTTGACAACATTTTCGTTAGGTTATGTGTACTCCTCGTTAAGGCCGCTTCCGCATAAGGGCGCCTATATTTATGCAATGTTTAAACATCAATGAAAATAGTTGTAGACTTTTAGTCGCCCTTTTGTAAATTGCAATATAGTAAAATAGGGCGATGTGACGATTCTATTTTTGTCGGCAGCTGACCATGCAATCGTTATTCTTCAACGAAGTAAATTTTATGACCATTTATGAGCCTGCCATCGACGAGTTAACCCCAAAAATTTTCATTAAGTGCAGTTCTCTCCATAGTGAACATTACTTATTGTATTTATACTATACAAATTCAATAATTACTAACGTCAATTTCTACGATAATCAGTTATACATTTGTGTCAATCAAATATTTATGTGTGTGCTTCCTGATATATTATTGAATAGATATTTGCTTAAACTTTCGGTAAGTACTTTTTTAATTTTTCAATGAAGCAAAATAATATATTAATTTTTTAAATAGTCATCATGTTTCAAAAAACAGAAATCTGGAAATGAAAATAAAAATCGAAAGCCACAAAAAGAAGCTGAAAGAGAATCACTAAAAAGCGATTTAGACAAATTTCTTCTAAGAACAAATAAAAAAAATACAGTGCATCCTTCAACTTTAGCATTTACCGAAACAATAACAAATAAGCAAGAAAATAAAGATAATATAGATGCAGTACCCTCAGCGAAACCGCAGCATTCAACTTCGGCTTCAACGAGAGGCATTGACGATAATCCGAATGCGACAACGATAATGGAAAATTATAATATAACGAAGAAAAAATTGATATTTCTGGAGCATAATTGTTTGATGAATTTAAAATTTTAAGGGACACATATTTTACATATTTCTTTAAATATTCTTCAATTTATATTTGATAATAATTTAGATTCTGCTTTTTCAAATATGACCATTGCTATAAAAAAATACTTACACTTAGTGAATGCTCCTTTTCGAAATTGAAGTTAATCAAAACTTATTTGAGATCAACGATATCTTAAGAAAGATTTGTTGGTTTATCACTAATTTCAATTGAAAGCGAAATATGAGACAATATTAAGGCAAGCCACATTATTGAGGAATTTGTGTCAATAAAAGCAAGAAAAATTGCATTTTAACACTGGGAATAAATGTAGTTATCAGTATCAGATACTTAGTGCAATAATTCTCAAATCTATTGAAATAAGTAAGATATAAATAAATATTTATTTTGTTGTGTTGCTTGTAATATTAATCATGTTGTGTCTGTAAAATACATTAATAAAAATTCAAAAATAATTTTTTCTAATGCTTTTTTGAGGGGCGTCAAGTACTTTTCTGCATCTGGGCGCCAAAATCATATTGCTCCTCGAAATTCATTTATAACATCTATGTTTAAATATGAAGAAATCATATTTCATATTAGCATTAGCGATCAAGCGGATTAATAAATGGCAAACCACTAAATTTATTAAATAGATACTAACGAATATTCAAATAACAAGGACGTTATTTAATACTAAAATCAGCTTTATAAATTGCAGGTTGATAGCCATTAAACTTAAATATTTAATATGTGTCTGTTATTATGTAAATTTGTCTCTCTAAATAAATTTTCTCTTTCTTTCAGAATACAAATTTTAATACGGGTTTCGTCGTGTACTATACCTAGGTGTAAAGATGTGTATGTATGGTTGCATATATATGCATATAAAGCAAGCATTTCGGCCATTGTCCTGAGATTCATTTTTGAGGTTATTTACTTCGACTTTTCTTCTTAAAACATTGCTTAAAATAACACTGGCAGTGATATCGTTTAAGGGAAACCAAACACGTGTTAGTATGAAATGAAAAAAAAATGTATATGTAGGGTGGGCGGATGGCCTCCATCATATCTTCCAATTGGTACAACATAAGCTCGGAATTAAGGAAATAAATATTTCATTATGAGGTTAAAGTTTATTTATTACAATCATTCTTAAATTTCATTATACAAAACTATTATATTAGACCTATAAAGTGTCTTGATGACCATACATTCACCCTATATTCATATACAGGGTGACTGACGAAAAACCTTTGGTGCTGTATCTCCCTTATTTTTGATCCTATTTGAATAAATAAAACATCAAATTAAATGATTTTTAAAAGACTTTAATATGAACTGTACTGATATTTTTTCTTGCATCCAGTTTTTGACAAAAGACGATCAACTTTTTTTTCAAATTGCACTGTATATATATATATATATATATTGTACTGATCCACAAGGATATTTTTTTCTGAATCTAAATTTGTAAACGATTTTATCCATTCATCAAACCAAAGTCGAGAAATTGAGGATTAAAAAAAAAATAAAAATCAAATACCCATAGTAAATAATATACAGAGACTATTCCAAATGTCAAAAGTGACAGTGTCAGTCATTGGTACAATACTGCAATGATTTTTAATAATTTCATAATAAAAATGTTGCAAGATTTCAAAAACTGAAAACGATTTCTGTAGAAGCACAACATTTTAGTACAGTGTTTGAAATATTGTAACATTTTAATTATGAAATAATTAAAAATCGTTGCAGTATTGTATCAATGGATGTCACTGTCACTTTTGACATTTAAAATAGGGTCTGTATATTGTTTACAATGGATACTTGACTTTTTATTTATTTTTTTAATCCTCAATTTCTCGACTTAAGTTTGATGTATGGATAAATTTGTCTACAATTTCATATTCAGAAAAAAATCTCCTTGCGAATCAATAAAAATATATATACAGTGCAATTTAAAAAAAATGTTGTTCGTATTTTGTCAAAAACTGGGTGCGAGAAAAAATAACAGTTCAGATCCTATTAAAGTCTTTTAAAAATGGTTTAATTTGATGTTTTATTTATTAAAATTGGATAATAAAATAAGCGAGATACAGCACCAAAGGTTTTTCGTCAGGTACCCTGTATTATTTACTAATGATGATAAAACTCATTATGATAATTTCTTAAAGAAAATTAAATAAGCAATAACACAAAATAGCATCTATTTACAATAATTCAAACTAAAACAGATGATTTTTTCCTGGTTTGATATTTAAAATTTTAAAGTAATAACTCTAGTTGTTAAATGTTAATAAAAACTGATTTTAGCAAATTTTAAACGAAAGAGATTATTTATTTTTACATACAGGGTGAGTTTTTTTCGATGTTCTCTATGGGGATCTCGGAAACTATAAGAGATAGAGAAACGGTTAAATGGGGAAAGAAGTGTAGATTTTCGAGACGAATAAAATTCCACTTTCAAAGTTTTCAAAAAAGTCAAGGGTAACTAGATATTTTGAAAAAAGTAAAAAGTGTCAATTTTTTCAAATCAATATATCTCGGTTATTATAACAGATAGACAAAAACTGTAAAGGACAAAGTTTTAGATAATTTTACGTAGATTAATAAAAAATAATCAGAACATTTTTATCACCATTATTTTCCGAGATATGATGCAAACTTACATTTTTTTAAATGGAAACCATAGTTGGCTGTGACCTCATTGAAAAGGTAATTTTTTTCTCTTTAATCCAATATGGCATACGACATAGTTATTTCTAAAAATAAGTGAGTTATAGTCATTTTAAATTTTATTATAAATAAAAAATGGGTAGCCATGAAAAAGATGAAAGTAAAACAATTGCAGTTGTTTATAATAATAGCAATACTGTAAATATTAGTTTTACAAAGTTAAATAAAAACGAAAAGCCAGCATAAGAATAATAATTTTGTAATTATCAAATGGCCTTCTGTATGTGGTATAAACCCATTTGTCAAGAGGATAATACGTTTCTACGTCAAAGAGTCCACTATTAATACTATTATGACATAAATTTGATAATAAAATATATAAGTCCTTTACGTTGTAGAAAATTAACTAATAATTAGAAAAAACACGAAAATATTTCGTAAAATCTACAACAAATGAGTCATATTAAGACTACAAAAACAAACCACTTTTGAAACAATTATTCAATGTCTGTCGAAGTATTAGCTAGAGAAGTAGTTGTTTCAAAAGTGGTTTGTTTTTGTAGTCTTAATATGACTCATTTGTTGTAGATTTTACGAAATATTTTCGTGTTTTTTCTAATTATTGACATAAATTATATCTTTTTAAAATTGAATTTATGGCTTTTTGACTATTCTCATGTAAATTGAATTAAATGTTTCAATAACAACTAGATTATGATCCTCCACAGATTGATATGATTTTTCATATACTTTGTTTTTTACATAACCCCACAGAAAAAATTCTAAAACGCGCAGATCGGGAGATCTAGGTGGCCCTGGGATTGGTTTATTTCTTCCCACTTATGAGTTAGGAAAAGCATCATTTAAATAATTTGTAAAGCCAACATGTTATGAGGTGGAGCACCGTCATATTGAAACCATTTTAATCTTGCTTGTAATGATAAATTTAAACAATCGAGCGTATCTTCAAATGTTTTCTGAAGAAAATGAAAGTAATCAGTTTCACTTAGTGAGCTTTCAAAAATATATGGACCGAGAATTATTAATCCAAACACACCATGGATTAAACCCAAATTTAATTTGTACTTTTCTCTATGAAACTTCTCGTGGATTCTCTTAAGTTCATCTATGTTCATTGTGGCGATTAAAAATACCACAATTAGTGAATCGCGATTCATCTGTTCATAATATTTTTGTAAGAAACGTATTATCCTCTTGACAAATGGGTTTATACCACATACAGAAGGTCATTTGATAATTACAAAATTATTATTCTTATGCTGGCTTTTCGTTTTTATTTAACTTTGTAAAACTAATATTTACAGTATTGCTATTATTATAAACAACTGCAATTGTTTTACTTTCATCTTTTTCATGGCTACCCATTTTTTATTTATAATAAAATTTAAAATGACTATAACTCACTCATTTTTAGAAATA
Source organism: Ontholestes murinus (assembly GCA_963969525.1). Classification (NCBI taxonomy): domain Eukaryota; kingdom Metazoa; phylum Arthropoda; class Insecta; order Coleoptera; family Staphylinidae; genus Ontholestes; species Ontholestes murinus. The sequence goes on from OZ018398.1 coordinate 30,398,680, forward strand.
ACTATGTCGTATGCCATATTGGATTAAAGAGAAAAAAATTACCTTTTCAATGAGGTCACAGCCAGCTATGGTTTCCATTTAAAAAAAATGTAAGTTTGCGTCATATCTCGGAAAATAATGGCGATAAAAATTTTCTGATTATGTTTTATTAATCTACATAAAATTATCTAAAACTTTGTCCTTTACAGTTTTTTTCTGTCTGTTATAATAACCGAGATATATTGATTTGAAAAAATTGACACTTTTTACTTTTTTCAAAATATCTAGTTACACTTGACTTTTTTGAAAACTTTGAAAGTGGAATTTTATTCGTCTCGTAAATCTACACTTCTTTCCCCATTTAACCGTTTCTCTATCTCTTATAGTTTCCGAGATCCCCATAGAGAACATCGAAAAAAACTCACCCTGTATAATAAATGAATATTTTTCAGTCAAATTTGGCACTTATAAATTAATATAAAATAAGAAGTATATATATCAACAATAAAGACTAACTAAAATAACAAAAACTGATTTTATTCAATTTTAATTTTTCTAGACATATTTCTCAATAACCGTCTTTAATATTATAATTAACAATATTTGGCTGCACAGTCTTTAATAATTATAATTATGCCTTGAAATAAAATGAAAGGTTTTAAAAGTGTTAAAAAGCCACGACAGCAATGCCCACGTTGACACCGATGTTATCAAAAAACAAACAACCATAAAACCCACACGATAATAACAATAAAACGGTACAATATAATTACACCTTATATATGTATATAATTTACAGACGATTATGATCGGCGTTTTAATGAAATTATAAGCGTCAGTCACTCATTCGAATAAGACGTCTTGATGTTAATTAGTGTGAGCCAAGGCGCGTCCTAAAGTTAGTAATTTATGTAAAAAGACATAAATGCCTTTATAAGTTTAAGCATACACACATAAATTACAGTATATCTATACGGGAATCAAATTTTTACGAGTGCCATAACAATCATCGTGAATACCGAAGCGACTGCGAGCCGTTCACGGGCGGGCCGCGGTTCGTCCATTCGCGCACAGGTGGCGCCACCGGTCCGAACTGACCGGTGCCGGACACGGCCCACGCGGTTTTCGAACGATTCGTTGATGTTCAGTTGTTTTCTATTCATTTGTTTATAACGTTAAGTTAATCCGTATTTACATAAATATGCCAAAATGCTATTAATAGAGAGGTAATTTTACGTTATTTATGTGGCTTGCGTTTTGTATTAATGATTTTATTGCGGATTAATTGTAAGCGAGTGGACTTGGGATAGTGTGGTGTCCACTAGGTGGCGATCTATTACACTTTTCCCGTTTTTCGCGCTCGAGCGTCATGGATGATTTATGATGCATTGAATTATTCTGATTTAGTGCATTATTTATGCAGTATAACAACTGAATACACTCCAAAAATAAAATATTTAGAAACAAGGATACAAAAACTGAATTTTATTTAATCATACAATAATGCGTTTTTATTTAAAATGTTCCAATTATTTTATGGCTAGTATTAGAGAATTTCAGCGAGTTATCGAAATATATTTTTACTATTAATTATACATAATCTAATACGCATCTCAATAAATTAATTACATAGATCATTAACCTTAATTTTATCACGGTGTTAGAAAAGTAATTTAGTTTTTCTTTTTAAGAAGACGAAAAACGATTTTCTTATAATAAATAAATTTTATTAAATTATATATTGGTCGAATATCTTTTTGTCATCATTTTAGCAGTCGCATATTTTCGCACTCATGAATTGTTTGTTTTCTGCTGCAAAAAAAAAAACTGATCTAGAAGATTTTTTACTTCTTTATTCCAAGGTTGTTTCGAATAACCGTTTTGTAGAGACCAGAATAAATAATTATTAGAATAATTATGAAAAGGTGTAGTGTTCCACCTTTTCATTTTACAATTTCTGGCTTTTTTGTTTAATCGAATTATTCAATATAAAACACTATTGTTCACATTTTATTTCCTATACTAAGGATACAATAGTGTTATTTATATTGATATACTCTTCACGAAACCCAAAATAACAAACATGGTATTATTCAATTTGTTCAGCTGATGACAGTATACCTGAGAATTGACAGTTGGGTTGTCCTTCAAAAATTTACGATTATCGAATCGTTCCATCAAAGACATCCACGCGACGGCGTAAATAAATTTAGACACTCAGTGACCTCACAAGTTGTTATTCATTGAACTGTATCAATCAAAGGCTTTGTTTTTATCTTTATCAGCTTCAACTGGTCTACCAGAACCTAGTACATCTTCAGCTTAGAAATCACAGGTTATAAATTCCTAAAACCAGTTTCAGCACTGGAGTTTAGTCAATATAACTTCTCCATACATATTGGACAGTGTTTTTTCTTGCTTGATCAACATTTCTACCTTCTCTATAATGAAGAAGTAAAAGATGAAAAAAATGCTGTTTTTTTTAATTTTATGTATTAAAAGCTTCTTTGTAAAACCAATTAAACTTAATAAAAGTACATAACATAGTATATACCATGTGTCAGTATTTTATTAAGTAATATAGAGTTTCAACAAGTAACAGCCTCATCAATCCAGTATTTAGAATGAATTAAGCTTTTTCACAAGCAAGCCTTTTTATATTAGTAGTCAAAATATAGTATGATTATGCGATTTAAGAGTAAATTTAGCTGCAAAAATTAAACGTTTAAGTTCATTATCGAAAAAAATATATTATCCAAACAATAAAATATTCTGTAAAATCTAATACATAACCCGAAAAATTATGAAAATTGATCATCAACATAAATATTAGCTTGTACGAACGCTCCGAGAAACCCTCCAAATGAACAATAAACTTAAATGAAAGATGACCATTGAAGGAAACAAAACATAATTTAATACCAAGATATGATCTGTCTTAAAGTCGTAAGATTTTGGAAGAGATACAGTTCATAAATATACTAAATCAGCCCATATATGGATTAATTTGGTTTATCGCCTCCATTGAATTATTTTAGTCGTTTAAAATTTGTATGGATGAGTTAATTGAAATTCGCCGAAAGGAGTTTGTCTAGCAATCGACCAATTTCTGATTAAAATACGAAACTAGATGTTTTTATCATTTTCTGGAAAACAAAATTGCTTGATTGCCTTTAAGTTGCCATGTTCTTTACTAATCTTTTTTTGTTCCACAGCTATCGAGCTTTTACTTATACTGTAATAAAATACTTTTTATTTTTAGTATTTCATAAATAACATAAGTTGCAACAAGTTGAAGATATAATATGCGAACTAATGCAGTAGTCTAAAGATAATCGACACATTACTTAATAAGTCTCCGGACTAGGAAAAATATTTTTTTTAGAAATTTTACTTTATTCATCAACATACTTTTCTCTAACATTTTGATACCCTTTATGGAAAACGATTTGTCTTTGTTCTCAAAACAAGCCTCAGTTTTGGCAAATACTCTTTCATCCGAGTCAAATTTCTTTCCGTGGTGCATCTTTCTCATGAGTTCAAAAAGCCATTAGTCGCTGGAAGAGCAAATCTGGAGAGTACGGTGGGCGAGGAAGCAATTCAAAGCGTAATTAATCTATTATGTTCATCGACATATGATACGGGACATTATCCTTGTGAGACAACCCATTTTTCATTTGCATGTGAATCCGTCATTTTCTTGATTTCTCAATCGATCCAATAATGCCATCTAATATTCACTATTGACAATTTTGCCATTCTCTAGATAGTCGATGAACAAAATCTATGCGCGTTCTACGGATACGGATAACATGATCTTGCACGTCGACCTTTGAGTTTTAGGTCGTTTCGCCCAACTTTCACCTGTTGCTATCTACTTAGCTGACGAAAGAAACCCTTTTTATTCCACTTGAACAGCTTCAAACACTACTCTGAATTGTCGACGCGTTGTTGTTTCTGGTACCGTGTAAGCAAACGCGCCAACTACACTTCCAATGTCCATTTTATTCATGTAAAATTGTAAAGATATCTGATATCTTCAAGGTATCAGAAACTTCATTTCAAAATTATTTTGTGTGCATTTTTTATGTTTTCCGGAACAACTGCCGATTTTGGGCGACCAGAGCGTTCAGCATCATCAGTGCTTATACGACCGCATTCAAATTCAGCATACCAGTCATTAATAGTTGATTTCTTTAGAGTCCCCATAATGCTTATCACTGTTTTTCCCATGAAAAATTTCTTTCTATCAATTGTCTTGAAAATTACAAAACTGGAGACAATAAACGACTGTAACTTCAAAACTAACTAACTAAGTTCAGAATTGCATATGAAATTTTGACACCTTCTGTTTGAAGATTTTTACTTCCTGGAAATAATGTGGGCCGATCAACAATATTATATATATACTTATATATGTCATAATAGGGATTTATTAGAGTTTGGATTTGAGTTTACATATACTGACCATTAAGTAAATTTAGTTAATACAGTGCTGGTCTTGCTCATTTAACAAATGAAATCTGTCTACATGAAGGTTTCCGGAATATTTTTTATACTACACTAAATAAAATATATAAATAAATATTACAGATTTAGGTACAAAAGGCGAGCATAGTTTCCTCAGTGGTGTAGATGGTAATTAGGATTTATACGCAGGTTTATTCTGTAAAACTCTTGATAGAATGCTTAGTTGGGAAGATGTCACTTCTTTTCATTCTACGTAGCTTCACAAGGGAATATACAGATAATTACAGACGGTGCAAAAAAACAGGATAAATCTAACCAAATCCTGAAGGATTATTTAACAATTACTCAGACAGAACCTATAGGGTTATTCATTGATGTCAAAAAACTAATATGTGGACTAAAAACGAAAACATTAAGACTCAGTCTCGAAATTTTAAACTGGATTTCATTAAGACTAGTTAATGAATATATGATAATACTAGTCTCTTTGCAAAACAACAGAATTATCGTGTCTTTGCTCGTCTCACTGAAGAATACTCTATCTAAAACAGAGAAATCATAAACACTATAAAGAGATCTACACTTTGATCCAAAATCAACCTTTCGAAAATACTATATAACACATAACTCTTGTACCAGATAAACCGCAATGAAAGAATATCTGTACTTGTGGTCACTCAAGAAAAATCAATACAGGTACTAGACGTGGAAGTGACATTATATTATGTTAATATTTCTAGAACAAACCTAAATTACTCTAAGTAATACGCTCAATTATCACTTGCTTGTATTAAGAGTCTCCATAGATTTCACTTGCAGATGGTACAAAGAAAATGCAGACTCGTTAAAATACTAAAAACTTTCTATATTATTAATCGAAAAAAAATTCTCTCAAAAAAATGGGTCTAAAAACTGAACTAAAGCAAGTATAGAAGATTGTGGATGTCGAAGAGGATACTAGCTCCCTCATCATCATGATCAAGAAAGGGTTTGAGTGGAACAACATATTTAATTGTAAACTCCGCCCGTGCTTCTTTGACCAAAATTTTATCTATGTTTTATTATTTATGTTAATTTGATAATATGTATTATTTTAAAAGGAAGACCGGAGATAAATAAATAAATCAGCTCTAGTAATAAAAAGAAAACCTGTTGGGAATATCATGATCAAAATGTTCTCGGAGGTCTGTTTCCCAGAAAAATCTGGACTACCAAATCAGTACGGTTTAAGAACTAATTCTCCAAATACTTCTGGAAAAGTTTTATATACAGGATGTGCCATTAATGTGTGGATGAAAGATTATAGATTTATTAACGAACATTTTTAAAATCTGTTATCAGGACACGGTAAAACCTAAAAATATTTTCCACTGAATTGCAATTGTTAAGCATTTTTTTTAAATAAAACCCCCTGTTAAATTCTGACTTTATGTATCATACATGGTATCTAAAATAATTCGTTTAACCTCAATTCGCCATTTTAAGTGTACTACGAACTTTTGATTCATCTATCACTTAGTGAAACATATTGTAGCGATTGGGTAAATATGTAATTAATTAATTTCACTTGGATTTATTTGTTTCACAATTTTTACAATTCCCTAAGGGAAGTGAAATAAATAAAAATTGTAAAAATTGTGAAGCAAATAAAACCAAGTGAAATTGAAAAGTAGACGTTTGGTAAAAATTGAAAATCACAGCAATCATAAAACTTAGAAGGCCGTGATTCTGCAATGTTACTAATCATGAAATACATTAAAAAATCCCGGACGGTCACAACCAAACTTGTATTGTGATAAGAGAAATCGCTACGCAAATTTAAAACAATTCAATCATGGGTAACTTGATATTTTTAATGGAACTACCAACTTTTTACATTTATCTTTTAAAGATTTTTTTAATTTGATAATTTACTAATTTAACTATTAATATTCTGTTACTGATGTAGGTTTAAATTAAATTACATTTGGAGACCATTTAATAAAAATTTTAGTAAATAATATTCTAGAAATGCTTTAATGAATTGAACATTAACAAATAAAAGCTATTGTATATTTTTTAAACTTTAAATCACTAAATTTTATTAAACAGATACCCTAAACATATTTCATTTTTTAAGGTTTGTTTTCCAATGATATTTTATTGCAAGTAAGTAAGTAAGTAAGCAAAGTATCAGATTAAGGCTAGGTCAATATAGTTTGTATTGTGATAAGTCGGACACCGGGTTATTGTATGTTTTTACTAAACAATAATATTATAAAGTAGTTCCATGTAAATAAATAATAAATAAAATATTGCCTCAATGTCAAGAATCACCTGCTGATATTTTCATCAGCTTTAGGAAATAATGGGTTGAGTGGAAGAACACTGTGAACTCCGCCTTCGAGTCTTGTGATTTAAATTTTATTGCTATTGTAAATTAATTTTATTTTGTATATATTTTTCAGTAAAAATTGCAAAGCAAATAAACTAATCTAAAATGATATACATACAATAATTAACAATTTATTGGGTTAGGTTAAGAGTGCGCTAAAATAATTCAAAATGAGTTATAGTAGGCCAAAATTATTCCTGGTTTATATAAAAGTTTATAAAATGTGTTAATACAAAAACGTTGTGAAGGAAGCTAGAAGTATAAAAATATATTTAAATTAAAGAACAAACATATTAGGACAATACATATACGAATCATACTGAAAACAATGGAATATTATTAACAGTTGAAAATCGGCTGATGGCAGCTGGTTGGTGTTAAAAAATCACAACTGACTTTTGACAAATGACAGCTACCTTTGACAAACAACAAGTAACAAATAACATGTGACACATGCCAGTTAAACTTTGGTAAATGATAGGTGTCAGATTATAATTGACTCTTGCCAATTGACATATGTCAGCTGACTCGTAATAAATGATAGTTAACATGTGATAAGTAACACATGACTGGTGACAAATTATAGGTCATAAACTTTGATAAATGACAGATGTCAGTTGACCCTTGAAGAATGACAAATGTCAGATGACCTTTGACAAACGACAGTTGACAGCTGACTTTTTAAGAATGACATGTAACAATTGACAACTAACGCTGACAACTGATTGATTGATGACTGATTACAGGTGATTACAACTGACCCTTGAAAAATGATAAAAATCAGCTGGCTCTTAACAAATGACAGTTGACAATGACAAATAACAAATGTATATTGACGAATTACAGGTGATATATTCCAGTTACACTTCGATAATGACAGATGACAGCTGACCCTTGAATAATGACAAATGTCAGCTGAACTTTGGCAAACATGTGACAAACAACAGATAACGTTGAAAAATAACAAGTAACTGTTCAAAGATTACAGGTGATTACAACTAACCCTTGACAAACGACAAATGTCAGCTGACTCTTAACAAATGACAGTTGATATGTGAAAAATAACAAATGACCGGTGACAAATTACAGGTGATATGTGCAAGTTAAACTTTGATTAATGACAGATGACAGCTGACTCTTGAACAATTCACCTTTGACAAACGATAGATGATAGCTAACTTTCAATAAATGACATGTGACAAATAAAAGCAAACGTTGACAAATGACAAATGTCAGCTGACTCTTAACAAATGACAGTTGACATGTGAACAATAACAAATGATTGGTGACAAATTACAGGTGATATGTGCAAGTTAAACTTCGATTAATGACAGATGAGAGCTGACTTTTGAAAAATTAACCTTTAACAAACGACGGTTGACAGATAAATTTTAATAAATGACATGTGACAAACTAATAGCTAACGTTAACAAATAACAAGTGACTGATGATGCATTACAGGTGATTACAATTAACTCTTTACAAAAGAAAAATATCAGCTGACTCTTAACGTATTACAGTTGACATATGACAAATAACAAATGAGTGGTGACAAATTACTGGTTATATTTGCCAGATAAACATCGATAAATAAAAGATCACAACTAACCCTCAACAGTGATAAATGTCAGCTTACCTTTGTCAACCGACAGATTGCAGCTGACTTTCGATATATGACATATGACCAATGACAGCTAACGTTGACAAATAAGGAATGACTGATGACATATTACAGGTGATTGCAACTTACTCTTGGTAAATGATAATTGACTGCTGACGTTTAACAAATGACAGTTGACATGAGACAAATAACAAATGACTGGTGACAAACTACAGGCGATATATACCAGTTAAACTTCGATAAATGACAGATGACAGCTAACCCTTGAACAATGACAATTGACTTTCGATAAATAACAAATGACAGCTAACGTTAACAAATAACAAGTGACTGATGACAAATTATAAGTTATCACACTCGACCCTTAACATATGACAAATGTCAGCTTACTCTTAACAAATGACAGTTTACATGTGACAAATAACAAATGACTGGTGACAAATTACAGGTGATATATGCCAGTTAAACTTAAGTAAATAACAGATTACAACTAACACTTGAACAGTGACAATTGTCAGTTGAATTTTGACAAACGGCAGATGACAGATGACTTTTAATAAATTAAATGTGTCGAACAATAACTTAAGTTGACGAATATTAAAGGTTTTCCAAACAAATGAACTAGTGAACTGAATATCATAAACTGAAATTTTTAAGAAATTTGTTCCATTGTTCTAAGTCAAGTTTTATTACAAGTTTTGACGAATTTCAATTGTTTTGGCCATTATCCGCTCCTTTCTCTACTAAATTTTTTTAATTACAAAAAATGCTAATATAAATACATAGATGTAATAATAAATAAATAATTCACTATCAACAATACTTTTCCTTTCACTTTTAAATATTTTGAATTAGCGATTAAAACTTCTTGACCTCGATTTGTTGGTTTTTTTCATCAACTTGTTTAAGTATTTTTTTGATAATTTTTTATTCTTAGATAATAGATGGCACCTTTAAGGTAATATCTTGCCATTTCTAAGATATGGTAGGATAACCCTTTGTCAAGAAACGTTACATTGTGATAAGTCGGAAGCATGCCAGTTCAATGAATTAGTTAATAATACATGTCTGAATTGATACAAAATTTACTGGGTTAGGTCAAAACTACGCTAAAATAATACAAATTAATTTGAGGTAGGTCAAGAGTATACTAGGTTTACTAAAAAATTATTAATTCGGGCAAGATTAAAAAGGACCAAAAATAATTGTAAAAAAACAATTGCTTATATTAATTGAATATTAACGGCCGAAAAGCGGCTAAAACAGTTTTTAAAAATGTCAGTAGTAAAAATAATTTTCAACTTATTTTTAACTTTAAATTACTGAATTGTGCTTACTAACATTAGAATATCTGAAAATTAACACAAAATTCTTAGAAAACGACTGCAACTGGAGGTAAACTGTAAACAGATCTTATTGCAAATTAATAGTATTACGACTAAATAAAATCAAAACTGTTTATAATTGCCATTTAATAAATAAACCAAATATCAACTGACTAAAACTACTTGTTGATTAATGATACCTGTAATTTTGTTTATTATAAAAGTTCATCCTTAGATATTTCTTTCGTATTTAGAATAAAAACGGATAAAGAATGCCTACAATGTTAATTCAGAACTGTCTTTGTATCATGCTGCCTAATACCTATTATGCAATTATTTTTGATTTTTCAAAATGAAAATCCTGAAAAACAAAATTCGACTTTTAGTAAATACATGCATGAAGTTGGTATAGAACAAAAGTTTCGGTTTAAAATTTCAATTAAAAATCTTGAAAAATTTTGAGATGATAGATACACAAATTACAAAAAAAAAAAAAAAATGGAAACGGATATTTAATTTGAATTTATTATTAATTAAATTATTTACGTATAGTACAAAGAAAACCACACAATTATAAAATTAAATTAAATTAATATTTAAATAAACACCTTTTTAATTACAAACCCGTAAGAATAAAAAAAAATTGTAATTAATGTTTTACAAAAATGATGAAAATTCAAATACGTTCATCAAAAATGCAGAATGCGATATGAAATAATGGCATCTAGCAGAGAAACGTGTCTAGTTAATAAGAATGAGTTCCGGGAAGCCCAACTAGTATAATCCCGCGTTATTATTCCGGACTATTCGTCCTCGTATAATGTTATTCCTTAAATAAAGCAAAGGTACGTGTTTTACATATGTTCACTTTTAATTGTCTAAATATGATAAGTGCGGTCCGGTCCACCAGTAGTCCTCCTTTTCCACGTGATTTATGGAAACGCGGCCTTCTTTGTGCCGAGACGTTAACCCGTCCTCCTCTACCTTCTAATTGCCATCAACATACAAAGGCCTCATTTCTTCCGCGGCGAAATAAAATAACACGAGATGAATTTGCATACCTAACAACGTTAGATATGCTAATTGCGACCAGTACCACTAAACAAAACAATTTCTTCTTGATCCAAATTAAAACTGGTTATTAAATCGGGGCCGTAAACATTAAGGACAACAATGAGGACCATAACGCACACGTGTGTACAAAGGGCATAATAACTATTGTTGTATCACGTGTGTAGCTTTAGTTAACATCTCCTGGTTCGTAGAAGAGAGCGCCATTATCTGACCATCTATAAACCCTAAAGTCTTCATTGTTTCTCCGTTCCTTCGAGAATTATATGTAGTTCATCTACGGAATATGAATTAGCTTTTTAATTGCGAACGAGCTCTAAAATACTAGGAAAGTAAAACTGGTAACAGAGGTAATTGCTGTTGCATGGACGCATTGTGTCTCCTCTCCCGTCCTTACTTTTTCAAACGCTACAATGTGTTATTTACACTGTCGTAAAACTTTTAATTCGCATCAACGTCCGCCTGTTAAATATCTCCTGTCAATTCGAAAATTGTTAAACTGTCATTTATTTATTATCCAAGCACGTGTTGGTTTTTACTTAATTTCACACGTGGATACGTATTAAATTTTATGTCTGGATGGCAGCAAATTTTTTCCCCTCAAGGTTTATGATTATCAATGAAGTCGTTAACATGCATTTTCTAATGTGAAAATAGAAAACGGACATGTTTGGTGTTAATTCGTTTTCTTAATGTCCGTTTCCTAGATAGTGTTATTTATATTGTACTGGTTTTCTTCGGGTCGAAAATAGACAGGCAGGAAATTAGATTAACACAATTCGGACGCTGGTTTCCTCGTTCTATTTAGGACCTATGATTCTTTTTTAATGTCTCCTATTTCATCATTATATTTCTTGATTATTTTTCTAGGATATAGTCGAATATATTATTTAAAATAAAAATATTGCATTTAAATGGAAGTAGTAATTAGTAATGCAATATTATGCGTATTCTATAGGATTAAAACACAAACTCTTTGTGGTTAAATATTACATATTTATTTAGTCGATAAAATGTCTTTCAAAACCAATTTATACTGATTTCAGATATGAACTACATTTTTTTATTAGACACGTTTTTAATAACAACAACTTTTTAAAATCCAGTTTAGCATTTTCTTTGATTTATATGTAGCGATATTATCGAATATTTGTTAATCTTTCTAAAAAAAAAAACAGATTTAAGACCGTGTAATTCATTTTTATTAAGCAACTGTTGGCAAACACTAATAACTGAAAAACAAAAAAAGTATGTCTTGAAAATAGGATCACCAAGTTATTTTATGTAGATGCGAATGTGTTGTGAATCTACAATCTCTGGACCGATAGATGTATCCCTTATGAATTTTAAATTACAATTAAAAAAATTAAAATTAAAATTAATTAGGAAAAACCTGCCTAGCAGTATTTTGAAATTATTAAAATACTATCAAAATGTTGGCTCTGATGGATGCAACAGTTCTTATAAAAACTTTAGAAACCATGAAATAATATAAACCTGCTGGTGTATTGAATCCTTATAAGTTTTGAAATATTCATAAGTCAAGACTTCTTCTAATATAATCTTGAGGTTGAGAGTGATGAACACCACAAACGATTTGAAAAAAATTTCTAACAAGCAAACGTACCAGGTGGAGTTTTTATAGTCTAATTAACTGGTATTGACTATTTTTAGGTGAATAAAGATGTTTCAGATGCAAATGTTCCCAAAAATTATTATATAAAATGCGATTATAACTCATTGTTAGATAATTCTAAACTAGGTAATATTTTTTTCTTTAGGTGTTAATTCTAATCGCCCATTAACATTATTTTATCGTTGATTCCTGAGGCATCTACAAAATTTACATGATTGGAATAGCTACGTTTTGTATTTTTTAATCACTTACTCTTTGAAAATTACAAGTGTCTTGTCGAAACTATAGTTAGCGAATATTAAATCCAGTTATACAGACAAACTATCAAGTATTTTTATTGTATAGATTGTTTTTTCCAAAATTAAATCAATTACCTTTTTATCTTTTGTATTTTGTCATGGGTTTTATGTATTGCTTTTCTTCCCTTGCTTCTACTTATTTTACATAATTGCCTATTCTACATTGACCAGCTATTTCATGTTTTATATGTAAAATATTGTTTCTAATTATTGTGGCGTTTGGTTTCATTTTTGATGCAATAAGTAATGCAAAATTTAAAGTAAGTTAAAACATTAATTCACACAACTTTTCTGTTTTAAATATAGTTTCTTGAACCAATTCTAAAGTAATTCAAAGTGGTGATATTTATTGTTTAAGCTACAACAATACTAGTCATGAAAGACCTTTACAGAGCTCAGTAGAAATTTTCATTTCATATATATTTCAAAAATTTCCATATTATACTGCCCAAAATACAATAGCAGTTCTACATCGAAGGCTAATTTTTCGGGTTTTGTTAAAAACTTTAATATTAGTCATTATATCTAAAAAATATATGTCTTTCTTCTGTACCTTACTGTGTCAGTTTAATTAATAATTTTGAACATGTCTATTAGGTTAGGTTATGTTAATTTGACAATCTTTTAAATATTTGTTTAAATATTTGTTTTCTAAATGAGTTGTAGTATTGAATACATTGTATTGTAGATCAATTTGTTTTTTAACTTTACTAACGTTTCCGAAAAAATCGGCTTAAGCATAATACGTAATACTCCAACAAAAATGAAGTTTAATCAATGGAATTGGAATTGAACAACAAATCAATGAAACCTTATAATTACCCCTAGGACAATCTGAATCTAATTAGATTCACTATAAGTCTTCTTATGAACTGGTCATCAACTTAAGGCATGCAAGGATTTTTTTGTAGCTAAAGTCTATCCAGACAGACTCTTTTTGTAAAACACACGGAATATCCATATATAAAAAAGTGTTGTAGTTAGCCTATGCTACAGATGTAATCCTGTGAGATTAAGTATGATAATATATAATCTAGAAAGAAAGATTGATGCACCAGGAGTGTGAATCTACATACAATTTTCAAAGATGTGTTAGTTTTTGGGACAAACCAAGAGGCAGAAAATTCTAACTGCAGAAGCAAGAAAAAAATCATTAAAATGAAAGTAGAAGTTCTTCCTAACAACCGGACAACAGAAACCTTTTTAGGCATAGATTTTCTGAGACAAAACGGAATTCAGATAAACACGAATATATAATTTTCATAGTACTGCCGCTAGGTATGACTTTGAAAATCCTACAATTGGACACGTTACACCTAAGAGAAAAATACGTCAAATACCTTGACTTGAAAGCTGTATATTATCAAGTTCCTATTCATAAAGATGGTAGGAAAATAACAGTATCCATATATTGTTATAACATTTGTAATTTTGTGTAAGTTCTTTGGTTTACGGAACACTTCAGTCACATCAAAATTAATGATGGATTGCCAAAAAAAGCAACAATAGGTGTTTTTATTTATTTAACCAATGAGGAAATATGAGGTAAAAATGTTAATTTATGATAAAAAAATATTCCTAAATCATTAAGTTCAATAACTCTAGGGATACTAATATTATGAATTTAATGTCATTTGCGTATATTAGAAAATCGCAATCAAGCATTAAAGAAACCCGATTTATAAATAAAGGAAACAACACCGGACAAACTAGATCCTTGGGGCATCACACTCATAGCTAAATATGGGGATGATTTACAGCTCTCAACTTCAATCATATGTTTCGGTTTGATAGGTATGAGGCGAGGACATTGTCAATAATTACCAATTTCTTTAACGTATGTAGTAATATATGATGAGACATTCTGTCAAAGGGGATGTCGAAATATACTGGTATCTCTCGCACCATCTTCCAACGTTACGGAAATGTACCACTATCAATGTCGACGTTGTAAATCTGAGCAATAAGTTCAGCTAAGACTTTAGCAAGATCATGGAGAATAAATACAGGTATTAACTCAGGCCCCATAGTCAAATTTGACTTCAGTTTCTTCATGTGTTTGATGCGAAATTTTATAGTTGCCCAAGGGGTCCAAATTAATCGAGTTCATAGAGGTTAATTGTCTAGATTTGTTCTGCAAAAGCTCCAGCGACGGCCGATCGATTCGAATAAGGTTTATCTTTATAAATAACTTCGCCAGGAATTATAGATATAGTCATTGTAGTTACTTTTAGTAACTTTCGCAAGTTGGAAAGACGTAATTTGTTAAGGTGTGATGGATATCTTTCAGACACACATTTTTTCATTTTAATGAGTTTGATCTAGTATCCCATAAAGTATTTTAAGAAAAAATTGAAGTAATTTGTTCAACATCCCTTACTGTGTTTAAATATAGTCGGCTAGTCATAATTCATAATGTCCATGTAAATTTTGTAGATGTTTACTTTCTTAAAATTGTACTGAATAGAGATATCACCCTAAAAATTGACAGAGGGACGTTCAACTGTAATACTACAAGTAAGTGCAGGATGATGCATATCTTCATGCACAGGAGGATTGTCACACTCCACTACATTAAAATTTAAATTTGACGAAGTACATACGAGATACAAAATCCTGTTATTTTTTTATTATATATATGTTATATATATATATTATTTCGTTGTATTAAGCCAGAATAATTTATAAAATATTATTTAGATTACAGTTAGCATATTCTGCGATATTAAAGCCACCAACAAGTAATGTATTTTCCTATGGTAGTTTTACCTCAAGGAACTCGAAAAATGCTACATAAGGATCATTATTTGTATTTGGCAGAATATAACAGCATACGATATTGAAGCTGCTACTGTGTAAAGATATTTTGGCAGCTACTGCATTAATATTCATATCAATCGGTAATTGTAGATCTATTTGTTATAGTTTTTGCCTATTTAGAAGATGTCGCAGTTTCATCACAAATATTTAATAGACATATCTAGGACCTGAAAATAAGATTCTCCACGTTTCTGTAATATAAATTACGTATTAATTGAGAATACATATAATGAACTTTGGACAAATAAAGATACTTTTTCTTGGTTAAATAGTCACACCCAAAGAAATCAAAATCAATTAAAACAGGAGGGTGCACTTTTAAGTTCGTTCAATGCCGTGGATAGAAGGTGGAGGAGCCGCTCGCGCAAATTCTAACGTGTCCAGTGACTAATCATTAATAAATACACCAAGTATTATCATAATGATGTCAGTAGTCTTTAAACTATTGTCGATTAAGTAACTCAATCCGGAAGAAATTGTGAAGTATGGAGAAATTATATAAAAGTGTTCAAACCATATTGGAAGAGATGTGATTTGTTTACGGGGACTCCTTTCCTTGAAAAACCATGGTATACAAGTGGAAAATCCTCTTTAAACAAGGTAGGGAATCAATTGAAAACGATTTCCTACTAGATCTTATCGAAAAAATAAAAAAAATTATATTGGAGGATGCACGTTTGAAGAAAAAACAACTTGCAGAAATGGTTTGAATATCTGAAAAAAACATTTTTAAGATCTTCCATAATCATCTCGGCATGGCAAATGTCAATGCAAGATGATTGCTCATATCGCCACAAAAATAACAGTCCATCGAGTGTTGCGTGCATTTTTATACCAATGTAATGAAGACAAGGATAAGTTTTTGGAGGAAATTGTTACTGGAGATGAAATTTGGGTTCATTATTATGAACTTGAGTCTAAGCAAGATTCCATGCTGTGGAGGGTGCAGGGTGCAGGGTGTCGCAGTCGCTGGGAAAGATTGTGACAACAATTTTCTAAGATTTTGGCATTCAATAAACGCTATATATTAACTATCAATTCACATTTGATATCTATCATATATCAGCTGTTTTTAACATCTACCAACGTTATCCATAATCTGGCATTTGACATTTGGCATCAGCTGGTTCTGATATATGTCAAACGTTATCTAATAATAGTCAGTTAACATTTGATATCATCTAAGAGCTATATATTTAGTAAATTAATTGGATGAGTTACGTGAAGATAAACTTGATTATAAAATAAAGCACTAAAAACCTTTCTTCACACAGTTTATTTGAAATAACAAATATATATATTTCGGACACAAAGTGACCATTATCAATGGTTTAATACTGGTGGTATTAAACCATTGATAATGGTCACTTTGTGTCCGAAATATATATATTTGGTATTTCAAATAAACTGTGTGAAGAAAGGTTTTTAGTGCTTTATTTTATAAGCTATATATTTGACATTCGTTCTACGTTATATATTAGCTGTCAATTCATATTTGATATCTATAAACTATTAACTGTTTTTAAGATCTGTCATAAGCTGTTTCTGGTATATGTCATAAGTTATCTAATAATTGTCAATTGACATTTGACATCTATCATCTATCAGTTTTTGACATCTGGCATACGTTATATTATCTGTCAATTCACATTTGATATCATATATAAGTTGTTATCTATAAACTGTCAATTGATATCTATCATATATAAGCTTTTATTTATAAACAGACAATTGACATTTGATATCATCTTACAATTGTTTGTTAACATCTGTCATACCATATTTATAAACTGTCAAATGACGTTTGATATCCATCATTTACCAACTTTTTTAACTTTTGTCATACGTTATCTATTTACTGTTAAATTTGGTATATTTTATCTATCTATTATTACCAGTCAATTGATATTTGACATTCATCATATTCAGGCATTAAATATGATATTTAATATCTATCTTCTGTATTTTTGAGATCTACTATTCGTTACCTATTAACTGTCAATTGACATTCGACATTATTATCCCTCATCTTTCCATCAGTATGTTATTAACGGTAATATTTGACATTTACCATAGGTTGTATACTAACTATTAATTGATATTAGACTTCTATTATCTATCTATCTAATAATTGTCGAGTAACATTTGACATCTATCATCTATCAGCTGTTTTTGAAATCTATCATTCGATATATGTTACTTATCAATTGACATTTGATCAACTGTTTTCAACATTTGTCATATCTATTAACTGTCAGTTGACGTTTGACACCTATCATCTATCTATTAAGTGCGATATTTGATATTTATTTCTATCAATTGTTTTTGAAATTCAACATACCTTTTATATTAACCGTCAATCGTGTTTAACATCTACTATCTATCAGCTGTCTTTGTCCTTTGTCAAACGTTTTCTATTAACTGTGATATTTTATATCTATCATATATCTATATATAAACTGTCAATTGACACTTGACATATATCATCTCTTTGGTATCTTCCATACGTTATCTATTAACGTTAGCATTTGATATCTATTACCTAAAACTTGTACTTAACATCTGCTATACGTTATAAATTGATTGCCAATTGATATTTAATATTTATTATCTGGCATCTTCATTCACGATCTGTTTATTGTCACATTTTGTATCTATCATTTATAAATTAATTTTGTCATTTACTATAGGTAGTATATCGATTGACATTTGACTACCTTTATCTATTAGCTGTTTTCAGGATTAACCAAATGTTATTTATTAACTGTGACATTTGATATCTATCATGTATAAATTGTTTTTGACCAGTACTATACATTATTTATTTCAAATTAGAGCTACAAGCACGCTCCTCTGTCTTTTGGACCAAGTCCTAGGTCAAGCCTATGGAAGGAAATAATGTGGATAGATAAATCAACCTGTAAACCTGGAAAATTATCAGTACGATTCCGATGTCAATGATTGAAGGCCAATTATTGCCCAAGAGCTAAAGATTGCATAAAAACAATTTGGAACTATTTGAATAAGGCTGGATACAAAATGAAGCTCGATATATGGATGCCATACGAGTTAACGCAAAAAAACCTCATGGGCCGAATTTCCATCAGCGAATCACTGCTGACTCTCAACAAAATCGACCCATTTCTGAAGCTGGTGATGGAAAGTGGAAACGGTGGCAAAGAAAGTTTTTAATCCTGGTTTTTTCAGAGTGTTTCGTGTGATTGGTAGGGAATTATCTACTATGAACTGTTCCTCTACGACAAAACTTCCTCTGAAGGAAGCAATAGCCCAGAGGCGACCAGTTTTGGCCAACAGGTGAGGAATTATGTTTCATCAGGACGCCAGATCACAATCATTTACAGTGAACTCGAGGTTCTTATGCATCCACCTTATAGTTCGGAATCCGGACCTGGCACCAAGTGATTACCATCTGTTCCTGTTCATGGCAAACAATTTTGCTGGTGAAAAATTCGTTTGAAAAGAGGCATGTGAAAACCGACTGTCTCATTTTTTTTTGAGAATAGGGACAAAGACTTCTTTAAGAGAGGTATGAAATTGTTTTCAAAATGACAAGTTATCGAACAAAACCTAAATCCGATCATTCTAGCTATGGTAATGAAAGCCTTCAATTTCATGCAAAAAATAATGGATTTCTTTGGCTAAGTCTTTCATATAGTTATGTAATCTAATGCCTTGCGGTGGTTTAGTACGAGAAGAGGACACTGAAAAAATACCATGAAAAAATACTTCTCAAACACATTTAATGACCTGTCAACTGCTCGGTAGGTTTAAGTAACGGATATTCCGAAAACACAAAAAAATCAGGTCTCGTACGAATTGAAGTACAAGCTTACTCTTCATGTTTTATCTGCCATATTCATATTTTCCTTAGAGATAAGAAAAAGTCGTTACAAATTAACTATTTAAAACCATGGATCAAGACAACAAAAGGCAAGATGTAGCACCAGAGACACCTCACTTTAGATTATGGATTAAGAGTGTTACTGTTCATGTTTGCGTTCATATCTTCATCAAAAAGAGAAGCAGTGACCCTTATAATATTAAACAAAGACATATATCTATTAACTTCGAAGTAGCGACTCATGCAATCAATTAATCTTATCCATATCAACACCTGCATTACAATATCTCATTTAAATTCAATAAGTGATATGTAGCTTATAATTTAATTATTATATGTTATGACCGTATAATTATAAACTATATTTATTAGTAGTATATCATTACGAAGCTTGTTTATTGTACTGTTGAATATCAACGTTGGGAACTTTTCTGTTTATTTCATTTCCCGAAACATTTTAAGATATTTGTATGAAAAATTGTATGATATTAAATTGAATTGCAGCCGGTTCTATTTTTATTGAGGTTTTCTGTCGGAAGCGGAGCTCTATTTTCGATATAATTGGCCCGGTGCATGTAAGAGGAATATTATATTAGTTACAGGTAAATTTCATGTTTCTACATAATATATACTTGAGACCTCATATTTTAAGTCAATTGTTTCGATTCTATTTACGTACATTTTTCGTACGTAAAATATGCGCCCGTAGAACAATTTGTCTTAATCTTAAATTGCTCAATATTAGTTGATTATCGATCCGTTCCTTTTACATGCAAAATATTTTTAACTAAAAATATAAAATTGATATTAAATACAATGTAAGAAACGATATTTAGATCGTTATTTTTTACCTTAGATCATCGAACTAAATTATAAATGTACGAAATGTTTTGTATTTTAAAATAATTAGTAAACTAAACTGAATCGATTAAATCGAATTAAATAACTTTTAACATTTTTAAATTCTTTTGCGGATTTTATGTATGATGTTGTGGTAGTTCATATATTTTTGTAATTGCTCATAATTAAAATGTGCTGTTGGACATGTTGAAGGGAAAAATACTATAATAATATTAATAAATTGATTTGAAATTGAATATATTTAATTGATCTGTTATCTTTATATTACATAAATAACCATCCTCTAATGGTTACGTTCGGTGTGACTGCATGAGTATTGAATGATGGCATGTTAGAAAAAAACAACGAGTAAAATACGCAGAATTATGAGTTAAGTATGATGAGTGCGAATTAAGTAATTTTTAAATAATCCGCAATTAGCCGAATGGGGGCTCATTAGAGACGTCTAAAAATAAATAATTATGTCGGTAAGGACGGGAGCACGTATAATGGCATTAATATCAATCTGAAGGCAACATTGTATAATTGCTATTAATTGAGACAGTTATTACAATCAAGGGAATTATGCGCAGTGATTCGGTGCCAGATGAGCTCTGAGGACGTTGGGCGCTGATTAAATAACCAACTGATTGCCTTTAATTATTCCCTCATCGTTACAATCAATTCGAAATTGTAAACAATAAATTTGTATGTAAATTTAAATTTAAATTTAGCGCTAGCGCTCAAGTGATATTAATTAATTACGGAGGAGCGTTTATATGCAAATGAGGGGTAATTGAGAGTAAGAGAAAAGTAGTTAGTGTTAGTGACCTCGTAACTACACTTAGCACTGATTGCTTGTTTAAGAGATTGGATAATAAGTTAAATATCGTAGTTGGCAGCTGAAGAAATTGTTCTAGCTGGGATTACTATAATTTATTTTAATATTAAGCGCAATTGGCCGGTTAAGCGCGCTCAAAGATAAAGATTCGCTGTAAATTCGTGTTCTCCGACATGCAAAAGCGAGATAAATCTTACACGAATAATCAGATGAACGCGTGTAAGCGCAATTGCATCCGAAGAATACAACAGCCTTCTTCATATCTGTACGAATTATTCAAATAAAGCTTAATCACTCCCACACCTCCGAGGTCGTGCCTCCACCCACCACAAACGAATCCCGTCTTTCAAGATATATCCACGCCAGCGCGAGATAACGAAACTAAAGTAAATTCCCTATTTATCACGCGTTATCATATCAATAACAACAATAAGATAGCGCATTGAAATTGTATTTGTTTGTTGGGAGCGAGTGGAGTGGAATTAGCCGGTCGCGACGCAATTAGTTTTAACGAAGTTGGGTACCAGTGTTTTCCAAGTAGTCAGATGAAAGAAAACAGAAATAACAAGTCGGGAAGAGAAATGCGAAAAACTTCACTTATTAAGAATGTTATAAGTATAAGATATTAGTGCAGTTGCGAGGGAGAGAGACTCGGGACGGCCAGCGTGCGCCAAAAAGGGAAGCCCAATGTATATTAAGAAAATAGGGTAGTTAAGAAAATTGGCAAAGTAGTTATACTTGTATCTCCGAGTTATTAGATCGGCCCGTATATCGAGTTCGGCTCACTGTGCCTAATGAGCGGGATGTCCACCGAAAAAAAATTAATTAAAAACTGTCCGCACTCGGCGCGATTGAATTATTGTTATTACATCTGATATTATGTTAATCGTTGATTATCGACGGTCCGCTGAAGGATGGCCTTTAAAGTGTTTATATTAATACACATTCAGACAGGAAATTAATAATTATAATTTATATTTCGTAATTAATAAGCAGAGGAATAATTACGTAATCAGAAATCAACGCTGGAAATTAATAATGAATTATTTATATTCTCGTAGACGATGGCTGCGTATTGTTTCGATTTTTTAAATCACTAATAAATTGAAAATAATTGATGTGCTATTAAATTCAAAAATTGCGTATTTTTAATGAAGGTCAATATTAATTTATTTAAATGTTTAATCGTGTCTCCTTCTTCATTAATATATTTATTTGCACACACACTTATAACCTCTCTCACTTTAACTTAATGTTTTACAGTTTTTAGATGAAAATCGAAAATGTATTTCCGATACAATGATTATTGTCCATTAATGGTAGACACAAATTAAAAGTCGTACACTTATCCCTATGTTAAGATAAACCTCAAAGGGATCTTAAAAACTTATGATGAGAGGAACAATTTTTTGTGTATAATTGCAATTAAAGAGAACTTTAGTTAGACTAAAATAGATAGATAGAAGTGAGTATTAATCATTTTGAAGCTTCTCTTCATACGTTCATATTTTTGTAATAAAATTCCTTTTCAATCAGCTTAAACTATAATTATTTCTTACATCTTCATGCTTTGATTTATTAGTTGTACAAATAGATCTAATTAACCTAGTCTGTACAGGATCTAATTATAAAATCTTATGAAAGCTTTGTATCATTCGATCTTACTACAAATAATTGGTCCATTATAATTTCTTCGTCAGCAGAAAAAAGCTTCACATTTAAAAATTAAAGCATTGCAGTAAATTTTACATAATTCTTGTCACCTTAATATAATTTTTCGTATACCTTATAAAATCCTGTAGTATTGGCTAAATAATTTAGGCACGAGTGGCCAAATACGTGTGAGGTCTCGCATTGTCATGGTGAAACACTACTCCTTTTCGATTTACCAATTCTGGCTGTTTTTCTTTGACTATTTCGTCCAGTTTTGTAAGGTGTTGGCAGTACACATCTAAATTGATCGTTTGGTTCGTTGGAAGCAGCTCAAAATATGAAATACCTTTGTCATGCCACCAGATTGACAACATGATTTTTTTCTGATGCAATTCAGCTTTCGATGTTCTTTAAGTTGGTTCGTTTTTCTTACACCATGATCGTTTTCGGATAATGTTGGTGTACACGACCAATTTTTCGTCTTCAGTGATGATACTTTTCAGAAAGGGGTCGGTTTCATTTTGCTTAACGTGCATATGGCAAATTTGGATTCGGTGGGTAAAGTAAACCTTTTTTAACAAGTGAAATCCGTTTTAAATGTTTTTCTATGGCAATATGCTACATTTCACTTGCTATGTCACAAACAATTATGTGTTCGACTACGGTTTTGATTTGATCGACATCAAGTGTGTAAACACTTTATTTTTGTATTAAATGTATTCATCTCCACATTTTCCTTATTAGATAAAAAGTTCAATTTGCCAAATTCCAGATTTCACACTACTAAATATTAAACGTTTAGCTTCAATTAACGAAAGAACGTTTTCTCTTATTAAATGTGCTCGAGCAAATCTACATGATGCCCACGTTCAGACACTCATTTCGCTTTTCTGTCCAAATGCAGATGCCAACTTCTCTACAACATCATTATCTACTACGGATCCATTTTTTTCATTTATTCTTGACTTGTGAGTTGCATATTTTATATATCATGACGTCTGATTATGATCGCTTCTTAGCATTTGAGGTAGTAGGATATTCTTCCATTACTTTTGTTCTTCATTGACAAAAGTTTTTCTTCCCCTTTACAGTGTCTTTTTTTAAAGTCTTACTACAATGCACAATTAAATACTTTTTGACACTTCCTGTAAACTAAACGATGAAGTCAAAATGAGTGCTGATAATAAACTGAAAAACGGAAAGGGGTCCACTTCATAAAATAGCAGATTTAAACTGGTTAACTTTAAGTGACGTCACTTCACTCAAGGTTAACCGCCAGTAAAATTTAATAAAGCAATTTCATTGCAATCAATGTCCGTATCTGTTTCATAATATATCCTCTCATCATCAATGTCTGACAATTTCGGACTAGACATTCTCGGAAATAAATCCTTAGCGTCAAGTTCAAACAGTGGCATGGCAAAACAGAAGTCACAGTACATTTTCCCCTGTCAAAGAAATTAACACCACCTAACAAAACAGTTTTGCAGTACCTCATCCTAAAAAACATTGTACATGTTGGTGATCCATCTAAAATCTCTCTTTATTTATGTCCACCCAGAATTTTTTATTGACCTTTACAATATATTTATATTTTCATGTATATTCCTCCACAACTGAAAAAATAGACGAAAACTCCTCCTCAATCATATACCCCAATGGCTTCGGGATGTGACCCTGCACTACAAGTTCCTTAACTTGAAACCTATTTTCGAGAATCCGAATGTATATAAATTTCATAGCTATAGCTAGCAGGCAGTGTGCTGACAGAAACTGTCAAAAAATTATCTTAAAAAGTGGTTAAAAAACGCTACTAAAGAAAATATAGTTTCCTGATCTGGACGTGGATTCCTGCCTTCGCAACATCATCAAGAAGGGTTTGAGTGGAAGAACATCTGGTTATTGTGAACTCCGTCTGTGCTTCTTTCGGTCAAAATATTACGTATGATTTTTGTAATTAATTTGTTTTTATATGTATTTTTAAAGAAAGAAGACTAAAGATCTAAATAAACAAATACAATTTTGATAATATATTACCATACAATTCATTTAATTCCAACGTGTTATCTCTCCCATTTGAGATGGATAACACGTGTTTTAAAGGTCAATGTGACTTGAATGTCATTAAAACTTGCAGATCATTAGAATGTCAATGTCACTTGAAACTCAAAGTCGTCCAAATGCCAAGGTTATTTGGAAGTCAAGGTCATTTGAAGGTCAAAGGCATTCAATGTTAAGATCAATGACCCCTCTGACCTTGAACTAGCCGATTCTAGAACCACCTCACGAGCCTTAAGGTGGTTGGTTTCCCGTACTCTGACCAGATCGTTATTTATGTTTAAGAGAAAAATCTCCAGAATGGATTTTTTCGACCCAATTCTGGAACATACGCTCCGTTAAGCATCATCGTCATAAACTTCATATATCTTTTAGTGAGCTTGAGTAGCTTTCTTTCCTTTGCAGAGAAAAAAAAAACTAAAATATGGGAAAAAGTTTGTTTCTTCCATCTATTTAAAGAATGTCTCACAACTAACAGCAATAAAATAATCATGTATACCTGCTTCTAAAGAATGTGACTGATATCGAATGATACACCACTAACTCGTGTCATTCATAAAAATAAAGAAAGGTTATATATGAGTGATTATAGAAATTACTTAGTTGCCAATCCAATATATCTTCGTTTTCCTCCGATCCTAAAAAACTCATCGTCTTAGACCGGAGCCGTCAGCAACGCCAATTTTGATAAAGTCCTCGCTGTACCAAGGAAGGCAAAGAGCAACTTGGCTTGGACGGCGTTTACATAATCATGATAAAAAATTAGGTAAGTCAACGGTTATCATCAAATCATATAGACATATTTCTCTCCACAACGTCAACAGGTGCTGATGAAAATAAATCATCAACTTCAAAGAAAAAGAAGAAGGGAGATAATGGAGAAAGCAATGTTCATACAGAAGTGAATGGAATCAACAAAGAGACTTAAGATAAAGAAAATGTAAATGATAGAGAAGTTGAATGATACTATGGAAGTAGATGATGGTAATAAAATGACTGATAATGATTTTTCATTTCAGGATGCGATAATAATTATAATGACGAAGAAAAAATAAAGTTCTAAACGTTTACCTGAAACAAATTCAACAAAAAACTCCACAAACAGCATTATTCCAGACCACCACTAAGGTTTTCGTAGCACTAGAAGCACCTCTGAATCAAGCCATCCGCCTGCTCCACGGTGCGATACAAAGCACTAACCGAGACTACGACTTTTATGGCGTACTGCTTGACTTCCAGAGCGCCCTTAACACCTTATGGCATAATAGACTCATCTCCAATTCCCAGCATGCCTAATATAAGTAATCACCGTGTTCCGAGTTCCTTTTCTGAATACAATCCTCTTTTTGCTGCACCAGCCGATCGAATGTATTTACTTACTTGCTTAATAAAATACTGACAAAGTATATAGTTTCAAAAACGTTTATATTATTTTTGAAACCATATACTGTGTCAATATTTTATTAAATGATATGGAGTTTCAACAAGTAACAGTCTCATCAATCCAGTAATTACTTGCTAGGCCTTCTTTGGGGATTTATACTGAGCCCTAATCTTTTTAGCAACAACGTAGCAGACATCCCCATTCCTATATAGTATAAGCAGACAAAGATTACCCATCCACCAATACAGCGATGACACTGCCTTCTGGACAACGAACCTATCTTCCAAACTTGTTACAACCAATACAACAAACGCCGGTCTGCCTGGCTTTCGTTTTGGCGGCTAAAAATTAACCATAAAAAGATGCAATAAATATGCATCCGTAAATGCTTCCGAAAATGTGAACTGTCTCCACTTTTATTTGGGGTAAACAAGTACATTCAGTCATAAGCCTAACATACATATCATAGATTTCAATTCCGAGATACGCTAAACTAATTAACCACAATCCAACAAATATACGAGGCGCGCAGATCTCATCTTCGATTTATAGGTGCCCTAACAACCAGCATAAGTAGATGCCATTCGTATACATTAATACACACTTATAAAGCTTTTATCCGTCCTGTTTCAGAATACCAAGCCCCAATTCTGATCGCCGCTATAGTTCATTTGAGTAACAGTATTGCCTCCATGGAGCGCAGAATTCTCCGCAGATGCCTAAGCTTACATAACTCCAATACGTGGCTGGATTTCAACCCATCGTAGACCTTATTTCAACCAGAGACCATAGGATTACCTCTCGAGCCTTTGGTCTAAACAATGAAACCAGCAGACTCTTACGTGAAGTTATACCTCGTACATACTAGAAAGAAGATCCGTGATTTGACCTTAAGTCTCCTCCAAGCCGCCAATAACCTCCCTGCTGACGCTGCCAGTGTCTTAGCTGAAGCCTCGAATGCCCTTTGCTAAACTATCGCTCTTGCTTTCTTCTATCCTATATGCCCCTCTCACTCTCTATCTTCCTCTAGCCCTTTTATTCTTGTCATCTACTTCATATTATATGTAAATACTAACTAGTCATGAATCATAAAGTACTAACACTCAAATCAATAAATCATTTTTGCCTTGACTTTATTTGGATTCGTTTTCCTGTCTTCAACTGCGCTACGCTGAGAATGATCTAAAATAAAACGAAACCAGTCGGTGGCTGTTGTTAACAGTTAAACAATAATTCATATTTATTTAGTTGTCTGATACATTGTGATACATTTAATTGAAAATGAACATACATTTGACGAGGATGAACATTTGGGTACTCTATTTCGCCGAAAATGAGACCAAAATTAATAAAACTAGTCTAACAGAACGGTTGAAAATGTATTTTAAGTTACGACTGAAACACAGATAAGTAGTACGAAATACAATGTATAAACAGTGTTTTAAAATAAGTGTGACACCAACTTATGTGTAAGTGAAAATTAAGAGCTGTTAAAAAGCAGTTAAGGAAATCATACAAAAGCAGTTGACTAAGGAAGAAAAGTTTTCGTTCCACCAGAGAGTAATCCTCTTACAGTATATTGAAATTTTACATGCCGAGTTAGCATTTAATCTATATGCATAAGAATTAGACATGATAGATGACGAAGTTCGAAGCAGAGCTTCGTAACACAATTAGGATCCAAAAGCTAAAATTCTCGCAACTTGTATCTATGATAAGACCATACATAAATAACACATTCAATTCAATTAATCCAAAATTTGATTAACGAGTGAAGAAACATATTTGTTAGAATTATATAATATTCGCCACACTTTAATTGTCATAACTTTAACCTCAATGGTAGAAAGAGAAGTCGCTGATTTCGTTTATCGTCTCTAATATTTATCGAAATTTCCTACCAAGGATATATGCTCTCTCGGTATCATGAAAAATGAACGGTTTGAGTGGAAGAACACTTTATGATTGTGAACTTCGCCCATGCTTCTTTCGCACAAACTTTGAAGTGCGTTTTTTTTTAACTTGATTTGCTGTATATATAATTTTTAAGAAAGGTCTCCAGAGATGTATAAATAAATAAAAGGCGTTTTTTTCTGTCAAATTATTTTAAAATAGAATTATTGATTCTTCGATACCAATTGTTATCAAGAAACAGAAGGACTGGCAATAAGTTCATCCTTAAATACATTGTTTGTAGAAATCTGGTTAACCCAACAATACAACAAATATTATTTTTAATTCTGAAATGAGCAAAACAATATATTGGTTTATTGGTATAGAATGTAGATGATGTAATAGCAAGCTTTGTAGGATCAGATAGACAAATCATTTTATTAACTTTACGAATTCAAAATATTTGATTCTGAACTTAAGTATAAAGAAAGCCTATATATATATACAACATCTTTTTAACAGACAAAAAAAATACAGATAAGACAAATATAATACATTTATGATGATATGAGTGTTAGGAGGTTAGTCTGTTAAATGGCTATCGACTTTGCCCTTGTCAATGTGTTACGTCAGTCTGTGTCTGATGATGATGATGGATGATGTGATGAATTCGAAAGTAGTAATTGGAGGGGTTTTGAATTTTGGGATTAGGTTAGGATGTCTGCATAAGCAGTAGAGGGTAAGGATGTGATGGTTGAAGGGATTTCTGGAAAATTTTTCACTTAAGTATAGAAGGCGTTCCTTGAAG
Organism: Ontholestes murinus; assembly: GCA_963969525.1. Classification (NCBI taxonomy): domain Eukaryota; kingdom Metazoa; phylum Arthropoda; class Insecta; order Coleoptera; family Staphylinidae; genus Ontholestes; species Ontholestes murinus. The sequence goes on from OZ018398.1 coordinate 30,427,614, forward strand.
GGGGTAATAGAGGTAGAGTCATATAGGAGTTGGTTAGAGGGATTGTGTAGAGGATTACTGGGGTGGCGGATTTTGGTTAAATTTCTTAGGGAGGATCGCTCGCTAACTTGGATATTGTGGATAGTAGGATTGCAGGAGTTGGAGAAAAGGACATTACCATAGTCGAGTAGAGGATAGCATATCATTTTATATATTTTAACCGCTGTTTTTATGGATATACCGTTCTTTTTGTAAGTTAAGTTTCTGATTTTTGTTTTGTTTGAAGCTGTGTGGTGTTTGAAATTGACTTTTCGATCTATGGTAATGCCTATTAGAAAGCCTATTTTTATAGATTTATTAATTATAAATCAGCAGAATCTTATTAAAAACAAATAAAAATAATACAAAATCTAGTAGTAAAGAAAAATTACAGCATTAAATTTGATGAAAAATCAACAATACAAAAAATAAAAACTACGTAACTTATAGAAAAGAAATAGAACAAGTTATTAACATTATTTGGAGCTTTGGAGTAACAATTTACGACTTAAACAAACGCAATACAAATATTTAATTTAAAGTTTTTACTAAAACATAAAATAACATTTACAATTCAAAACATCTCAACGATACATTAAATAAGTCAGATATTTTTAAATGTACTTGCGTATAGATATGTCACTTTGGGGAAAAATTTAACACTAGATCAAAATCTTTCAATATATTATTGCAATCGGACACAGATTTGTACTTCAGTTAAGTAATTATGGCAAAAAAGGACCTAAATGAACTTAGTAAAACTACGTTTTTTCGGCTACCTAACGAACAGAAAGATTTAAACTGAATTGAAAAATTCACTAATATCATTTCGTATTCAGAAACCTCAAAAAAAAAAAAAAAATTCACTAATATCATTTCGTATTCAGAAACCTAATTGCATCATCAGTTTTATAAATTATTTTATATAATTAATAATTTACACATTGTTCAGTTTAATTCCTACATTTTGGTTTAGCCATTTTGTATATGCACTTGAAAACTAGGGGTATCAAGTTCAGTTTGATTTTTGTAAGTTACGTGAAGATAAACTTGATTGATTAAAAAAGTTCTAAAAACCTTTCTTCACAATTTTATTTAAATTCACAGATATTTCGTATACAAAGTGACCATTATCAATGTTTTAATACAGTATTAAAGCATTGATAATAACTTTGTGTCCCAAATATATATCTGTGAATTTAAATAAAATTGTGGAGAAAGGTTTTTAGTATAGTTCAATTTAATTTATAATTTCGAGGATTTGTCCCCCTTTTAAGTTTTAACAATTTTTATTTTGAAATCGTAACAGAAACACTTAAAAAATCTAGATATATTAAGTTATTGACAAATGATTTTGTAATATGTTTTACTTTTTGGGCTGTAGCCTCACTGTGAAAATTACAATTCTAATAGTTTGAATTCGTCATTTTAATGTTCTTTAATTTTGACTTTGGATGCGTACCCAGAAACCCTAAAAAACTCAAATGTAACCAGTTTTTAAGTTATTTTTATAAAATATTTTCTTATGGTGATGAACTTTTCGACTTTTAATAATAACAATAAGAATTTTTATTCCATAAACTCTATGACAATATTACATAGAGTATGACACTATCGAATGCGTCCAAAATGAACAAAGCCAAAAGAAAATAATACTTTACAAATAATAGTATTAACTCAAATATATAATGTAATATCAAAATCAAAAGTAAAAGTTTTTTATTGTGTCAATTATGTTACAGAATAATTTATCTAATAAGTACATTTTTAATTTTTACCTAAAAGCCCCAGTCGTAGTCGATTTGATATCATCTAGGAATTTATTGAACAACTTCGGTCCAGGTATATTAGGTGAATACTTTTAATATTTAAGGGGCTAATTTATATACAGAAACCTTCCTTATAACGTGTGTTATAAATATGTAACTCGCCATTTTTAGGAACAAACGCTTATTGTTATAAGTGTACAAAATGAGTTCCTTCATAACTAAGCAAAGAAAAGGTGAATATAAAATTCACGAAAATACGGCCTACATGATTTACTCTATGCAATTCTCGCCATTGCTCTGATGACACATTTTTGGGCCGTAAATATAGAATGCCAATGGCCTGAAATGTCCCAAAATCATATACCTTATACCAGACCCGAGTGAGCATTCGAATAATATACTTGTATTAATTGTTGTATACTCAAAATATTTCTTAAACCTTCATTTGATATGATGTTTTGTTCAAATTCTGTACAATTTTAATGCACTGATCTTTACAATCTAAAAATTTTACGGTACTAGTTGGACAAATTTTTGTATTATTCGCTGCAAGATTTACGAGTGAATTTCTTTCTTCACTGTGAAAATTTATGGAATTCATATTTCATGGTATGAACAACACAAAACTAGTATGTATCAAGTTTGTGTACAATTGGATACATGTTTTCGTATGATGACAAACTTTCTGAGCTTTTGTATTAGTCAATTAATTAAAATCCAGCAATTTTTGCAATTTTAATTTTGGATTCCGTTCCAGAAACTGCGAAAAATAGAAGTAACAAGTTTTGTGAAATTTGACAATTTTTTTTTTGAAATTTAGTATCAGCTTCGTATCCAGCAATCCCATAAAACTGGATGTATTAAGTTTTACTGTAATTTTATTTATATGGTCTTAAATAATGGAAAATTCTTCTTGTAGCTTACTGTGCAAATTTTAATTTCACTATTTTGGATTTGGAATTTTTGTTGTTTTCCAAATTTGACCTCTGATTTGTATTCAGAAACCTCAATTCAAGTGATGGTGCAATGTGATAAATAATTTAGTATAATTAGTGATTTTAAATTTCTACCTCTCTAAGGAAAATCAAATCACATTTTGGATTCGGAATTTATTTTGTTTGAATTTTGACCTCCGTTTCGAACCTAGAAACTCTGGGATATTGATAGCATCTAATAACATACGCTCCTATCAATTATAGCATGGCATTCAAGTATCGTGCTTAGAGTGATACTAAATGTGCATTTGCGATCAAAACTTTTTTACGAAAACAATGATTGTGTAGGAAATTTAGCCATCATTTAAAATTAACTTAGAAATAAAACTTGAACACGTAATTTTAATAATGAAAAAAAAAATCTCCAGGCTATATTCCAATGGTTTTTAGATAAGAAGAGATGCAGTCAAGGGAAGTCATCATTGTAATTAACTAGTAAGTTGTCACCTTAAACCTTAAATTATAAATTTTATTAAAAATATCTTTTATTTATTTAGAATGTACAGAAGACCACATACTTGTAAAATTATGCTGGGTGTATCAGTGAAATGGTTGAAAACAGTCAAGAGAGTTAGAGGGAGATAAAAAAAGTATAGTAAAAATAATCAAAAAAGCCTTCTTCTTGCTTACTATGCTTCAGAGCCAGAACTATTTATAAATCAATAAGAATTCGGGTAATAATCATTTATAATTTCTTAGACTATTGTCAGATGATGTGTTAATGCCAGCTTCTTTAGAATTTCTTAGGAATTAATTTGTCAAGTAAAAAAGCACACTAAGCTAAAAAAATATTCCTTAGTGGCTAAAAATTATTTATATTGAATATTTCTAATTGATTCTAAACTTTTTTTAAAACTATTTCCATTAGTAAACCAACGCCTCTTAATTAAACCAGAAATAAATATTAAAATTAAATAATTATTTGCTTAAAGATTTGTTATTGAGGGCTAGAGAAAATCTCTTTGAGAGTATCATATTTGTTCTACTTATGAATGTATGCCATATATGTGTGTGTATACATATCTAAATTAGAAGAAATAAATCTATTGAAAATTTTCATCACTGTGTTAAATAATTGCCCTTAGGCAATAAATCATAATGTTGATGAAATATAATAATTTTCTTTTACATAGGCTAAATTTTAATTTAACCGTATATAATTCCGAACTCTAAATTCGGATTTTTTCGCTCGAAACATTTCACGGTTATTAAACGATTTACGATAAGATTTTGCTTAATGATAAGAATCATTTCTGGTACGATATGATTCCAGCCATCAGAATTGCAAATGCAAACAGGAAGCAGACGTGCAATTTGGAAGGCTATCGCATCCCGAGATCGGCCCGACATATTAACCCATTATTAGGTCGAACATAACCATCACCCGATACGCTTTTTCTGCCGAAATTCCATACAATTACAAAGCTCACGCATTGCTTTGCATATTTTAGACTTTATTTTTTCGAGAAAAAGAATTACATTCCGCGGCGAGCGCTCGCGGATTTAAATAAAAATTTTCGTCGGTATATCTATGCAAATGAACTAATTGAATGTAACAATTCACGTGTGTAATAAAAGGTAACGAGTTTAAGGATATGAAAACAGTTTCGGGACACGTGTTCCAGTATAAAACAAGAAACGCACTCGGATCTATTCAAATCTGGTTTGCCCGAATTCTGTCCAGGCTCTGGGCGTAGCTGGAGGAGCTGAGGTGAAGACTCGTGGTGGACTTTCTGGGTCGCTAGCTGGCGATGGTGGAAGGTGTTTTTCGGTCTCTGGGAGTTTGTTAATTCGTAAAACGCGTACTGTCTTTTAGTGATGTTTATCAGCCGTGCGCACTTGAATAGAATATAAATGCAAATGGACGACACAATTGTACCTTTGTGTGGATACTGGCGGTGAAATAATGAACAATTATAACTATACGTTGCGAGGAATTGTGAATGGGCTCTCGTTATCGCGGATGTTCTCGTCTCCTCTTTTCCAGTCCACCGACTTTTAATTCACGACAGGACGACGTTCCTTAACCCTTACCCCCTTGATTATCCCAAATTATCTCAAGCATTCATCTCTTGTCGTCGACCGACTACTCTTAACGTACGACCCTTCCGTTCTGAATGCATATGTATGCATATTCCTTCTGTGCCTTGTCTCCGTTTATTTGAAACAACGAAAGCAAACGCGTCATATGCAAATTGCGCCGGCCGTACGAATTGGGTATATCAAAATACGAATGGTCATTTGAATATTGTAATTGTGTTAATCATGGCTATAAATCTACTAGGTTTATAAATGAAACCTTTATTTCAATCAATGTTTTGGCGTCACCATATAAATGATGGCCACCTAGGTAGGTAGAGATTACCAAATATAATTGCAAGCTGTTTTCGATTTTGGCAATAAATTAATGCAAATTGTATGCAAAAATAGATGAAACGTGTATTCAAAAATGCATATACAGGTATAATGATGGTATTATTTAATATATGTAAGAAGTTCAAAAACTCAAACGTTGCCTAATATATCTAATAATCCAATATACAATACAATATTATAGAAACATTTTTTTTAATACTAAGAGTTATTATGTGTAAGATTTTCTTTCAAATCTTAATTTTATACCTACATTTATAAAATAAAATTAACTAATAATTAGTTATTTTTCTACGACGTAAATGATTTATGTATTTTTATTAAATACTTTAAGCCTCAAATAAACTTTTAAAACAATTTGTTTGTTTAATAATGCTTAATCTTCTAGATGTTAAATTATAGAAGTAAATTTTAATTGTTGCATTTTTGTATCACCATTATTTTTGTTGTTTCTAGTTGGTATTACTTGAATGTCATAGATCTGATTAAAAAAAAATTGTAATTTTTCTTTCAAGTGTTTACATTACTTGCTGCTATCTGAAAAATTTAAATTTGATATAAATTTTATGAATAAGAACAGGTATAAGTAATCTCTAATTAATTTACCTTTCGGAGCGTCCACATTAATATGACAATAAAATATTTCCTCTCTATTATTTTGGGTTTTTTTGGATTTCTATTGTAAATCTGCTGTTTTGCCATTAATTAAAAGAATGTTTTGACTCCAATAATTTCGATCTATAAGGCTCGCACCATTAGCAAGGCTATGAAATTTAGGCAATGGCATTTTAAACTCGAAACTGAAACTACTAGAATGCAAGATCGAATTTTAGGACTCGCACCATTTAGATTCTTTATATAATAAAAAATATAAATTTTGAATTATGTACATGTTAAAATTGTTAATTAAGTTTGGTTGACTATCCAAGAACATTTGCAGAAGATTGGCAAACTAAAAGGAAAGAGTTTTGAATCCGATATATTGGGTAAAAATAAACATTAGCTTGGTGATTCTGAAATTTTTCATTTTCATAGCTATTTCTGTTGATTTAATTGTTAGTTTAAACAATTCAATCAAGATTTCACTTTCTTTACCACATAGTGTTTGCAATTACAAGGTGGGTGGGTGTCCACTATCCTACCCTCCAGCCTATAAATCATACGCAATAAACAATGAAAATTAATTTTAAACAGTTATTAATATTATTTTATGTGAATATAAACATTTTAATTATTGGTTATTTTTTCAATACAACGTTTACACAGAGTGAGATAAAGATCTTTATCTCCTTCATTGGCCATCGACCTATCAGCACTTGTTGACATATTTTGTATAGGGTTTTTTAATAATTTCGAGAGGTAAATTGCTATAATTTTTACAAAATTAAAAAAAGATAGACCAAGAAAGTGAAGTCTAAGAGGAGACGAGAATATTTTGGTTAATGGGAAGAATGTTTCCATTGGCATTGCTCTTGGATATCCGAGTTATATATTTACCATCTTCTCATGTTCCGTAAATTCATCACAAAGTATGACGAAATTAGAATAAACGCTGACGATTTGAAAGATAGATATTATAAGTATGCCGTTGAACCAAAATGGTTCAATCTCACGTTGAGAGACAGTCGCATCTTGTACTTGGTTAAATGGAATTGTTTACGATCAGGCCACCTGGGAGAAATATTTCGATTAGATACAAGGGGTGAAACAAGCTGTAGAATAGTATCTGGAGCAGTTCACTGCAGTGACAAATTTGGTAAGAAGGGCAAGAAAGGAAAAGGAAAGAGGTAAAAAAATATTGACGATGAACCGCCGCCAGAAAAGCCAACCACTGACCTAAAGAAGAAGTATGATAAGCAACCAAATTTCTTCAACGAAATGGGCATGCATTCCTATCAATTGGAAGGCTTGAATTGGCTCCGGTACTCCTGGAGCCAGTGCATCGACACCATCCCCGCAAACGATATAGGTCTCGGTTAAACTATACAAATCTTCTTGTACTTCCTTAAAAAAGAAGGCCACTGCAAAGGGTCGTTACTCGTCAGCGCCCCCCTCGCCGCCATCATCAATTTGGAGAGAGTTTGAGCACTGGGAAAATATTAGCGGAGAAAAGTTTGAAAATTTATATGCAAATTAGTATAAATACATATTTTACTTAGTTAAAAAATGATTTTTATCAACCAAGCAAAGAAATTCTGCGTTCTTGATAAAAAAAACTATTCATTTGGTTTAATTAATTACCTTATTGTAGATTTAGATGAAGATATATACCAAAATAGCTCTAATTTAATAGGAAATTAGAAAAACGTTTAATTATTGTTTTCCTGCCACAAGGTTTTGGTCGTAGACGATGACAAAAATGTAACAATAGTTAAACATATTTGTATCTTCAAATCAAGATCAATTAAATAACGAAATTCACTAAAAATTACTATAGTTCTCTAGCTTTCCAATCTTGTGGATTTTCATTTTCTTCGGTCAATTTTGGTAATAGCGTCATAACAGTTACTTCTAGAGTGAAAAAGTAACTTAGATTATATAAATATTTATATAGGGGCAGAATCTTCTTATAATAGAATTTTAGGTAATTCTAGATAAATTAATACAACATTGCATATCTTGGTTTTTGAATTTCTTTTTTGTAAGAACTAGGTCCTACTTAATATTTTCAGGGACGTTATTCTTATGCTAGTATATTTTTCGTATAATATTGTCAAAGATTATAACATTATTCTTTGTAGGGATACATATTTGTGTAAAATGAAATATGAATATAAATATAAAATATAAATATAAATATTTAGTGCCAAATAAGCTATTTTTAAAAATCTCCATATTTAAAGTTTTTTTCCTTTTAAAATTAATTATGTCGTGTGCAGATGGAATATTCAGAGACCCAGAAATTCTGGAGTTAATAATAGCAATCACAGTAATTTAATCCAAAACGGTACAGACTGGCTCCAAAGGAATCCCATTCCTGACGACTAACGATGGATGCACAAACCGCAACTCAGACCCCATTATCGAAGTAAACGATACCCTTCAGTTGGAGATTGCCATCACAAAATTTTTTGACTTCATCAAATTTAACCTGTGCGTGATCACCACGATTACATCGGAATTGTGATAAATATCGGGGATCTTTAGCATTGTACACAGAAAGTATGCCCAGGTCTTTATTTCACTGCCTAATGGAAATGGTGTGAAGCTTAGCATTGCCGCAAAAGATAAGCGGTTGGCTGTCAAGTCCCCTTCATTCAACTGTGTTGAATGGTATATCATTTACAATAAAAATCTAAAAGTTGACTATTTTACTTGTGAAACCAAAATACAATCAATCCTTGCCGTAATTTTTATTGTTAAATCATTTCAGCTCTTAGAGGACTATTTTTTTTTACTATGTTGAGGAAATTTAACTACTGAGCGCATTATTTCTGAAAAATCACTTTTATAGCAACCCTTAAACAGGATATTTAAGTTATTTTTATATCTTTTAACAATGAGGTCAAATTAAAAAGATTTCTTTACTTAAATAATAAGAATCTTTTCTTTTATTCTTCTTCTTTTCATTTTGAATGCAAACTTATTACAAGTAGTTTCAGAGGTTTATATTTTGTAGATAATTTTTTGTTCAGTACCAATAATTCATTTATTGTTTTGGTTAATAGTTTTTGGCTTATAGTAGTTTCCTTGACACTCAAATTATCTATTAGCTAATTTTTTTGACTTTCTGGAATATGAGTTTGGGACATTACTTAAGTTTTGTCTTTAAAAATTGCCACAAACAAAATGAAAATATTTTATTAATTGTAGAGATTTGTTTTCAGAAGTATATAATTTAACTATTACTTTAAGTGTAATATCAATCAAAGATATGAATTACTTTATTTACTTAAAAATCAATTTTTATTACTGAAACAGTAACATACTTTTTTAAACTGTATTTTATTTCTGTATTTTAGATATAAGCCAACCCCTCACTAGAACCATAAAAATCCTTAAAACTGCATGGAAGAAACTTTGTTATATTTCTTACACTTAAAATACAAAAGAATACCTAAAAGATATACGACATGCTTCTGTCTTTGCAAAGAAAGAATATGCAGAAACACGTATCATTTTAAATAATGGCTTTTCCGTTTATGTATGTTAACTGCATTGCATTGTCATGCTAAATCGGGCTTACTATAGAAAACTGGAGTTACGCATTGATAATAGTGTCTTAATTATAGGGAAAGATGAAAAAGTTCATCAATAATTTAAAAAATATTGACTACGGTGAAATAAATCTAATTGACAAGTATATACAAGATTCATCAAAAGCATCCATGTTAATAATAATATGCGATAATATATGATAAGTACTTTACTTCAATTGCAAAGACAAAAATATTTGGTTTACATTGACCAAAATTATTCTAGCAGTATTAGGTAACACAAGAGCAAATTAGTTTAGTTTCTAAAACGCTAGGAAGAAATAAAATTTATTATTAGCTATAACTTGGGTTCCAATATTTATATGTAGGTAGTATTTCCAAATTTACCATTTTTTTACCAAACAAGTACCTAAGGATCAATTCTCAATTCTTCTTAAAGTAGTTGGAGATTTATTCTATTGACAGTAAAATTTTACCTCCCATTAGTTTCTATTTGCTTTTTGCATTATAAAACACAGATTGCCATAAAGTATAAATACTTAACTAAAGCCTATAAAATTCTGAGAAAGAAGAAATTGTATATCGCTCCTAGAAAAAAAATCTCAGCAGCTAATATACTGGTAAGAGCAATTTAAGTTTGCAATTTGAAGGAATGATTATGTTGCTAATAATTTTCTATATGACTTTGATAAAAAAGAAACTTTTTGCTATTTAGAAGAATCACTAATTCTAATGAGATATAAGGTTAAGCTTTACCCTAAATTCATATATTAGTTAAAAAATATTGAAAAGTATCTGAAATCATATCAGTTCCGACTAATAGATGTCTACACTTGTATTTTTAACCAACTATCTTCAGTCCAATCATCTAACCTAAATACCAATTTACATGTTACCCTTAATTAAATTGTAATTAAAACAGTAATTGAATCGATTCAGGAGTCACCGTAAAGCAGTGGTCGAAAGATGGAAAAGCAAACCAAGAAGTGTAGCAAAGTTTTGCTGTTTTACATCAGAAGAGAGAACGCAACGCAAGCCCATAAAAAGTAATGTACTTTGTACGGTAAAGATTGATTAATAGAACGCCATTACCATTTAACAAAGCACATACATGCCGGTGACAAGCTCTTGAAAAACAATAAATATCACCCATTTCTGGCCTATAGATAATGGTTAGTTTAACACAAGGTCGGTGAATAAGCTGTAAGATCATGATGTTTTTTCGGTTATCGAAAAAAAAAATCCATAGCTTACAATACATAACTGAATTAAATTATTTCTTTCTATTAAAAATCTCATTTGATTATTATAGTAAAAAACAGAAATGACTTAAGACTCAACCCAATATCTTGACAGCGTAAAAATTTGTTTAGATTCGGCAGCTAAACCCAAGGATTTTTGTATTCGTTCGTTCATTCGAATTATCTAGAAAATTAGCGACTCAAGATAGTTAACAGTTTAAGAATGAATACCGTTTATAATCAAGAACAATTTTGAATGTTTAGAATTAAAAATCAAGAGGTAGTACTAACGATTGACTATCAATCATGTGATCCTTCTACTAGGTTATTTGTGCATTCATGTGTGTGAAAATATGTTTGTTACTTTAAAGGATCGCTCGATCGATGTAATAAAGGCAAGTGTTTTGAGTAGATACAAAGTGATTATAAAACATGAATATAAAATTCGTATGCAGAAATAATACAAAAATAGTTGCACTTCGCTAAGTCAATTAAATAGCCCAAAAAAAATGGTCCTAAAACTATTTCACTCGTAGTAGGTACAAAACAACAAATCAGACTTTTGGTTTTCTTTAAAGATTATTTCACATGTTTACAGTACTACAAAAACCCAAGGGATATTATTGGTGATAAGATTAATTTCTAAATCAAGAAGGAGCTATTATAACTGTGTAATGAAGATAATAGTTGCGATCGTAGTCCGTGGTAATCCATACTTACACTGAATTGAAAAAAAACACTATCACTAAAATATAGTGAATTTTTCAATTCAGTGTAAGAATGGCATAACGTTTATTCTGCCAAATGATACCAATATTCTGTAACCACTGGATTTTTTTATGCATATGCCCAATGAATTACATAAAGGATTGAAAGAGGTACATGCGTAAAGAAAAGTCTGAAGAATTTTTTTTTATTCAAAGGATCAATGCGTTAAAAACATCAACTAGCCCAAACGAGTTAGCTGATTAGAAATTTTACCAATTTTTAAATATTTCTACGCCTTGCCTTTTAATCAAACAAACTGTATATTACTGTAATGTGTAATGTGTATTAGTGTATTAGAGGATTTCTTTGTGGTCTAAAAAGGCCATAAAGTTATATTAAGTACCTTACAAGGAAGTACCTATACATATTGGGAGAAGAAAACAACAATAAACAACCTTAAAAGCTTCATGTATTCTTTTACTTCTCTTTTTAATATTAACATATTGTAGGTTCCAGTACGATCCACATCAAATGGCCTTGCGGAGACATAATGATTCTTTTTCTTTTCTTAATGTTGTTTGTTAGATAATCATGATAACCTTATTAATTGACTAATACATAATGTAAAGCTTTTGCCAATGTTATCCAAAAAATTCTGCAACTTTGATACGGATAGGTTTCTTGGACAAATTTTGTTACTTGGATGAATTCCGAATTGGTTTATTGAAAGCAAATCCATGTTTGTTTATATGAAGGCGACTCTGTTTTATACCTTTTTAAAGTATATACCTTGTGTAAGTGTAAATGATAAAAGAGATTATTGCGCTCATGTGGAATTCAAAAAAGCTAAGAAGGCATATGCGATAAAGTAGAACTGCTGCAAAGGATGCACGATGAATAAAATACTCACAACAAATCAGAGAACAAACACAAAAGAAACAGCATATCTACTCTGGCAAACAACGAATGACGAATAATATCACAGACAGATTAATAAAGACAGAATTAGAAACTCGGAGAAATTTTTTAAGGACAACAGGCGCACTTTACAGACTCTAACAGCGAAAAACTGTCCGTGCATCCCCAACTGAAGTAGAAAAAGCTATAAGTCAGACTAAGAAGAACAAAGCCAATGTTCTCGACAAAATATTAAATAGGTGGCTCAAATAATTGAACAATGACAACATAAAAGAACTAATAGAGCTTTTGAATCAGATATATGATACAGAACACATTCAACTTTCCTTCTTCTTCCAAAAAAGTTAAATGTTAAGATGTGTAAAGCATTACTGGCTTATTAGCTTGATGAACCATTGTCTCGAGTTATTAATCGAAACCAGGAAAGCATTATTCTCGATGCTAATGCTACTATATCGATTCCGGGAGGTTAGAAGGCCGGTGCATATATGCTTTATTGACTTCGAGAAAGCTTCTAACCGGGTCCAACACTCCAAGCTACTTACAACGATGCAAAAAATCCAGCTAGATGACAAAGTTATCCGATATGTTGGAACCAATCATCCTGTATCAGTGCGAGCAACATTTCTAAACCAATTAATATCAAACAAGGTTATGTGCTCTTGCTCATACTAGTTAATATGTATTCAGAAAACAATTTCAAAAAAGCATTAGAAGACCAAAATGAAATTGCAACAGGAGGATAAAATATCAATAATATCCGCTTCGAAGAAGATACTGCCATTTTAGCATAATTTACTAATTAACTTCAAGAACTAGTATACTGAATAAAGAATGCCTATAAAGAGTGGGATTAACCATTATTGTTAAAAAAACAAATAAATGGTTATTAACAAAACGGACTCAGGCTCAACATTATTGAGATTAATTGGGAATCATATAGGAAGAGTTCAGAAATTTAAATATTTAGAATGCAAGATACATTAACAAAATTGAAGCTTTCAAAATGCAGATTTATTGAAGGCTGTTTCAAACAAACCCCGCAACAAAGAAATTCTCCACAGAATAGACCACAGCCGACTAATATTACAGATAATCAAACGCCAAAAACTGGTATCTACGGACTGATCTCCTACACATGGCACATGGCCAAAAGAGCTTTAGAATAATCACAAACATGACAGTCGCCAATGTTCTCGAGGGAGCATAGCACTTAAGGAAGAAGAAAGCTACTCTTTTTCTATAACATTTTATAAGAGTTATATGAGAAAATATTTATTCGGACCAAAAAGATAGGGTGAATTTAATGCGTCTTCTATGATATTTGATTGTATCGTAAATTCTGGCAAGCAGAAGAAGACTAAAAGTTTTCTCTACAATCTTTAGTATCAATATTTGTCTTTATTTCAAACCTAATTTTTATATTATGACTTTTAATACCTAAAATGATTTAAAAGTTATATACAACCTCAATATCTTTAAAAATCTTGATAATTATTCAAAGGGGGCAATGAAGAAAGGTCAAATCCAAGAAGATAGCCAAGTGCCTATGTGATATTCTTTGAGTGTAGCTTCTAAAATGTAATGGGCAAATCATTGAAAAGAATGATCACATTAGTATTTCCTAAAACAAGAGTTCTTAATAGACATATAACTCTTTTAGGTCTAATAATGCCATAGAAAGATTTTTATGTACTCTTAAGGAAATGGTCTCTATATAGTTAGATTATTAGTTGAGTACCTGCTAGAATAGGTATTTAATTACGAAACCTATTTCAATATTTAATTAAATACAATTCGTAATCAATTTTCTTAGCCAATGTTGTATGTTATTAAATATATATTAAATAGAAACAGGAGGGTTTAAAAATACTGGAAACAAGTTAATGTTATAAAAATTAAATTATAGAGTACGTTATATAATAATTCTATTAAGAAGACGACCATCATAAAATAATATTTTCGTTTCGTGTTTAATTATCGCTAGCCGTTGATCAAACAACTCATTCCCACCATACAACTCCTGATTTATCTCTCTATGAACTACAGTTATTACTGACCAGAGGATGGGTTTTAATTAATTAGAACATAGAAACGCGTGGTAATTACTGACGTCAATGAATCAATTGTGCGCGCGAATTAGAAAACGTCATCCAGTTCAGTGACCCTCCTACAGACGCCCAATCGTAATTAATTATCATCAACAATGTAAATGATTGAGGTGTACGATTCCTGACAAAGGTCACGCATTAACGTTTTCTCTCTTTTCCCGATACATAATTTATTGTTGCGCGTATAAATATTCATCAATTAAACGAACAACTATTTCACTCATCTGCGACATGAAAAAAGCTAGAGTTGTCCGAATGTAAATTTTGATGGCATCGCGTAGGTTAAGTAGGTACATAATGAAAATTAGCATAAATTCCAGGCAGCCGAACCGAAATATCCGTAAATTGATTTTATTACGGTGAAATAAGAGTAATAAAGATTGAATAAGACAATAGACGCCCACGCGGTTTGGAAGGAGAAGAAGAAGAGAGTGGAGAAGAAGAAAGATCAGAAGAGCACAGGTGCGCTCGAGAGGGCCGTAGGTGTACTAAATAGTCGTTGGTTGGATTCAAATCCGTGCCTTTTTTTATTTCGTGTTGATCCTCATTGTGTCGGGACATTAGCTCTAGATGGTATCAGTTTCTAGTGGGCTTGATATTAATTTAATGCTTAGCCCGCGCGCAACCTCAACAATTCAAGAAGAATTGTCTTGCATTAAACAATATACCTTCTAGAGAATGTCATTATGTCGTTTTTCAAAAAGTTACGGTAACCCGCGGACGCGACAAATTTTACTTCTTGTGTGGCACGGCTCCTTTAACAATTTATCCGCGTCGTAAATTATTCCGAATTAAGACCTTCTATTCGAGATTTATTCGACATGCAAATTTCGCCAATTTTAATAAAGCCGCAAAACAAGATAATATCTATAAGTTTAAATTATAAATACTCGGGTGACGGGATAATATTTTTTACCAAACAAACACATTATTTTACCTTTCATATTTATATAATGATTTGGACTTCTATACATTATAATATTTTATGTTTTAGCAAAATTTAATTATATGTTCTTATTGACAATAAAAAAGAAGTACCAATATCAAAAGATTTTTATGCCCTGTAGAATATTTTGATCAACGTAAACACTAAACAAAAGCACATAGAACATTTTTAACTACTAAAATATAATATAATATATAAATATTTTAGAAAACATTACTAAAGTTTTGATGTTTAAAGGCCATTATTAAATGTCTATATATTCATTATTTTGTTTCACTTGATACTAACCTTTTAATATCATATATCCATAATCTAGAAGAACATGAGAAACTAGCAATAGAAGAGTGTCTCCTCCTCATCATCTTTCTACTATTCCTCAGAATATGATACAAAAATTATTCTATTTCAATTATTAATTCAAAGCCATGTATAAATAAAATAATTGTTATCAAATTATAAATGACTACACTTGAGTGAAGGACACTAACGCGTTTTAATTACAACCACAACAAATAAAGTTAAATTGGTGAAAGAAAACAAAGGCACAGACCAGCTTCAATCGAGAAAGCAAACAAAGCGAGATTGGTCTAATTACTGGGGCAATAATTGGTGCACTTGATACCCGAACACATAGCTCTCTAACGATGGCAGCGAGTTGTGCCTAATTGAACTTAATTAGTAATCAAGGCAGATTGGAAGTGCACTTGTACATGCAGGTACTTGCTTTGAACTCATTTTGTCATTCCCACAAGGGCACCGTTCCGAATGCCCCGGCATGAACGAGCGGGAAATTATGAATTCTGTTCCGCGGAATTTCGCGCCGATAAATAATGGCGGCGGGGCGGTCGAGATAAGTCAAAAAAAAATATTCAGAAAATGCGAATCCGCGTCCGGATTAACGATCTGTCGCCGGCCCTGAGGTCTACGCGACCAGGAAAAGAAATTGGATGCCGTTATGTGGATAATTGATTGGATGTAAAAATAAATTAGTCTTTTATGAGCGTTTTAATGGCGTCGATTAATTTATATTCGTTTCCAGCATGTGTTTATCGGGGGAATTCGGTTCGGAATTTTAAAACAAATTCACGCGTCTTTTTTTTTCGTATTCGGACAGGGCCAAACGAGTCCCGATTTGTACTTGGGCAATTCGTTAAATTTAAATTATACGAGATAAGTGCAGAATGATAATACGATATTGACATAAATTTCGTTTTGCTGTAAGGTTGATATAAAAGGAACAAAATTTTGCATCTTAAGTAGCTGTCAATCATACAAATAAATCTAAAGAGTAATAAGAAAACTTATACAGAAAATATTGAATTATCGCTTCCCTATCAAAAACAATCACGGACCGGTTTTTTCTATTTTAAATCTCATTAGCATAGCGTGGTTAAAGGCAAAGAAATGGAAGTTAAGTTATGTCAAAAAATGATTTATGGATTTAGGTGTATATAAGAGCAGGACAGGTAAATATAAGAGTGAAGCTATAGGTAATGCATCTATAATAACAGCTATATTTAGAAATGTTTATGTAGTGTATTAGCAGTTTGTGGTAAGTATTTATTAAGAGAGTATTTACACATATTTTTGAGTGACAAGAGAGAAAGATATAGATGAAACAAATAGAGGAAGATAGACATATCGAGAGAGAGGAAGGAAATAGTTAAAAAGTAGAGTAAAAGAAAAGAAGAGCGATAGTTTAGCGAAAAGCAATCGGGACTTCATCTAAGATTCTGACAGCGCTCGCAGGGAAGTTATCGACAGCTGAGAGGAGGTGTAAGGTCAGGTCAGGGATCTTCTTTCTACGACGGCGTGAGAAAGGTGGTAAACTTGACATAGGAGTCTGCTGGTGTCATTTGTTTATACGCAAGGGTCGGTTGGCAACCCTTTGTCCTTTGACCGTAATGCGGCCAAGGATGGTATAGGTTCTGGCCATGAAATGAAATGAAATATTGGTAACTTCGAAGACAGAATGGCCAGCCAAGCCTTCGGTAGAAAATTCTGCGCTCCATGGAGTCGATTGTGAATTGGGCCTTGGTATTCTGCAACATTGCATCCATCATCTTATAGTTGTATATTTGCTGGAACGAGATGAATAATTTAACGTAACTTGGAAGTGATCTAAGATATGTGGCGCTTGCGACAGATTTGAATTATTTACTTCAGATGTAGAGTGAAGATGGCTCACATTTTTCGGAAACATTTATAGAAGCAGATTGGTTGCATTCTATTGTGGTTAATTTTTAGCCGCCAGAATGAAGGAAAAGTTAGATATGTGGTTTGCATACTGGTTGTTATATAGGCTTCCTCTGTTTGTGCTGTATAGGATTTCTGTTACGTAGACTTAAAAAATAGGGCATAGTACAATGCGAGAGGGGCGATCCTTGCTGAAACAGCGGCGGCCCAAAGGTGGACCATAGGTAACAAGGGGACGGAGCCGACTTTCGTGAGGGGTCAAGCCCGATCGGTTATTGACATTACAATGTCCACTAGGGAGGCTGTCGAGGACTGGATGATCGACCAAGCCGAGACCCTGAACGACTACAGATACATCACGTATAGAGTTCACGGACAAATCGCCTCGGAAAGGGACACTGGTCCCGGATAAGTTCATATCTTCGTTCGGGGCAGCCATGGAAAGCTCTAGGATCGAACGAGGAAGAACACCTCAGGAAAGCATTGAATGTTTCCTGCGTCATGGGCTGGTATACTGGTGGACCACAGAGACCGCCGAACTCAGGAAGGTCTGAGAGGCGCGGAGACGCTCGACGCAGAAAGCAAGGACCCGGGCAAGCGCGGAGGCCTGGGAGGAGGCCAGGGCGGAATTGGCAGTGGCCAGGAAAGCCCTCAAATTTGGAGCCAAAAGAATACTGGCGTAGACTCTGCGCAGAGGTAGAAGACGACCCGTGGGGCATGGGGTATAAAATTGCTCTCAAAAAGCTGGGACGCAGGGGCCCATACCTTGATCTAGATGGCGAGGAGACACGAAGGGTGGTGAGCCCCAGTACAGGGAACCCACCTTCAATGCAAATGTGATACCTTCCGTGACAGATGAATAGGCAGGTAACAGTGGCCAAAATAGGACCCAGGACAGGGCGGAATTCCAGAGGAGGAAATTATCTTCGCAGCCAGGGCAAGATCAGCGGCGTTCCAGGTAGCCTTCCTCAGGGTCCCTGAGGAAGGACGAGTTGCTTGTCCTAATCGGGAAGGGTAAACCTCCAAGCCACGGAGGAAAACTTCTGAAGAGGGTACTCCTAAATAGATAGAACTGGACAACTGGCCTGGAGGAAACATGGATTCAGGGCGGGGCGCTATTGACGCATTGATACTCATCCAACTGATGGCGCCAGGCAGGGAATCTGGCGAACAAGAACATACCGGACAAACCGGAGGTGCTGGAAGGGCGGGGGTCTACCTAGTGAGCTCCAAAGCGACTGATTAATCATTGGTCTAAGTGTCTTATGTCTAAATGTAATTATTGTAAAAATTGTAAAACTGTTTTTATTGAATGTTTGTTATGTAAATAAATAAATAAGGCATCGCTTTTTTACCAATGGACAAAAGGGACCGCTGCTGGTCCGTTCGCATAAATATATAGATAACCGAGCATTGGAAATGGTTTCAAAGCAACTTGAAGATGAGTCCATTGTGCCATATTGGATGTCAAGAAATACGGCATAGAAAACGTGAACATCATGTGGCATCATTTAGCAGCGGATAGCTTGGTCAGAAAGGCTTCTAGTGCTGCAAAAACCTTAATATTGGGTTGGAATTATTTAACTAGCTGATTTATTGCAAAAATACAAATTAGTACAGCTGATCCACAGAGAAATGCTCAAATATAAAAAAGTAATAAAAATATCTCATTATCAAAATGAGACAAACAGCAGTCTCTTATCTACGCTTGGAGTTTGTAGATTTTGTTGTAGACGATGTTGTTGACTTTCAAATAATTGTAATCTCATCACCGGAGAAGACTCTATCAATGATGGCGACCTTGCAATCAGAGCCAATTTGTTTTTTGCTAATGTTGTTGTCTTCTATGGTGTAAATGGATCTGACTGTTCGAAGTTCGTCGTCCATTTCCATACCTGGTTTGAACTTTGTTAACACGTTCTTGAAAATCGAAGAAGACGACCGAATATACTCGTCACCATGTTTTTCCAGGTCAACCACCGGAGACACGGCGTTGGCCGTTTTGCATGTCACCAAACCGACACCCAAGTTTTCGCATGGGCAGAGCTTGTACTTTTTTTTTCGAAAAAGGCTTTCATTTTGTCAATGGAACAGTTGAAGATAAGGGTATCGATAAAACATGGGATTTTGGCGTAGATGGTGTAAAGGAGAATGAACGAGATACTGTGGATTAAATAGTGAGAATTTAGGTGGGCAAGTATAATAATTTCTAAAGCTTTGCCGATGACGCGGAAGAAATAAATAGTCTATACAATTTAATGTCAACATCTGGTTTTCATGTTTTGTTTTACCACAATTATGTTTGATTTCTTCAGACTTGCGAAAAGTAGGCAGCCGAGAGATAAACAATAAAGAGAACGGAGATGAACGAGATGACTTGGAGAAAAAGGTGTAGAATTAGATGGTAATTAACCTCGTCCTAGCCGGCAAGATTTCTTTTATCTTTCCTTATGTAGTAACAACTTTGTCTGAAAATTAATTAGATGAGTTACGTGAAGACAAACTTTATTATAAAATAAAGCACTAAAACAAAGTAACTATTGTCAAAGGCTTGGTGCCCGAAATATGTATTTGGTATTTCAAATAAACTTTGTCAGGTCTCGCAAGCTCGTTGACTTCAGATCGGTACGAGAGGGGATGAGTTCGTTGAGGCCGGATTATAAGGGTATTGAAAACCAGGACTTTATGGTTAAAAAATGATGAAGATTAAAATTTTCAGCTGCGTTTAAGGTGGTCGGTGCAGGTCTGGGCTTCCACTTCATTACTTGAAGAGTTTTCTTTTATTATGGCCCCAAAGAAATTAAATTTTCTGCCAGAATTTAGCACCGTGTCGGTTGTCAAGGCCAGATTTCACGGGATGCTTCTTGAGACTGTTTCATTCGGTGGGGATCCGATGGTTTTCTATTGCCGAAAATGTTGGCGTTTTTGCGGACTAGTTATAGGATGGATAGAGAAATGCGAGGATAATTTATAGGTAAACGTTTGATTGGGGAACGGCGTTTGTAGCGAAGATAATTATTAAAGGAAGTTTGGAGGTGGTATGTTCGATATCATAAGTGATCGAAAGAAGCCAAGTGGCTAGCGAGGCGAAAAGTGTCCACCTTCATGAAATTCCAGTGAAATGGAGTTTTGCTATGGAGTTTTATAACCCCAGAAAATATAGAAAAATCATTAAGGTGGAATCTATTGACTAAAATGTTGAATTGAAAAAATTGAGTAAATAAGCACCAACAATCAACTTAAATTAGAAGAATATGGCATAACGCTAGGATCTACATGAGGTCGACTAATATGCCAACCATTATATATTATCTCAACCCACTTTTGAAATGATTATAAAGTCTACCATTTGAGTGGCCCAGTCTCTTCTACAATAAGATCATAAAAACAGTTTTCACAAAATCAACCTGCTCCTGGATCACGTCATTCCTGTCGTTGGTATTGTCAAAAGGGCTAGGTGTTAATCTGGGTTATTTCCTGTTATTTGGAAGTATAAGAGAGAAGTTTACGACTATTTTGGTCCTAATTTACTGAATCAGGATGTATGTGTCAATCTTTTCCAAATTATGGATAGAGAGTGCTTTCAGAGGTGCAACCGGTAGAAACCAATTAACTTTTGAAACTCTCCACAATGTTGAGAATCTCTGATTTTAAATAAGAGTTGTTTCAAGGGTACAAAAAGAGCACAAAATTTAAATGTGTATTATTGGTTTTCAGAGATACGATCACTTTGGTATCTTTTGTGAACTAGTACACGTCAGTGCACCTTCCCTGGTAAAATGTATGTAGGCTAGAACGACTCACTAATTATCTCGTCCTAATTATGTTCTGAGAGTTATGTTAAGCTGCAACAAATGACTTCGAAATACATGTTTCCATTCATCGAATTCTTAATCTATTCAAATTGAGGGATTGTTTATTGTTGTTTATTTATTCTTTGTACGAACATGTTAACATTCTATAAAAAAAATCGCTAGTTAGTTAAGTTTTAATTTAGAACATCGAAATATTTGTTGTAGTAGTTAGGTATTGAATAATGATTTTTTTTAAGTTCTAAAAGGTGCTTAATTTAAAATTTATATCTTGTCATAAATACGTCATCAGTATTATATTTAGATTTGTGATAGCTGAATTGAATTGAGATTATTGCAAAACAAATCGATCTAGTTAGTTCATAAATTATTTAACCATGGTTTAGTTTTTCAGACAATTTGGAAACAAAATAGAAAATCGTATTTACATGAAACGAAATGTTTCAAATAATTGAACTTATTTTCATAGTTACTCTTTAAGGTAAATTAAAAAATACTACATATTTTACGTAATACTCATTTGATGCTTCTGGAGGTTCCTTGTTTACATTCTTGTTAACTAGTTTGCCATCCATACAAAGTTTGACAGCGAGTGCTTCAATTTGTGAAACTGTACCTTCTTCCTAAAATCTATTCAACATTTTTAGTCTTAAATTATTACAAATGAAAATTTATATTGTTTTAACGCAAATATTGAGAACTTAGTCGCGGATTGTGCGCATAGGATGGTCGCAGCACTTGGTTCTTTGTGCCAATGATTTCATTGATTAACAAGCAAACTAAAGGATTCCGTGTTTTCAAAATTCCTGTAGCCCTAAAAATGGCCAGTTCTTTACAGCGTTTTTAAGTTTATAATGTATTTGTTTCTCATTTATCACTTGGTGAAACATTGATTTGTTGTCCGAATTGAAGCGCTGCCCTTTCAGATGGGTTTTTCAGGGAACCAAGCACGTCGAAGAACCGTATTTCCGGGCTTAAGAGTGGATGGTCAAGCCGTTCCCAATTGACTTTGGCAAGTTCCGCGGGCGTGACCTTGAAGACGTATGAAAAGCCTTTTGATCTTGATAGACAATTGTTCACGACATGCTGCATTATTGAAAGTTGTGCACGCAGTAGGTTCCGAAGCAGCTCATTACCAAAAGAAACTGCGTATAGGGTCGCACTTTAACATCTGCTTTGGCATCAACAATTCCTGTTGCAAATCATCACTTAAACTTGGCCAGATCCGCGTATGTGACTTTGAAGACGTGTGGATGCACGTTATCATAGAGCAGTATCACACCCTCCATAAACAGCCCCGGTATATTATTCGTGATGGACAATTGTTATAATTGTTCATGACAGGTTTCATTATGGAAAGTTGTGTGCGCAGTGGGTTCCGAAGTAGAACACACCAAAAAGAACTCTGTATCGGGGTCGCACTTCATCATCAGTTCGGTACTCCTGGAGCGAATAATCATAGGACAGGACCATTAACTGTAATGTGTACTGTGAAACATTCCGAATACTACGCAGAATAAAAGTTCGGAGCTTAAAAGTTTCCAGATCAATCCTTATAAAATGAAAAACTGCGACTGCAACGCGTAGAAGATTCTGATATTATTTAAGGTTTTTGCTAGTCTGCTTATGTTGTAACCTTTCCATTCCGAACGCGAGATGCTTTAAATGTGCCCAGATCCATATAATAACGACGTTTTAATTGGTACACAAATTAAAGCTTCAGGTTGCCAGTAAAATTTTCGTTAGTTTACACTAAGTTGAAAATTTCATCTGGGCCAAAAGATTAACTGGCGATAATTTTCAAACTTAAGAACTGTGCATCAATCAACTGAAAACTATTGGCGATGAACCGCCATCTACAGCCACTGTATATCGCTGGTACACTGAATTTCAAACTTAGACGTAGTTCGCTTACGGACGAAATTAAAGAAGTGCGTCCAAAATCGGTCGTTGTGCCGGAAAATATCGATGCTGTGCGAAAACAAATTGAAGAATGACCAGCATACATAAGATTTTGCACGAACATTTGGGTGTTTAGAAGTTGTGTGTTGGATTCCACATTTGTTGACAGATGCAAAATTGCTCGTGTTTATTGGTACCATAAATTGATTTCAAAATACAACTGTGCATCCAAAGCCATATACAGTATCGTCACAGGTGGCGAGTCGTGGATTTATGCGTATGAACCATAAAGAAATGGCCAATTGGCTGATTGGATGTTTCAATGTGAAGCAAATACGGTTGAGGCCTTCTATACTCATGTTTTAAAGGTACCATCTTCTGCTCGGACAAACTGCTTTGAAAATCAGTAAAAATATTTTTGATAAATTTTATTTGTATATTCTCTCTATACTCAATATATAAATAACAATCCAGGGATTATAAATGCATAAAAACTCCTTATTTCGAGGCAATCAAACAAAAAGTATTTTTCTATGAATCCCACAGCTTTGTTAAAATCCATTCTGTAATGTCGCACATAAACTTTATACTCTATAAAATATCAGTTGATCTTATTTCTATTTTCAAATCTATCATAAACTACAAAGATCCTCAAGTAAAAACCCCGTAGAGTAAAATAATATTTTTAAGTTAGTATCCATCAATGTACAAATATATTTTCGAAAGTACCACCTAAAGAATTCTGATAATTGAAAATTAATTTTTTTGATATATAATATTAATCACTGTTCTCAAAATCCCCAAACCGTTTTTATTCTGATAGTAAACAAATAACATAATGTGCTTAGATTATCTGGACTATTTTAGAAATCTCTGAAAATACTTAATCTTTGGATTGAATTCACCATTTTCTGATCAACATCACGAAGAAAATTTTATAGTAAATTTAGCGTAGGGTCTGATCATTCGTAATCTAATTTTTCAATATTAATTTGACTTCCGAAATCGAAATATTTTCATTTAATTTGGGGGTGGTTTATTCATTTGCCAAAGACATTAGATGAGATAGAGAATTCAAATGACCAGTGCTAATTCTGTGAGTATTAATATGGAATAACCGATGGGTTCAAGTTTTTCTGTTAGAGATATTTAGGTCTAAACAGTAGAGAAGAGATGAAGAGTGCAGAACTGTGAGCTTCAACATCTTGCAATCCAATTTTGCCTTTGAAAAACTTTATCACAAATATCATTGTATTTAAGAGTACTTGATGTATTTTAATTTACCCTCAAGTTATTTTCATCTATTAATTTCTTAAGTCAGTAATAATCCTTGTAATCAAAAACTAGTCACATTTATAGAAATTAAATATGTTTTAAAACTAAGTAAGAATTATATTTTTATATTATCATAGGATATTAGGTATTCCATTCAATTGTTTCATCATTTCTTTGAAACACTTATATGCGCTTCCTGATTTTTTTGCACGGTGCGTTTTTTATATACCGTACGATTTAAATTGAAGTCCTCTATTACAGTATTTCTTCCTCGGATGAATTTATTTAAGACACACATACGACAATTGTCCATGGGTGTTTAAACTGGGTAATGCATCCGTGTCATTCGGTAATGCACCATTTCTCTAAGAAGTGAACGCTTAATGACAGTTGACAGTCGGCCGGTGGAGAGACATGAGGACATGGAGGACATGCATGCGTGCAACATCACTAAATATACTCGTATACGGTTATTCAATAAGGCTAATTCAAATTGCTATAACAATATAACAATATCGCATGCGGTAATAAATTGCTCCGAGGCAATTGATGCCCATTATTTCCGTCAATAATTCCGTACGTGCGCCGTAAATGTGGGATTTCATTACCGACAATTTAGAAAAATTGCTATCTCCCATTTTATAATTATTCGCCGTTCAATAATGAATGAATGTATCGGCCGGCACATGCCATCGTTTAAATGGAATTACGCAAATGCGGGAAAAAAATGCTTCTAACCACTTTTGAAGACTTAAAATAATTATTTGTGGCGTATTTTTTAAATTGGAAAAAATCATTTGAAATGTTAAGTTTTAAACGATTTCTATTTTTTAACGTCGCCTTAACCCTTAGCTGCACCTTGGGGTCCTGAAGGACACAATCCTTTCTTAAATTATTTATGTCTTTCAACTTGGGGTCGTGGAAAACACCATGTGCAGTTATGTTACAAAGTTGGTGCAGCTAAGGGTTAAAGTAAGAAGCTCATTTACACACACATAAGCATACAAATAACATGGTGGAAGGACCTCGTGGTCGATATCCAAACAATACTGTTGCCACTACTAAAATGATGATTAAAATAAAACTAATATGATGGCTACATCAACATTATCAAAATTATTTAAATATAATAAGAGGAAATTGAGATTTATTAATTGCCCAATGTCACCTTTCGATTCAACAATCGATTAATTCTGTGTATAAGTGGATAAGTGATATTGTTAATTCTCACGTAGGAAGATAAAATATATTGGATTTTAAAAGCAGCTGCAACTAGGATGTATCATTCTAATGTTATGCAGTGTGCCAAATAATTATAAATACGTTATATTTAACGCTGCATTTAATAAAGT
This sequence comes from Ontholestes murinus, assembly GCA_963969525.1. NCBI lineage: Eukaryota > Metazoa > Arthropoda > Insecta > Coleoptera > Staphylinidae > Ontholestes > Ontholestes murinus. The sequence goes on from OZ018398.1 coordinate 30,453,387, forward strand.
AAAATTATGAGCAGTTTATCAGTTTTTGTGTCGTTTAGTATTCTAAAATCACATTTTTGCGCTAGAGAGCACATATCTGAAATAGTGTTCTTCAATTTTAAAAATAAAAAGTATAAAAATTACATAGAATAAGTTATCTCAGCCCGAATGTAAATATCTACTTAAAACTATTGTAGTTGAATCATAAATAAGTTCTCTCGAATAGTAGGTAGATTTTATAATGTTTTTTAGTAACATAAAATAAATTTTCTACGGGTACTTGATAGTATTGTTGATTTTAATTAATGAAAGAAATGTAATAATCTTTAATAATTATAATAATAATAATAATAATAATAATAATTTATTTAACACAGGCCATTTCATACAGTAATATATATATATATATATAAAATAAAATTGGAATAGTTACAATAAAATCAAAATTAAAAAAAATTCAAGAAATATAAAAATAGGTTGTAGTTGTTTATAATATTCCTTTTAAAAAAGGCGACAAATACAAATTAATTTTTGCTGAGAAAGAAATAACAAATTTGTATTATAATAATTGATAATAATTTACTGCAGCCTTATTCCTTCAAAAAATGCAAAATTAGGTTGAAAGATAATTATTAGATGTTTGTTTTCAAAGTTTCCAAGAAGAAAATTAAATACAGTTGTTATTTACGTGGGATAGTAATGAAGTAGTAGCCGTTTGCACCGTGCGGAACGCTGGCGAATAGAGTAGCCGCTGGGTGTATGTCCAGTTATATTTCACCTATCTGTGTGCAAAGTTACTTTTCGGTCGTATTTACTGTGCTGTTTATGTGAGTGTTTATAAGGTTTAGGTAAATAAAGAACGCCGCCAGTTGTGAAGTTAGGGCTGTGATTAGATATTTCAAAGCAAGAAATGTTCTATCTTGAGATATTTAACGTCTATTAAAGGATGTGTATGGAGAAAATATTAAGGATGAGTCGTCTATCGTGCTGGTATTGTAATTTAAACTTCAAGGAAGAGAGAACACCCATGATGACGAGCGTTCGGGACAACCTCAGTAATTACAAATAAGCTTTCAATTCTCTAATTTCCAGACTAAGCTCCTTCGGTTTACAAAACTCAAGAAGAAGAAAGGAAGATTACTTATCTCAATACACTTGCGGTGGAGGTGTATGAAGGTAAAATAAAAGAACTCGTCACACGTGCTTGAATTTTTCAATATGACTATGTAGAAAAGTGGTTCAAAAGTGTTCTTTACAAATTAAACTGGTTCTACTTTCCAGACGGCCACCACTCATTTAATCAAATGTAAGAATTGTAATTTTTATTTAAAAAAATATGTTTCTGAATTGAGAAAAATAATTTGTTTAGTTTCGAGATAGAAAATTATATAAATTTTTGCGAGGGATACAAACATTTCCAGTATATTCTCTTCCAAATTTTTTACTTTAATGTAAACGTTTCTTTTTTTTAATAATTCTTTCAAGTAACATATATTTTCGAGGGTCATAAAATTTTCCATACAAATTTATCATATCTAACTTTAATTTTATAATAATAATATTTATAAAATTTTATAAAATTTTACAAACATTTTCCATTTGAAAATTTGTCATTCAACATTTTACCTCGTTGGAATTTTCCAGAAAATTTCTATTCCTAAGGGCGATTATTTGAATAGTTTTTTAGTAAAATGACTCGTTTAGTTTTCAAAACCCCTTATCTAATCTAAGAAGAGACAACATGTAGTGGATTCTTGCTTCATCTTCTTAGACATTTTTATAACCTTCTCTTTAAAGAAGCAATAAAGTTTCTTTCAGGTTCATAGAATTTTACATCAATTTTTAATAAGGGTTCTTAGTTTTTTCAGCATATCTGGCAATATTTTGTTAAATATCTCTTTATATATTCTAGTATTTTTTTATAATTAATTTTACATATATCTTTTCCAGAATTTTGAAATTATTTTTCCAATCTCTTCTTCAAAAATTCTTTTTAGTTTTTTCTTTAAGGAATTCCTAGAACTTCTAAAAAGTATTTAGAATTTGCTTTAGTTTAACGTAAGTATATTTTTTAATTAAATTTCTTTTCAATTGGGAAAATGTTATTCAAAGCTTATAGAATAATCTTGAAAAATCTTTTAAAATATTTGTTTCTAGTTATATTTTTTTTAGAAAATTAATCTCTTATATTTCATAACTTCTTACTTTAATTTCTTAGATTTTTTTAATGAATTAACATTTCAATTTTGAACTTTTATTCAATAGTTCTAGAATATTCTTGAAATTTTTCTTCAAGGTTGCAGTGCATTCCGCAATTTCTTATGTGATATTTCAGCACTATTAGCTTTCTTTTTATAAATTTAATTTCGAAGGAGGGAAAAATTTTCTTTGAGGTTCCTAGAATTTTAGATCAATGTTCAGGTCCTCTTTATTGTTCTTAGCATATCTAGGAATATTTGGTTAAATTTCTTCTTGAATAATTGTACTAATTTTTAATCATTTATTTTACATAATTATATAATTTTCTTAGAGATCTTTTAGAAATTTTGAGGAAATTTCCAGATTTCTAGAATTTCTTTTCATACTTAAATAAATTCCTAAAACTTCTGCAATGTAATTTTTATTTTATATTTTATTGCAAGTGAAAGTTTTATTTATCTTTTAAATTGGGAAAATTTCATTCAAAGCTTACACAATAATCCTAATTTTAGTTATGGATAGAATTTCCCTGAAATTTTTGTTTGGATTTACAAAATTTACGACAAATTTTTTAATCTTTTATCACATCTTCATTTATCTTCTATGATTTTTACTGAATTAAATTTCGAACTTTTGTTTAAGAGTTCTAAAATTTTACTGAATGTTTTATTCTTCTTTTATTATATAGCGAAGCGCATTCATATGATACTAGATATATAGATAAATTGCAACCAAAATTTCTACGATTAGAAAAAAGTAGAAATGCGATCAATTATCTTGCACCAACTTTACACAACAAACTGTAAAAAAACTATTATAAACAAAACAGATATACACTTTAAAGCCCAAATTAAAGATGTTTTAATTAAAGGTGCGTTTTACACGATGCGAGAATTTTTAGATTGTAATATAGATGATTTTAACTAAATTGACTTTATATTCTTCTGTCTGTATATTTTAAATTGTATTATGTATTGTTGTTGCTATAATTTAAAAATTATAAGTTTAGCTCTTACTTATTTTGATATGCTTGTGAAAGGTAGATTAAATTTTATAATAATTTTATTTATTTTAAAATGTACAACTTAGTTATTTATAACGGATCTCCGTCTTGACTTATGTAAACTCTTTATAGTTCTGGCATTAATAAAGTTTTCTATTCTATTCTATTTGGTTTTTTTAAAGAATTTTTACACGATTTCTTGTAAAATCTTTCACTAATTCTAGTTTTATTTAGTTTCTAAATTCTGTGGAATTATTTAATTATTTATTACTGCTAATCGCCATTTTACATTAGATTAGAAAAATAAAATTGTGTAAAACATAATGTAACTAAAAAAATTTCATTGCAATATAATTATAAAGTTAAATATTATGTATATTATATTATAAAGCAAATATATAAAGAAAACAACCCTAAAAACAAAATTAAGACATACAGACTCTTAGTTTTAGACTCTTTAACAAATTTATAAGCTGAATAAAATTAGTGGCGAAAATAAATACATTCTATGTTGCATTTAAAATATTCCAAAATTTTTGCATTCGACATGGATTATTACTTCCATATTTTGAACAATAAAACTGTATTCGAAAGATTTGTTTGAAATTAGTTGTAGTTGGAAGGCTCCAATTTAACATAATGAGCAAATCACTACAGTCTTTCAAACCATTTAATTTGTACATTTTTTAGCTTTTCTTTGAGAACTTTTAGAAATTATCACATATTTACAAATTTTTGTTCCAGATTATTTTGGATTTTAAAGGCGTTCACTTCGTTGTACATCATTTCAGTTAAAAAAATGTTTATAAATGATGTAATCGAAACTAGCCACAAAAGGATTTAATATAAGTGGTATACATTTTTTTCCTTATTTTAAACATATTCTTTTTAGCTATTTCTATTAGTAATTACCCGAAGGAATTTATAATTTTATAGTTAGTTATATTTTAAGTTTCTTATGTTATTGTGAGTGAAATTTTCAATTATTTCTTTTCGAAATTAGTATAATTTTATAAGTTTTCATAATGTTAAAGTTTCTATTTCATTATTCTAGATATTTTTCAGCGTTTTATCTGCTTAGATTTTTTAATAAATTAACTTTTTAGATTTTATTTCAAGAGTTTATTATTATTCCACAAAAAAATTTCCTATCGTTTTTTCCAGAATTTAAAACTATTAAAACTTTCTAATGATATTTATCAGTTTTTTTATTCATTTTTTAGCTTTTGTTTGAGAGCTTTTAGAAATTATTAGATAATTACATTTATCTATTTCAGATTTTTAGAATTTTTATCATTTTTAAGCTTATTAAAACTAATTTTTTTCTTGAATTTTGGAGGGGTTCGCATGGTACATATTCCATAATAAAACACTTTTTTTAAGTGGTATAAAAAAGTTTTCTTTATTTAAAAAAAATACTTTTTAGTGATATCTATTAGAAATCCCCCAAGAGATTTATAATTTTCTAGCTAGTTATATTTCAAATTTTTCATTATATTGCAAGTGTAATTTTTAATTATTTCTTTTCTTAATTAATAGAATTTTATTTAAAACATCTAAAATAATCAAGAAATTTCATTTTGTTTAAATATTTGTTTAGACTTATAATTTTTTAGCAAATTCATCTTTATCCTTAATCTTGAACCCGCTTTGTTTTATCTTCTAGGATTTTTTTCAATGAATTAAATTTTGAACTCTTATTCAAGAGTTTTGTTATATAATTAAACATTTTCTTCTTGTTTTTATAAATATTCCGGAATTTCTTCTCTAATATTACATCAGTTTTAGCTTTATTTTTCATTTTTTTAAATGAATTTCTCCTTAAACCAGCGAGAGGTTTTCTTTGAGTTTCTTGAAATTTTTGTTGTTTCTGAATTTTTTGGCAATATTTTGTTATATTTCTCTTAAAACTTTCTAATAATTTATTATACTCATTTCTTAGCTTATCTTTGAGAGCTTTTAGAAATTAATAGAAAATTACGAATTTCTTTTTCAGATTATTAGAAATTTTCGGTTTTTTAAAGCCTCTTCTTTTAAAATTCTTTTTAGTGATTTCTTTCAAAAATTCCTGCGAGGGATTTACAATTTTCTAGCAAATTAACTTCTAAATTTCTTATTTTAATATAAATGAAATTTATTCTTAAATTTGAAGAATATTATTGGAAGCCTTTAGAATAAATATAAACTAAAACACTACTTACTACAAAAATATATAATATTTGAATGGTATTATCAAGCAAAGAATATTATTTTAATTAATTTACTTTCTATCTTTTCAGATGTTTTTTGTTTAAATTTGTAGAATTTTCAGCAAATTAATCCATCATTTTTATTTTTATGAATTAATTTTTCAATAAGTCACAAATATTTTTTACTTATTTATAATTCTAGCATGTTTTTTTTTAAATAATTTCACTTAATTCAAAAATATCTTCTACTAATTTCTATAATTTTATTTGGAGTCCTAAAATTTTTTATATAGATCCTAAAATTTTGGAGTATATTCCTTCTTATTTGTTACATTTCTAATCAAAACTTAAAACTTAATTTGCTAAAATTTTTGAGAGAGATCTGGATTTTCTCAGCAAGTTCTGTTCCAAATTACTTACTTAATTGTAAAGGATTTTTTTAAAATAATTTCTCTTGCTAATTTAATTAATTTTATTTAAGGGTTTTGATTTCTTAGACACTTCATTTCAAGGTTTCTGAAACCCCCAGAATTATATTGAAATTTTTTGGAAATTCAGAATTGTTCAGTAGTTTCTTCCCTAATAATTTTCTTTGAAAGTCCTTAGAAATCAGTGGGAAATTCCAGATGTTTATGTTTCAGTATATAAAGAGAATATGCTAAAAACCGTATCCTCATGTAGTATCGCAATTTTATTTATAAAAATGATATCCAATTAGATTAATATAGGAGATGGTTTAATTGTCGGTGATTTATTTTCTCAATATTTAACTAGGAAAGTAAGTTAAACATTCAGACAGTATATATTTTTTTTTTCTAGAACCCCCCAGCTTAACTTTACTTACCATTTGTTGCAAATTTAAAACAGCTATTGACGCTCTCTGCGCTATCTCAATGCTCCCTAATTTTTACTAGGTCTTCTACTGACTTGCGGATGATGTAAAAATATTTCGGTGCATTAAGAATGTAGACGATTGCCAGATATTACAGAGTGACTTAAATTTGATCTACTTGTGGAGTATTAATAACATGCTTCCTCTTAATATAGCTAAGTGTAAATTTATGTCCTTTTTTAGAACGGCAAGCTGTATTAAATATAATTACAGCTTAGACAACACCATATTACACGAAGTTGTAGATGTAAAAGACTTAGGTGTCATATTTGACAAAGAATTAACATTTGTGCCCCATATTCAAGCTGTAAAAACGGAAGCCTTAAAAATGTTAGGATTTATTAGGCGCATTTGTGAACCATTCCGTGACATTTACACAATTAAAAAACTGTATATATCTTTTGTGCGTGCTAAATTAGAATATTGTGCAGCCGTGTGGTCCCCTAATTATATAATACATAAGCAGGCTATTGAACGTGTACAGAAATTATTTGTTAAATACTTATATTATAAAACATATTCAATGTATCCAGATAACACCTTAAGTTATAATGACCTATTGTGTATCTTTGAAATGAAGTCATTAGATGCAAGACGAGAAATAATTTTATTAAAGTGTTTATATCACATTATTCACGGCGGTATAGATGATTCAAATATACTAATGCAAATTAATTTATTTGTACCCAGAGTTTCAAGTAGAAATGCTTCCACTTTCTTAGCTAATAGAAGTAACACTAACGTATATTTTTACTCACCTTTAAATACCATGAAGCGTTTATATAATAACATTCAACATTCGGTTGATATCTTTCATTCTAATTTTAATAACTTTGTTGATTCTATTATTAAATTATATTGAAATTGTTTGTATGACACTTTTAGTTTTAAAACTAGGCCATGTAATTATTCTCTGTTTATATTGATTTATTGTATTTTGGATATTAATTTTAATTTATGTATGTTCTTTCAATTCAAATTTAAATCTTATTTTTATGTTTTCCCTGTTATTAGAGATGTATATTTTCTGTTGGGAAATAAATTATTATTATTATTATTAACCCCCCCTCCCCGAGAAGTCCAGAAGTCTCATACATCCTCAGGGGAGTATTATCAATCATGTTGAGAACCTATTTTCTAGACGGAGAACTGGAATCCTATAACACAGCAGTAGCATTTCATTTCTCTTTCTTCAAGTATTCTGCTCTGATGAGACTTGGGTAAGTTGAATCAGGTCCGTAGCTGTTGTTGATAATGTAATAATAATTTACAATAAAAGAATGCAATGTTGCAGTTTTTGCAGTTAAATTTCCAAAGAATTTTAAAAGTTAATTAAGGATATTCTTCCACTGTATAAAATTGGTTAATTGTTTGTATGTTTCTTATTTGAAATATTAATAAAAATAATTAGTCAATAGTATGACTTTTAAAATAATCCCTTGTTTTGTTTATTATTAGTTGTCTTTAATACATATTTAAACAATTAAGATCACTGCGATATGAATGAAAATTATTGTATTGATCTAATTTACTTTTATAAATCTGTCATGCTGACATATCAGCCAAAATAATCTTTCTGAAAAGGTACTCATGAACGAAATTACAGTAATAGTTAAAGATTTAGGATGTCGAAGAGAATACCTGCTACCTGAACATCATTGTAATGAAAAGGATTGAGTGAAAGAACACATTTATTTGTGAACTTCTCCCGTTCTCTTATGTATTTTTTTAATTTTAATTAATTTGTTTTTATAAGTATCATTCAAGAAAAGAGATCTAATATTATTTTCATAATATCATTATAATTACTGATATTTGCAGGAATAAATGCAGTTATTTTTTTATTGCTTTAATAGGCTTGTTATGTTTATAATGGCCAATTTTAAGTGGTAATACATATTTGTCATAACCTCACGATTTCGAAAGCGCATAAAGATCTAAATAAAGAAATTAATGTATTGTTGTTTTTGTCATAAACACTTGACTTGGATTTGTGATAACTGCCCCGGATGGCGGTGTAGCGGCATCGGGGGGTGTGAGGGCGGCCGGAAAGAAATGTGAAGAACATCCCCTGGGGTTGACAATCATTGAAATAATGCCTCGTTATCATCCCCATAATGGCTACTTGGCATTAATGTGCCGCTATCTTAGCCCCTTTAGGACGAAACTCCACTAATGCCCATTATATATTTAATACCCGCCGTCGACGAGATATCGCTCTATTAAAAAGCGCGCCGAATGGATATTCCTTTAATACGTTTAATTACAACCCCCCCCTTGCCGGCGAATGTGACGGCATCCGGAAGAGGGATGCAAATCAATGGAGCGAAACGATGGAGGTGGTGCGGTAATATAAAAGGTGGGCGATTCAAAAGAATGTTTTGGTAAGGAGTGGAGGAGGTCAAATCGAAAATTTCGAATTAAATATCCCATAATGCCTTTCGATATAATATTCGGGCCGATGCGTTGCGGTGACCGTTTGAAAATTGCAATTTCGTTTCAAGATCAAAGTTGCTTCCAGACGAGCAAACACTTTGTCCGCAACCTGACAGCTCGCGCTGCCCCCTGGCGGCGGCGCGCATTCCTTCCTCCTTTTCGGACCGTCGTCGAATTATTCCCCGAATAACTGCATTCAACTCCGATATTTTCCAATCGAATAATGGAGCGCTAGTGAAATAGAACAAATCCACACTAACATTTTTTTCCTCTCTTCTCCACCCTCCTTTTGTCCGTGGCGAAACTTTGCATAATATTTTCCGATCAAAATGTTGCGCGAAATAACACCGCTTATCTATCGCATTCATCTGATACTCTCATATTCTCCGGTCGGATTGTTGATAAATCTGTAACATTTGTCTTACGCCCAATCAGGAACATAATGTCATCATCTGGTGTTGACATTTTTAATAAACAATAACACATAATGTGTATTATTTATTTAGAATATCAAATCTTATCTTAAATTCTTTAAATAATAATATATGAACCTTTACATTGTATTTACTTTTCTTTGCTTGTTTTATTCAAAACTAAATTTAGATATTAAATACGTCACCCAAAATATGCATTTAATAAAACATTTGAAGACAACTGAATAAAACGTGCTTTTCATTTTCAACTATTGTTATTATTGTTATTATTTATTAAGAAAGAATTGACTAATAATAAGAAAAACACGAAAACATTTCGTAAATCTACAACAAATGAGTCTTATTAAGACTACAAAATAAATTACTCATTAAAAGAAGTGGTTTCAATTAGTAATTTGTTTGTAGTTTTAATAAGACTCATTTGTTGTTCGGTTTTCCTATTTTTTCTTATAATTAGTTAAAAGGACTTTATATAAAAAAAAACAAATTTATGTTTAGAACATTTCTTTTAAATTTGCAAAAATGAATTATAGTTTATATCTTTATATACTAATAGAATTGATCAAAACTTAGTTTTTGAGCATAATACTGTATATCGGAATTTTTCACTCATTGTAATTATTTTATGTTATTGATTATCTATATCTGAATAATTTATATTTACAATAATTATAATTATATACATCAAATATATTTCTAATTATCCCTCGTGGTGAACGCAAACTAATTTCTTATATTGAAATTGTTATCTGCGTTGCCCCCCAAACGTTTACCCTAATTCACGATGAAATATTAATCTTAACAGAATTTAGTGATTTGTATCACATGCTAATTCATAAAAACCATCGACGAACGAACGGTTCAAACGAATACAATGAACAAGGACTAATGATAATTACGGCCATTTGTCAGAAGAAACCACAACTAATTGCCCGGTAATTAGAAATCTATAGAGAAATTACTATCGATTTACGGGAATAATTATTTCTCCATTATACACACGATTTCATACAATAAAGGCTTAATTAACATTTTCACATATGTGAGTTATGATTTTCCTTTTTGAGAATTTAAAGAAATAATTGAAATTTAATAGCTCTATGATAATACAATAGAAAGGAATCAAACTATATAAATAAATTATCTGATAATTTAAAAATACGAAAACAGTTCGTAAATCAACATTAAATTATGTGAGTTAAAAATTTGAATGATTCTTAAAATATACTAAAAAAAAAGTCTTATAAAAATATACAAGACGACAGCCGTTAATGAGTGGCGATCCGTGACGGAAGCGTTTCAAAACCTGTCATCACTGCAGGCGTTGCGGGTTCAAATCCTGCTCTGGGTGGTCAATTTTGTTTTGCGAAAATTTGTTGTTCGTGCTCACCGATATTTAGCGGTTTGCTCGTACTCATTGAAAATTAAAATAAATTTATTCAAATTGTTTGCGGTTAACCCGAACTTCCTTGGGACTTTCTTCTTACCTTTAAGTAACCAGAAACGTTTAATTATTACATAATGGAAAAATAATTTTTACACGAATATAGCGAACTACATAAAACGTTCATTTCCTATTTCTTAGTTTAATAATATAGTTGCTGAAAACCAAACTACAGACAGTAGTGAAAGTTAATTTGTAAGATGATTGTGTGCAACTAATTAAAGGATAAACTAAGGCGAGTTTTACTAAATTATCGTTCAATAATTGTAATCATCAATTTCATTTTTTTAATCGATAGCTTATGAAAATAAGAGTACATATGTATGATAGGGTGGAAGATTCTATCACAATCACTAACCAGTCAAAAAATTTTAAAATATATTCTTTCTATTTCTACAAAAATTTAAATGCACAATATTCTTTGCCAAAAGCTCCTTTATGCTTAAGTTTTAAAGAGGGAGTTACTGATACAACTCCCATGCTCCAGAGGCCCTATCTAAAGACCACACCAACAGCATCGGGGTAATAAAACTAATTAAACCTGTTATGGTGTATCGTGGTGAATAACTTCCTGACCATCTTGGTCGATAGGGGTAAATATAATAACATTATATCGTCCCTAGCCCAAGATACTCTCAATACCATAGTATGATGTCTGAGGGAAGACTTCAGTGTCAATTCTGATAAAACTGTGGCGGTACTTTTCTTCCTACTAATCGTAGCAAGCTTAATATCAAAACTAGGTTTAACACTAGTTAGAAAACTTACTTGGGACATGCAACTAGAAAAAAGAATCTGTAAAGCTACAGCGGCAATATGCAGCAGCACTAAAGAAGCTTTATACCCTTTAGAGATAGCCTGTATTGGTATTCCGGGGTGTTGTGCATACACCTCCTCTGTAGCAAAGGAGGCTTTCCTAGACCTACTTCTCCTGCACGAATCAGAAAAGAAGGTCTATTGAGTGCGATGAGACTAGGCTGACATGGTACAGGACATATCTTCAGGCACTCAGGATCCTACCAACACTGTCGGGTGTGATGGCGACTAAATTTGGTTTTGGCAGTCACCAAGGCAGTCTGAACCGTATCAAAAGCTGTAATCTGGTATACAGATCAACCAAGAAGGGCTCTGGCATAAACACGTACGGGCCTAAATACAGAGGATCAATTTATTTTGGACAAGGTCTATCAGTCTTATAGTCTGAAACAATAATCTTGTAATTAATTTAATTTGATCTGGCAGCCCTTAAAAACCCCAAAGCGCACAGCTTCAATTCTAAAAATACTTGAAAGTGTAAGCAAGCACTGAACCAAATGGCCAAGTTCAACAAGCTCACTCCAATGTGGGTAACAGGCTACGCAAGTATAATAGGTAACTGCCAGGCAATCAACGGCGACTAGCATGATGGACCAAAGCCTAGATGTGGGCTATCAAAAGCACATAGGAAAGGTGTGATTGAAGAGGAAGGGGTGCAAAACAGGGCACTAGATTAACACAAATGTTTATTGATCTCTTACCAAGCAGAGCTAAACAACTTTTATGCCTCACTAAAAGCGAGATAAGACTGGTCATGGGTCTCCTTACAAGTCATGGCTCAGTGAAGTTCCGGCTCTCACGCAATAACGCTATAACGGATCAGGACATAGTCTCCTAGGAAGTTAATAGCCTTTACCAAGGAAATTGACTTCCTGGAAACTTACTAGTATTAGAATATTGCTGTCGCAATGCTGTAAGTTTGTCTGTAGCCAAACGACTCCGTCTAATCTAAATCTAAATCTTAATTGCATAAGACAATATGTTTTGTTTCACTATTGATAATAGATGCTTAATTCCACTAGGGAACTTTGGTTTTTAAATAGCGCAATAACATCGAGCAAACCTCCTTTAGGGATGTATTCTCTGAACTGAGGATGCTTAGGTTGGAATATTTTAGCTGTACATATATTTGTATTTTTAAAAAGAAAATATTGAACTTAAATTAATGTAATAATAATTTTTAGTTAATTAAATAATTGATAGTTTCTAAAATCTTCTTTATGCAATTTTAAAGTATTTTGAGATAATGTGCATGAATTAAACCTTTAACAATTTTAACAATTATTAGACAATTTTATCATCCCGCAAAAGAGAAGCCAAACTATTTAGTATTTAACGCTGACGCCTAAGTTTTAAAAGTTTAGAATGTTATAAATATTTAAGATATATATTGCGATAATAAAAGGCAGAAATACCCTTGAGCATAATTTAATTTTAAAATACAAAATTTATTAAATTCTCTAGGAACAAAATGTATAATTTTCTAATTACATCTGGAGATATAAGCACTTTTAGGTAATTTCTTTCATCTCTAATGAGAGAAGCCTAAGTTATAGTAATGGAAGAGTCTAAGGTTTAAAAGGTATCAAAATGAAAAAGTCTATTGAAGTAATAAAAGGCAACAGAATACACTTTCTAAATGCCATACAAACTAGGTTTATATAATTTTTAATTATAAGTAACAAAAATCAACAATTTTTTCCAAACTTTCCAACTTTCTGGCAATTTTGAATAATTTTGAGGCACCGCGCAACTCATTGTTCAATAATTCCACACGATATGCGGTAAACTTCTTAGTAATTTGTATATTTGTAGAGACGCCTTAGTAATTAATAAAGATGTGTATTACGTATGACATATATTATATTATTTTATATTATTTTATTAATCTTTGTACTCCTTTCTCACAAAAGATACAAAATATATATTATAATAAATGAAAATATACACACAATTTTAGTCGAAAGGAGGACGGGCGGAGTTCTCTTCATCAAAAGATCTTCCACTCAAACCCATGATTGTACACCATCAATGCTGTAGAATACCTTCTGCAGTATCTATTTCTATTTTTTATGCTTGAATGTATGATAAGAATGTCAAGAGCTTCAAGAAAAAAAAAATGCATTGAACTAATAAAATATAAGAATAAACATATTTCAATTTGAAAATCAAAACCTGCGAATGGAAATGCATTTATCAAATTCCCAAGGAGCTAAATTTGTAATACTTTTATTACATACAGACCTTGAAGAATTAAAGGATTAAATTTTTATACAAATTGTAACAATTTTAAGGTAATTTCTTAAGGTAATAAAGAATTTTAAGATCGAGGAATTCCAATCTCCTCGTTGTCTTATTATTTGATTATATAAAAACATGTCAGTTTCTTTTATAACTCACTCTTGATAATGCCTTAAAAAACAAAACTAGTTGAGTAAATAGAAAATAAAAAATGCGAAATCAAACTTCAGCAGTAATAGTTTAAAATGATTTACCAAGTGATAATTGAGAAAGTCATTCAAGAAATATTAATTTAAAAATTGAAATTTTTTAGATTGTATTTATTAAAAGGCATTCTAGGCTAAATTAATGGATTTCCTAATTACATGTAGAGTTTGTAGAGTTTGTAGAATTTGAGAATAATATCCAACAAATTTTAGCAGTTTTTGGGAAATTTCTATAATCTCGCAAGAGAAAAACCAAAGTCTTCGTAATTAATACAGCAGAGAAAACAATCCTTTATAGGTACTTTATTTTGAAAATTGTGATATGAAGCTCAGTCTCATTCAAGAGTAGATTAATACATCAATGATTGCAAGAATGACAAGCTAAGACAAGTGGGAAATTTAATGTAAGATCTGGAATAATTTTGTTCATAACTTATTATCTTCTTTTTTCATGTGACTTGACACTTGTTCAGCCCCTCTGACGTTGTGCATCAGTTTATCTGCAAATCTTATGCAAGTCAAATCACCCACGGTTGTTGCTTCCTACCAAAACTTCTGCGTCCTTCAATTTTACTCATCATAATTCGTTGGAGGAGCTGTTATTTTTCGCCCTTTAGTCCAATTTTATGACATTTGATTGCTGATATTACTTACCTTTTAGTTTTGACTCTTTGATGTGTCTTTGTTTTTTATATGTTGTTCTTGAATGCTTTGCTACCTTCGGCGTCCATGAATCTATATGGAATAAACGTTAGCACTTAACAAATCTTTGTCGTAACTTTAGATTTGAATTATTCACAGAGAGATGACATTTAGATTTTATGTATTTAAAGTTGGCCACAATATCAATTAATATGGAGTTAAGGTAAATAATGATATTTTGTTCTATACCATGAATTTGTATTTAGTGGTGTTTATCTTTACACCGCACCTTTCGCCAGATGGGGCGATTCTGTTGAGCAGTAGCTGAAGCTCTTCTAGACAGTCGGCCAATATGACCGTATCATCTGTATATCTTATAATTGCTATGAGCAGATGGTTTACTTTTACTCAGATTGGAGGTAAATCTCGGCATTTCTGCATTAGGACATTGACACTAAATAGTGTTTCACGTGTTCCAAATGCGTTGCGGAAGCCAAATTGTGATGGGGAGAATGTGTGTATAACTTCAGATTTTAATATCTCAGACCCTACTTGTTTTTATAGTAATAAAAAAAATCAAAAAATAGTCAAATGTGGAAAGATATTTAGTCATCTGGTAAACACTTGAAAGGAAAAATATGAAATCCAAACAAAAATTACATCTACTAAGAAAAATAAAATACTAAAGTATATCATAAAGTAAACACTAAAAAATCATTATAAAATTATTTTAAGGTAAAAAGCAAGTTGGTCATAGATAATATTTATTTTAGTAACATATTTAAAAATGGTGATGTGGCCATCATAGTACTTTCCGTATATTTTACAATTACTTGTTATATGAATTTCATTTAACTCATATAGTTTATTAGCCATAGGAAAAAAAGTCAAAATTATTAATTTTTGATTTTTATTATCTTTATAAAAAAACATGCTTTAATAAAATTTGTTCAGTTTTTGATTCTATTTAACTTTTTTTAACTTATGTCTTATTTTTCAAAATTTCTTAAATTTCAAAATTTGTTTGAATAAATCTATTAAATTAATGATATATTTATTTACGTTTTACAATTTTCAATTAAAACCCTCGCATATGTTTTACTGATTAGAGGGTGAGTTAGAGGCCACACACCCACCCTACAGATGCATATTAACTGTAATTACTGATCGCCTTGCGGTCTGCAATAACTTTAATTACAAAATTTGAAAAGTCTAGAAGAAAAGAAACAAAGAAAATTATTATTGAAAAGAAAACCTTATAATTTAAAAGAGGTATTCAGGAATGTTCAGAAAATGTAAAGCTAAAAGCTAGGCATTAAAAAAAATGTTTTAGAAACTTTAATTTAATTTCTAGAATTAAAGTACTACAAATAAAAAAATATATTTTTTGTAATTTGGGAGTAAAATTCTTAAAATTTTGAAGAAAAAATTGCTAGAGATACATGAATTATTTTTTTAAAATAAATCCAAAAAGGTAATTGATGAAATATTAATAAATTCTCGGAAAGAAAAAGTACAGCAATACTAATGAACAATTATTAGAAGAAATCTGCAAAGAAAGGGCTATAATATTCTAATAAACTGGAAAGGAAACCGTTGAAGAAAAACAATACAATTGAGAAAATACATTACAAAAAAAAAACTGATAATACAAAGCTACAATTTCTTAGAAAAGTATGTGGAATATTCTAAAAATTTCGAAAAACACTATACATTTTACAAACTAGAGAAACCTTAAGAAAACTCTGAGAATTTTGAATTAAAAATTCATTTAGAATTCAATAGAAACGTTAGAATTGTATAGAAAAAAAATATGAAAAAGTTATGGAAAAAAGTACAAGAATCCATAAAAATGAAATTTCCAAAATTGTTCCTAAAAAAATTTCATAAGATAATTCGGAAATAGTAATAATTTTTCGTAAAATAAAAAAATTGTTTTCGAAAAATCTTTGAAAAAGTTGTTTGACGAGTATTACTGAAAGAAATATCTTACAGTTTAAAAGAGGTCTTTGGGAATATTCAGAAAATTAAAATTCATTTTATTACTAATAAACATTTTTAGAAATTTTTACAAAATTCCCATAAGATAATTCAAAAAACGGTGATAAATTATCTAACAAGGAAAGAAAAATTGCTTAAAAATTCTAGAAATCCTCAGAACAATCATAGAAGATTTTTGTAACGAAAAATCTCTTAAAATTTAGAAGAGATATTCCTTAAAAATATGTAGAATTCAATAGAAAAATTAGATTGTTTTCAAAAAAGAAAATTGTACAAAATCTAGAAATTTGAAAGAAATACTCGTATTCTACAAATAAAAACAATCCACTGAAATCAAAACCATAAAAATAACTATACACGAAAAAAACGTGCCATGAGCTTCAGATATGAGGAGTAAAATGTAAAAATTGCAAATTGGAAGAGAATAAAAGCAACACTGGCCAGAATGATGTGTAAATTCTTTTGTAATTCTAGAAAAATAAGAGATCAGTTCTTACAAAATAAGAAAAAATTCTTACAAAGTCTTCAGGTAAAGGCAGGAAAAAATACCTAAATTAGAGGAAAAAATTAAAAATCTCTTATAGAAAAGTATTAAAAAAAGATCCCGAAAAATTTTGATGAGATAATTTTAAAAATAATGATAGCAGCTACTATTGTAATTGAAAGATAATTTTCTCGACAATTCTTTAAATCCAAAAAAAAAGTTAAGAATATATTCTAGGAATTAGAAATATTTAGAAGAGACATTCTGGAAAATTTAGAAAATTACACAAATGTAAAGCTAAAAAAGTATTAAACGATTAGGAAATTATTTATTTTTTTTCTTACAAAAAAATTGATAAAACAATTTGGAACAATTTAACACAATTCTTGCAATTTAAAAAAAATCTTATTAATAAAAAGTTAATAAAAAAAAAATATTAAAAAATGATAAGAAACTGGTTGAATTGCTCTAGAGATCTAGAAGCAAAATTAGTGTAAGATTGTTGAATCTTTGTGAAGTCTGAAAAAAATTCTAAAAATAAAAGTAAAATTTAGAAAAGAAATACTTCAAATTTTCAAATAACATAAAAGCAAAAAATATTTAAAATATTAAAAACATAAAAAATTCTGAAAGTTGAGAATTCTTATAAAATTAAAGAAATATTAACATGCAAAATTCTAAAAATACCGAAAAATGCAGATGGCATAAAGCAAGAAATATATAAAATTCTTGAGAAATTAAAGCCAAATAACAGAAAACTTTTAGAACACTTAAAAGCAGTTCTAGAAATCTAAAAAAAATAGTGAAAAACTTGTGATGAAATCTCATTAAATTAAGGAATAATTCTTGCAAAATTGTGAATTGTTAAAAAATTGAGAACAAGAAAAATTGAAGAAATGGTGATAAATAAAAAATAGTAAGTAAGTTCTAGAAATCAGAAAGATAAATTTCTGGAAAATGCTAACTAAATTTGGAGTAAATTCTAAAGTATTTGAGAAATTCTGGAAAGAAAATCTTGCAATTTGAGAAATACATTCCTGAGATTTGGATAATATAAAGCAGAATGTGTTAAAATACTTGAATTCTTACATAAAAATTGGTGCAAAATATATATTAAGCAATGACAGAAATTTCTCGAAAAATTGAAGTATTTTTTTTTTTTCTAAGAAAATTATCACAATTTATAAAAGACATTTCTGAAAACTACATTCAAAGCAAGAATTTTTATTATTTTATTTGAAAAAGAAAATTGACAAAGTATACAAATAAAAATTATATATATATAATACGTGGAAACGATTTAAATCAAGCTTAAATGAGATTAGTCATTTATATTTAGACTTAAATTTAGATTCTGCTTTATTTTTTATTATATACTATATTGTTTTGTAAAAAGCAAAATCATCAATAATTGTATTTAAGTTTATCGTGTATTTGTAGGGTGGGTGGCCTCTATCTCACCCTCCAATAAGTAAAAATATAAATAAATACAAAATAATAGGGCTGAAAGACCACCGGTCGATAGCCATGACACGGAAGAAGACAACAACAGAATTTATTTTATTTTATTTTATTTTATTGTATACATTACATGTATTATTTCCTTCTGTGAATAAAGATGTTTAGTAGTAGTACAAAATAATTACAATTTTTAGATATTTATTCATACAAATTTTTCACTAATTGTTGATGATGTTTTAGGGTAGGATAGAAATTTTCAATTTAATTTTTATTTTCTCGAAAGTTAAGAATTTTATGAAAAACATGTTTTGATAAAACTTGTTCAGTATCTCATTCCCTCTAACTTCTGTCTGAAAAATTTTTAATATATTTTTTATTCATAAAAATTCCTAAAAAACCAAACACGGCCTCGAGTAAACATCCACTTACTGTTTTTAAATGTTCACCAAAAGCATTTCTGTTTTAGTTTTTAACAATTAAACCTAAAGTTTAAAGTTTCATCTCAATAGGATCATTCGTTTTTGAGATATAATATAATATTTGCTTCAATAGCATTTCAATATATTGATACCAATGTGAACACCTTTATATTATTTGAATTTATTTAGTCAACTAGAATATTGGAAGTAATGCATAAAATTGATATTATTAGGGAACTATCAACAGCGACAATTAATAATAATAATAATAAAAGAAAGACCAGTAAAACATTGGTTACTAACAATTTACAGACCGAAAGAAACTAGTCGAAATATTGTTTTCATAAGGAAACCAAATCTTTACTAGATTACCATTAGAGTTCATCATGTTCATTTATATTTATTTATATGGTCATATTGTAAGGTGCCTAAAGTTTTCTTTTTATAGCTTTATTACCTTAATACATTGCCTAATTCTCTTGTATAATGGTGAGCTACAATTAATTTGAGGTTGGTTATTCAATTTACACTCTTACAATGAGTAGGTGTTTGTAGGTAGTGTAAAGGATTTAATTCGTTAATTGTTTTAGACAAGACTGTAAATTAAAGCTTTGTTGTTCATTATAGTGGTTAAAAACATAGTTAGTGTTTTATTCAGTCTTCTTTGTAGTTCTTTAACAGTTACCTCTAAATTTTGCGCTGGTGAATTACATCTACTGTAATAATTGGTGTCAGCCAAGTAATTTAAAGAGAAAGCATTGAAAAGAAAGAAAAGGAGATCGCAATGGAGGAACGCCGGAGTCAAGTGTGTAAACGCCTTATTTGCGCACACGGTCCTTAATTGTATTGTATTTGGTCGGAATTAAACGTGTCCGGGCCGAGGAGCGAGAGCAGCGTGACCGATTTTATCTATTAATTCTTCCATTGTGCGAGATTGAGAAATGTGTACACGTTAAATGCGTTTTGTTATTGGGATGAGGGCCCTCGCCGCCCCCCGGCCCCTCGCCGACGAGCCGAGTCGACATCCAAGACGACACCTACTCGTGAAATCGTCGCGCCGCTAATGAATTTCTCGCGTCCGACACTGAATGGGCCGATACCGGAATTCTAATTTCGTAATGTGTTTCACTAATGTGAAAGTTTTATCTACACTGATTCGGTGTTACACACTAATTTCAAACACACTCAAATCAAACAATGAAATTGGGTTATTTGTCATGGGCAACGTTTTAATTTTCTGTTGCTGTTTAGAAACTTTCGTTCTAGTATTTATTGATTTAATAATTTTTATAATTAACTCTTTCCTAAAAATCACTAACACTAGGTTTTTTCCTGCTAACGGTGAACATTTTCACAGATTATGGAAATATGTTTTTTTTGCTCTAATTTACAGATTTCTCTTTGTTAACTATACAATCAGGTAGGAAATTAAGGATGTTTTGTTACAAATACAATTCTAAAAATCATGGTTTACAATTCATTGGCCATACTTTACTTTGTAAAAGTTCTAAAATCTATTGATATTATTATAGGTAAAGACAGAAGTTTTCATGAAGTCTTTTCATTCATCTTAATTATATTAATATGTTATCAATTTAGTATTACTGTGATGATCTGCGTTTCTTGGCCAAAGTGGATTGTCCAAAATAAATCCAATTTGTCCTAACCTAATGAATATTAATGTCACAATATAATTTCTAGGAAGAACTCGAAAAAAAAAAGGACGAGTCAACACCTATTTTTTCCCTAAGGAGAGATCCTTATCTCTGAGATGATTGATTTTCCTTGCATAAGAATGAGCGCATAAAAGAATCATTTATAGCGGCCCTTAACTAGGAATAACACTTATATATAAGCGATATAATAGTAAATTCATTAGTTCCTGGCCGGGAGAGAGAGACGGCGATATTCCTAAAAAGGTGACGCACGGTATTAGTTATGAATAGGAATCATTAAGAATGCACACCCTTGTTTATCACTAGCACTGTCTGTCCAGGAGAGATATACACTCATAATTAATTGAACGCTGACTCATTGCTGATCAGGACTAAAACACGGCCCCACATTGATTGCTCTTGTATTTTATACCTGAAGCCTCATTGTGCCTCGATGGATTGATGCGGTTGTGTGTGTGTGTGTGCATATCGCCGTCCGTGATTAGATCTTATGATGATGATGATGAAAATGAAAAGGTTAATCACTTATGCGAACAAATATTATAAATCTATTTAGCGCCCACTCCTCGTCTCTACTTCTGAATCTCAAGTTATTTAATTAGACAGGCACGGAACGCTTCAATTGTACAAAATCAACAGCGATTTTAAACAGGTTATTGCCAAAATAATGGGGAAACATTGTGTAATGAACTGGTAAATATCGCGGCTATTACCGCCATTAGTTATTTCCACACGTCCTACATGAGATTGGATTCGCTCCTTCGGCTTTGGTAGCGAGCACAGCGTGGACGTGTACACAGAGGATCGAGGCGTCTTCAATTCCTCCTTGTCTTGTTAGCACTGGAACATCTTTACTTACCAAAAACTTGTTTCAAGCAATTAATATTATTAGACGTATTTATTTCAAACTGTGTAAATTATTATCATAAATATCATTTTTTAAAACAATTTCATTATTAAGTCTTTCCAGTTATGTAAATGATTACATTTATTAGAGATAAATCTTTCTTGAACCACGCGATCAACAAAATCTTGTTTTCCTCTCTTCATAATTGATGTCGGTACGAACTTCTTGGAATTTTCTACACCATTCGTGAATAGTTAATTTATTGAAATATTTGATCAGCGTTGAATTTTGCAAGCACTATACCTTTCATTCGTCAATTGTTGTTAATAATAATATTATTGTAAAGCAAATTTTGTTAAATGTTCCGGTTGAAAAAAGACTCTAAACTTTAGATAGTTTAGGTTATGTTTCCTTTGGGTTTAAATGTTTTATCACATGTCGCTGTTATTGCTTTCAACTGCTGTGGGGCTCTTATCCTTGTTAAACTTCACTTGTAGTTTAAAGCTGCTTTGCTTCGTATTTTCAGCGCTAGCTAGCTTTCTGAAAATTGTGAAATATACATTTTGATGCATGCTTACAGTTTGGAAATCGGTGACTCTCTAGTTATGTAGTTGGATTCCAATGACTTCATTCTTTGTAGTCTTAATACAGTTGTTAAATTCGTTGAGGGTCGATTCAAATTGAATTTGATTAGTGCTTGGTAGAAATAGCATGCTATAATTAGAATTTCGTCCAGTGTAGCCGTTAGAAGGTTGTTTTTGTTAGTGAATATTCTACGTATCTAAGGAGAAATGAAAAACTCTGGGAATAAAAGAAAGATAATGACCCAATTTTTTTGGTTGCGAAAGAGGTAAGTAGATAAGAGAATAGAAAAAGGGACAAGATGGTAAGCAATGTCAAACAGTATAAAATAAGCTGTTTCATTTGATAATGAAAGAAAATAAAATGGTAGACAAAAAAATGAAAAATTATTAGATTAAAGGAAAGAGAATGAATTAAGAAAAAATGTTAGGAAAAGTTATTTAGTAGAGAAAATAGCAGAGAAGAAGAAATGAAAAAGAAATATAAATATACAATATACAATATATTCATAGATAATATCATTCAAATCGTTACTAATATTATCCAATGGTTCTTTAAAGTAAATCAGGACATTAACAAGAAGGGCACTACAAAATTGCATGTAGAAGTAACCAGAAGATTTTTACATATGAATAGTCATCAAGAATGCCTTCATGGAGCAGCTGATACCAGAAGAATAGAGGGTGAGAATGGAAGAACACATACTTTGTGAATTCAACCATTTCCAAATTCGATCAAACTTTCTGTAGATTATTATTATGTATACTATTGGATTTTTTGTTAGTATATTGGATAAAATAAATAATACCTTATGCCTAATACAGCGTGTGCAAACATTTTCGTCTTGTGGCACCGTTCCTCAACCAACAATGAGACAAGCATTAATTTGCAAATAAGTCCGTAGATATCCGGTAAATTTACAGCACATCAATTTAAGAAATTCACCTAACTCAACAAATAAACCAACAGAACAATTTGAGGATGATGATAAAAATAATATAAAATCCAAAAAACTACTACTACTATGGAATTGAATAATTTGAAGAGGATAGTAGGCATGGGGTTACTTTGGACAGATACCGTTGAGACTTCCCGTCCCAAGATGGACGCTGATGTCATCAAGGTCACATACGCCGACTAGACCATGCAAAGTCTAAAAGAAAAAATTGTGAAAAATAAAAAAAATAAAAAAACACTTGCTGGTGCAGAAATTAAAAAATAAAACTGCGGAAAAGTTTTAGATATCTAGAAAAAAATGTTTTCACATTTTAAAACTCTCGACAAAATTTCTAGGAATGTAGATTAAAACTTACTAAAAAATTTTAAAACGCTTAAAAATAAGATAAAAAAAGCAAGTAAAGTAAGAAACTGAAAAATCTAAAAGTCTGAAAGAAAGAATTATGCAATTAGAAGGATTTTTTTTTAATAACTTCTAACCATCTGGACTCATTGTTGAAAATTGTAAAACTTGAGCTTTTAAATAAAAACCTTTCAAAACCTATTGAAAATTTCTGAAAGAAAAATTACTAAAAAATTCGAGAAATTTATTTTAAAAAAAACTGCTTCACAATTTCACAACCTACGAAAAACATTCTTGGTATCTGGACATAAAATAACTGGATATTTCCAGAACCCTTGAAGGAAATCTGAAAAAGTTAAATTAATAAATGCTTGATGAGAAAAATGTCTGTAAAATTCATGAATTCTCAAAGAAAATTCTTACAATTTGGAATAAAAATTGTAAACGTTCTAGAAATCTAGAAATAAAATTACAAATAAATTCTGGAAATTTTGACAAATTTCCTAGGAATCTGGACTTTAAATTACACTAAAATTCTAGAACCCTTTAAGAAAATCGTGAGTAATCCTGATAAGATTTTTTGTTGGAGCTAGCAATTTTCCCTAAAAGGAGAGCCCACGATCAAATTGCTATAAATTTCGAAATTTCAAATTACTGAAATCCTAAGAATCCTTGTAAAAATCTTAGAAAATTTATATAGAATAAAGCAAGTCAAGCAAAAAAAAACTCTTTAATGAATGATTACAATAATATAAATATAAATATAATTTGGAGCGAAAATTCTTACACAAAAAATTTCTAAAAATCTAGTAAAAAACGTTTGAAATTAGGTATCTGGACAATAATTACCAGCAAAATTAAAAAACTTAAAGTAAAACCGTAAACAAAAAATTGCTAATAGAAATTAGGGGAAAATGTATTACAATTTTAGAATTCTGAACCAAATTTGATTTCAAAATTACCACAAAATTATTTTTTTATTTATATATCGATTAAAAAAAAATAATTAACTCTTGAAAAATTACGAGATGAGAAATGCTGAAAATTTTAAAAGTCCCAAAGAAATATTTTTGTAAAAAATGCAGAAAATTCTAAAACCCTTGACAAAATTTCTAAGAATTTAAACATAAATTCTGAAACCCATTTAGAAGATTTACTTACCGACCCTTAAAATTTTCTAAGATTTCTTGCTTTATTTTTTTTCAAGATATTCCAGAATTTATAAAGAAAGATATTCTGGAAAATTTTAGGGGCCTGTAAGTAAAAATTTTAGAAATTGGTAACATATTTTCATCGAATTAAAATATAATAAAAAGGCTTCATATTTCTAAAAGTCTCGACAAAATTTGTAAAAATATGGGGACAAAATTACTTGGAACTTTCTAGAAGCTTTCTAAAAAAACAAGCAAATTTGAAAAGACAATTTTAGAAATGATAGAAGTTTCTAAATATTATTTATATTTATTACTTTTACTTTAGTTTATTAAGTTTATTCTTGGTTGCATTTTGTAATATAATCCTAAATAAATATGTCCTTAGTTTAGTCTTTTAACTAATTAAATATGTTCATAGGTTAGCCATTTTTAGTATTTTCTTAATATAATTCTCATTATGTTCTTTTATATGACAATTGTACTAGAAATAAGGATTTATTATATTAAAAAGTTCAGTGAATTCCTGAACTTTTGAAGAAAATTCTACAATTAGGATGAGATTAAACATTTCTGGAAAATTTTAAAGATTGGAAAAAAAACTTTTGAAAATGCTGGAACCCCCGATAATTACTAAGAAACTACAGTTCAAATTTTACCAAATTCATAAAAAATAAAATTTCTTCACGAATTGGTAACATTTTTTCATCAAATTAAAATCTAAAAAACAAAGTACTTAAAACATCTAGAAATCTTGGCAAAGTTTCTAAAAATGAGAACGTAAAATTACGTAAGTTTCTAGATGTTTTCTAAAAAAATAAAGCAAATTTGTATAAGATAAAACAAGAAATAATGAAAGTTTCTAAAAATAAAATATCGAAAATTCCTGAACTCTTGAAGAAAATTCTACAATAAAGTGAGAGGAAAAATTGCTGGAACATTTTAAAGACTTGATAATGCTTGAATCCTAACAATTTCTAAGAATCTACAATTAATTATGATTTATTTTTTATTACATTCACGGTTTTATTGTTTTTTAGGCAGCAAAATCATCAACGATTAGTACTTAAAGTTATCATGTATATTCCCTATATAGGGAAAGTAAAAAAAAATCTACGGAGCATTCGCACAAAAGAAACACTCAAACAGAACGTACCAGTATTAAGGCCTGTCGAATTGATGATAAACCACACATCTTCAGTAGACCTTTTTGGATGCGTTCCGAAACTTCATGTAACCCAAACTGCCCTGAAAATCTTTTGAGCAGAAGGTAACTCCTTTCTGATCGTTATGGTGTAAATGATCCGATGACTTCTTAACGATTTAAGTATTACATCCTCTACCCGTCCGACAGGCTCGACATCGTATGGAAATGGTTTTATTTTGAATTCCACTTGACTGGAACAATTGAGAACAATGTTTCAAACACAGCCGAACACTTCGCCGACTGGTCAACAATTTAATAGGAGGTTAACATCGCTCAATATATATTCCCTGCTTGGGCATGCGCACTAACTGTATTATTGAGCATGTGTAGTAGAGAACAGAAATCTTTAACTTGTAATAATATACAACAGAGATTACCGTAAGGAAAATGATTTCATGGGTGAAGGTTTTTTTGCCAATAATTTCGATAATTGCATAAGAACTAATAAATAAAAAATGTATACGGTGCTTGCTTACCTAGGTCACTTATGTTTTAGGAGCAAGCAAAGGGATTTGGTTTTAAACCCGATATTGTATGCGAACCCTTATATCTCGGTCCTGTACCGAACATTCCTATTCATTTTTGAAGTTTAGTAGATGATGGATCGTCGCAACGTATGTCCCTCACCCAATAGTCATACCAGATGAAAACAAATTTATGCTGTACGAGTTCTACGAGGATTTTTAAAAGTTTAGATCAGCAAAGAAATATTTTAATGAAGCTCCTTTTTACCTCAAGGAAGTTCGAAGCAAAATGTCATGTCAAAGTCATGTTAATAAATATGATTTATTGTTAAAAGCAGAATTTCTTTTTTCTACTATAGACACAATTCCGAATGAGACTATAATTTTTCTTAGTACTGTAGATAGAGTTAGCCTGTTCTGGGCCAGGAAGTTATCCCAAGGTTTTTATGATAAGATAAGGACTTCCTGTAACTGTCGGTTGATAAGGGTGGAAGTAAAAGCAGAATTTCTTTTTCCTATTATATACACAACAATTCCGAATGAGTCTCTTTTTTTTTCTTAGTAAATAAAGTTAGCCGGTTCTGAGCTAGGAAGTAATCCCAAGGTCATCCTGATAAGATAAGATAAAGACTTCCTGTAACTGAAGTTCTGGTAATTATCCCGGATGTTGATAAGATAAGAAAATTATATAAAAAGTTGCAGAACTATATTATTCTCCAGTTTGAATTAAAAATTCAAAGGCGTTAAATGGTCCAAGGTCTAATAATGGTTATTAAAGCTGGTTTAATGTCATTCGACAATCGGTCAAGCTAATAGGAGTTATCTTCGATTCGTCAAGCTCGCCTAATATTCATTCAAGGTTATTTAAGGTTATGAAAAGAGATGTAACATTTATGCTTTGTTTTAAATTGGATGATTTTATGTTTGTAAAATTAAGTAATGTATTAAGAAGAGAGATATTTGGCTGCGAACGTAAATATAAAATATAGTTGGCATTGAAAAATATCGAAAAGATGAGGAAAATACGGAAATTTGAATAATTGAAAGGCAGGATTTAATAAATGAAGTAATTTAAATATCTGGGATATTATCAATGAGACAATTAATTTGGAGATTTAAGACCAAAGGATATATCAGAGAAAATGATAAGTTATATCAGTGAACCGATGCTGAAGTGACTAAGCATTCACTCTTGAGAGTTTTCTGAGAATAAGTGGTTAATAGTTTACGTTAAGTCATCATTAATTTAGCTTATTTTTTTAGCAGACATGGGGAAAATATTAGTGATTGGCTAATAAAAGAAAATTATAGTGTACGTCTTCATTCTATATGAACAAAGTGATTGTATTCCAAGAAAGTGAGAAAATGATTGGAGGCATTTCAGAAAATCTAACCAAATCCCAAAGGCAGGAGAACAAATTTTAATGATTAGAAAGAAGAAGAAAAATATGATAAAAATGCAATTAATTTAAATGTCAAAAAATTTAAGTTTAAATGATTATTGAAATATTTAATTTAACGTTTTGAAACTGAAGGATGTACAAGAATAAGTGATGAGTTGAATCAGTGAACTATTCAATAAAACTTGGTTTATAGTTAGTTTTTAAGAGTTTTCGGAAGATTTAATCATTAACATAAGAGTATAAGCTGGGAAATCTTCTATTTATCTTATTTTTGTCAGTAAAGGGGAAATATGAAAGTTAATTAGGAAATGCTACAATTTAGCAAGGGTAATATCTGAAGATAATATTTGTATTTATTATGATTAAGTCTGTCAAAGGCTTTAGTTAAGTCGGTATACACAACATCAACTTGTTTACCCTTGGCCATATCTTCCGAGACTAGCTGAGTTATATTGCACAAATTGGTAGTTTTAAAAAAGCCGTGTTGAATATCCACGAGATGGATATAGACCTATAGTTCTCTATATTCGTTGTGGCGCCGGTCTTCATAACGGGACAAATACGAATCTCCTTCCAGATTTGCGGGAATACACCAGTACGAAGAATCAGGTTAAATATATAAGTTAATGGGTCACATAGCACGTACAATAATTTCAGGAATCATATCCAGACCTGTAGTAAATTTTGCCTTCGTATTACGCAAGTGTTTTTTCACATCGGTTGAAATAATTGTAAAATTTCCAAGTTTGCGCTGGTTCCCAAAAAACATTCTAATTTACACTACTTGGAGGAGAGAATGTCTTACTGAAGTAATCAGCAAAACAATCTACAATTTTGACTGGATTTCTCAAAACAACATCTTGATATGTCATTGTTTCCGGTATTCTAGTGGAATTATTTTTGTTGTTAATATAATTAAATGGGAGATTAGGTTCTTGTTCAATTCGTTCTTCGCTATTTGTAATGTAGTCTGAATGTGCAGCAGATATATTGTTTTTGCATGATCTTCTTATTTCCTCATATCTTGATTTATGTTGGGGCAAATGGTATTTAAAATACAATTTTCTAAACTTTTGTTTTAAAGTTAGTTGTTTACGTATTTCTTGGTTTATCCATGGTGCATATACCCGTGACGAAGATTTTTTGATAGTTTTAGGAACATGGCGATCAAGCAGAAAATGCATATAGTGATATAAAATATCACAATCTTGGTTGGCATCAGTGCTTTGGTACAAACTAGACCAGTCAATTAAACCTATATCTCTATAGATACTTAAAAAATTAATTTGTTTTGCGAAAGTTAAAACTTGGTAGATTATTTAAAAACTTAGATGGTTCACGTTTTGTATATGTAGAAATGTTGAATGTTATTGTAGGGTGGTGGCTATCTTCATTAACTAAGGGAAAATTACATCTTTCAACATTAGAAATACAATTTGAAGAGATAATGAGATCTAATATTCTTTCGTTTGAGTTATATATTTTATTAGATTGTGTTAAATTATTAATTTCTAAATAAGTATTTAATGCATCCAGTTGATCAGATGGTGTGTTCGTAGCATAGCCTGGTATGTTAAAATCACCTGCTATAATTATATTTTGATTAATAAATTGTTGTTCAATTTGTTCAAAAATAAACAATAAGTTTCATATGGTGCCATAGGTTTTATATAAACACATATAAGTATATAGTTATCAGTGTTAATCTTTATTTTAGTTGCTATCACTTCAATTGTGTCACACTGAGACAGATGAAGTGTTATTTGTTCTGATAATAACATATTGTTTATTAAACTACGAACTTTTGATTCGTATCACTTGGTGAAACATATTGTAGCGATTGGGTAAATGTGTAATTAATTAATTTCACTTGGTTTTATTTGTTTCACAATTTTATTTATTTCACTTCCCTAACTAGTTTCGATCACACGATCATTCTCAAAGGGTTTTACAAGGATTACTAAAATCTAAGAAAATATTGCTCGCTTATATATCTAATTTAAGCCTATTTCGGGACAGAAGCAATAAATGTATTTAGCAACGGGGAGTTTGGAATTTCCAGATTATCATTCGTGACGATTTTGCCGCAAGTTAGGGCTTTCTCAATGTGAAAAACTTCCCAGTAATTAAGTTTTTTTCATTTTTGCATCTGTCTCAAGATTTTAAATTGAGATGGATCAAATATGTGGTTATTATCAATGCAGTGTCTTGCGAAGCCTGTTTTTGGGTTTTTATCTAATATAGATTATTTATGTTCGTATAATCGGGTTTTGAAGTTTCTGCCTGTTTGTCCGATATAAATTGATTCACAACAGGAACACTGTATCTCATATACTCCACTTTTTTGATCTAGTAATGATTTTAAATTATTTTTATTAACAGATATTATGTTTATATTTAATTTGTGCAGAAGATTACTTATTTTTTGGGATGTTTTTCCTGTATAATTTAATGAATAATAATATTGTTTATTGCCAATAGTACACCACCACCCCTACCAGAATGTCTGTTCTTTCTGTATACATTGTATGTATTAGGAAAAAGTTCGTTGTTATTAACTCCGTTGTGTAACCATGTCTCGGTGATTATATAAATATCATGATCAAATGACAATACATTCTTATGAAAATATTCTAATTTGCTATTTAATCCACGCACATTTTGAAAAATCATATTAATACAATTCTTTTCTTTGCAGTGTTGGGTAATATTTTATTTCTTAATAATTTTTGGGGCATTATTAATAAACTTAATTATGAGGTCAGTTTCATCTAATGACTCGCGCCTTTTAAGCTCAGTGAGGAGTGTATTATATTCCTCACGTTGGAGAATTGTTTTATCAAGTCCAACTATAATATTTGGTTCAAGCTTACGCCTATTTTTCATTACTAGAGTAACCATCGATGTTTGAGCCAAAATTATTTTAAGTGGACGGAGTTTATTGCTTTTTTGTCCTAAGCGAAAGCATTTTTTAACGCATATTGAGTTGTCAATAGTTTGTAGCATTCTATCAATGTTAAGAAAATCATTATTGTTGCTGCTATTAATATCCGTATTGAGATCTACAAAGGTTTCTGGTAAGTTATATACAGGGTGAGTCTTTTTCGATGTTCTCTATAGGGATCTCGGAAACTATAAGAGATAGAGAAACGGTTAAATGGGGAAAGAAGTGTAGATTTACGAGACGAATAAAATTCCACTTTCAAAATTTTCAAAAAAGTCAAGGTTAACTAGATATTTTGAAAAAAGTAAAAAGTGTCAATTTTTTCAAATCAATATATCTCAGTTATAATAACAGATAGACAAAAATTGTAAAGGACAAAGTTTTAGATAATTTTATGTAGATTAATAAAAAGTAATCGGAAAATTTGTATCACCATTATTTTCCGAGATATGATGCAAACTTACATTTTTTTAAATGGAAACCATAGTTGGCTATGACCTCATTCAAAAGGTAATTTTTTTCTCTTTAATCCAATATGACATATGACATAGTTATTTCTAAAAATAAGTGAGTTATAGTCATTTTAAATTTTATTATAGATAAAAAATGGGTAGCCATGAAAAAGATGAAAGTAAAACAATTGAAGTTCTTTATAATAACAGCAATATTGTAATTATTAGTTTTACAAAGTTAAATAAAAATGAAAAACCAGCATAAGAATAATAATTTTGTAATTATCAAATGGCCTTCTGTATGTGGTATAAACCCATTTGTCAAGAGGATAATACGTTTCTTACAAAAATATTATGAACAGATCAATCGCGATTCACTAATTGTGGTATTTTTAATCGCCACAATGAACATAAATGAACTTAAGAGAATCCACGAGAAGTTTCACAGAGAAAACTACAAATTAAATTTGGGTTTAATCCATGGTGTGTTTGGATTAATAATTCTCGGTCCATATATTTTTGAAAGCTCACTAAGTGAAACTATCACTTTCATTTTCTTCAGAAAACATTTGATACGCTCGATTGTTTAAATTTATCATTACAAGCCAGATTAAAATGGTTTCAATATGACGGTGCTCCACCTCATAACATGTTGGCTTTACAAATTATTTAAATGATGCTTTTCCTAACTCATAAGTGGGAAGAAATAAACCAATCCCAGGGCCACCTAGATCTTCCGATCTGCACGTTTTAGAATTTTTTCTGTGGGGTTATGTAAAAAACAAAATATATGAAAAATCATATCAATCTGTGGAGGATCATAAACTAGTTTTTATTGAAACATTTAATTCAATTTACATGAGAATAGTCAACAAACCATAAATTCAATTTTAAAAAAATATAATTTATGTCATAATAGTATTAATAGTGGACTCTTTGACCATATTTTTTTAATATTAAAATTTCTCTCCCATTGATATATTGATAATTACAGAATTACTTTATGCAGTTGTTTTATTTTGGTTTATCTCTGTAAAACTAATAATTATAATATTGCTAATATTATAAACAGCTGCAATTGTTTTACTTTCACCTTTTTCATGGCTACCCATTTTTTTATTTCTAATAAAATTTAAAATGACTATAACTCACTCATTTTTAGAAATAACTATGTCGTATGCCATATTGGATTAAAGAGAAAAAAATTACCTTTTGAATGAGGTCACAGCCAACAATGGTTTGCATTTAAAAAAATGTAAGTTTGCGTCATATCTCGGAAAATAATGGCGATAAAAATGTTCTGATTATTTTTTATTAATCTGCATAAAATTATCTAAAACTTTGTCCTTTACAGTTTTTTTTCTATCTGTTATAATAACCGAGATATATTGATTTGAAAAAATTGACACTTTTTACTTTTTTCAAAATATCTAGTTACCCTTGACTTTTTTGAAAAGTTTGAAAATGGAATTTTATTCGTCTCGTAAATCTACACTTCTTTCCCCATTTAACCGTTTCTCTATCTCTTATAGTTTCCGAGATCCCCATAGAGAACATCGAAAAAAACTCACCCTGTATATATATATATATATTATTGAACTGTTAGTCAAGTTCATTAATTGTCATTCAACCTTTTACACCAACTAGGTCGAGAGATTTTAATCTCTTTGTAAGTCTTGTCCTTATGTTGCCAGGATTCTTAAACCTGGCATGGGTTTTTCATTGCAATGTGTTGTCTTCTATTCGTAAGTTTATTATACATGTTATTTTTTTTTGTGGAAGTCCGTCTCGCCTAGTTGGCAAAATCATACAATATTTATTCAACGATAATATAATTCTAACGGCCCTCAATGTTATCCAATGGTACTTTAATGTTAATATGAAGACAAGGAGAATAATACAAACAATATAAAATGTCTAATACTACTTCAATTCTTTTAAAACTTCATTCAAAAGCATTGAATGATCTAACACTATTTTAGGTCATTAAATATTGAAGTTCATTTGACCTTCATTCAAGAGGAGCGTTATTTAAGATCATATAGATTATTTAATATTATCCGATTATCATCTAAAGTCGCTCAAGGGTCATTTAAGGTTATCCTAGCCATTAAATATTTGATCTCTAACAGTTACTTAATGTTATCCAACGGTTCTCTAAAGTCAACCAAAGGGCATTGACAAGAGAAATACTGCGAACAAATATGGAATTGAATAATTTGAAGAGGATAGTAGGTATGGGGTCACATGGTATAAGTCTAATATTGGATTGTGGAATAGGTACGTAGGATGGGTGACGTATATTTTAAAATAGATTACAACTTAATTCACTGTCTGAAGATACTAAAGACTATTACTTTACGTCAAAAATATTCGTTCGGATATTCTAAAGTATACATAAAAACATTTTTCATATTAGGCACAAAAATATAACTAAGAATATTAATTTGATTGAATGATTTTAATTGGCCAGTGATTACACAAGGCAACAAATTTTGACTGTTTGAAAGTTGATTTCGATCTGAAATCTGATTTTTTTTCAAATCCAAATATCATTTTATAAAATTAATTTAAAAAAATTGGTCAAAATAAACGCCACTATTATTGATACAAAGACAAAAACCAATTACAGATAGTTAACTAAATTGTACAACATTTAATTTATTTTCTTTCCAGAAAATCTTTCCCTCTTGGATGAAAAATTTCATTTATTGGATTTTTTTTAGTATTCCAGGACCGGATTGTCCATTTTTATTGACCAGCAGTAATCAGCCACCATTGAAATATTCCACCGATCTTGATACCTGCATTCTATTTCTTTCATGTCTTCGTGGAACCCCTCCCCTTGCTCTTCACTCCCATCACCAAGATTTTCAGGGAAGTTTATATTTTATGCCAATTTTATAAATTTCGGTAGCAAGTTTTTCAAAATTTCCTTGTAGTTAAGATCCTTGTTGTTTCCCAAAAAACCTTCAATAACATTAACAAATGAAATCCATGCATATTTCTCAGTTTCGGTCATGGTATTACAAATTCTCGATTTTTCGTTGATCTCTTTATTTGAAGACCGACAAAAATTCCTTCCTTTAATTTTGCATCTTAGATAGGGGGAAATTTTCGAAAGTATTTGAAACAGTCTCTAACTTTATTTAAAACTTTAACGTATTGTTTCATTAATTCTAGTTAATATGCAGTGGAGGTAACAAGATTTTTTGTTGAACAACAAGACTTTCGTGCAGAACATGTTTTGCTACGGGAGTTAAAGCATCTCTTCTTATCCAGTCCTTTTTCTTCCAATGTTGATGTCTAGTTCGACTGTCCCACTCACACAAAATCATGGGAACTTCGTGTACCCTGACTGCTTTTCTAGTCCCACATTTTTCAAAACCCCACAAATTTTCCAACTATGATTTATGCATTTGATTTTTTCAAGCAGCACTTTAACAGTTTTGTAGATTTCCATAATTTGCATAGAATAGGCAATCGGTACCAATGAAAAAACATTTCCATTGTGCAAGAGAACCGCTTTGAGGCTTCTTTTGGAAGAATTAATAAAAAGCCTCCAATCATCGGGATTGTATGTACCCCCAAGTTTGTTTATCAGGCTGAAATGTCGGTGCAATAAACTAGACAACCACTTTCTTCAAAATAACCTGAATACTCAGACTCGCGTTTCCTAAAATCCGAGATTAACCAAACTTAACAATTTAGTTACAAAACTTAGGTCATCCAAAGAAGTTAACGTCTTCTGCCAGTAGACTTTTACTTTGAAGTTTGGATGCCAAAATTTCGGAAAGATTCTTTGGAAGATCTAAGTTTGTAACTAAATTGTTAAGTTTGGTCTTGGAAAATAACTGCTCGATATTTCACTGGCATCGCTAAAGTTTCATCAACTTCAGATTCAGAGCTGCTTGTAACATCTTCTAAATTTTTTGGTTTCTCAGGTATTTGCACGTTTGGACCATGTGGCATTGGCCTAATTGCAGACTTGAGGTTCGACTAAATGATGTTTTTTAAATTTTTGTGTTGTATCCACATACATTGCACATACAGAAATAACAGTCATCATGGCGATTTGTTGGCTCTCGCTAAACCATATTCGAAAGAGTAGGGATTTCCTTAATCCATTACTCCAATTCTTTAAACCATCTTCACATATCTTACATACAACATTGTTGTCCAATGTTTGTCTTTGAAATACGCGTAGTATTGGTATTTCAACAGTAATGTAATTTTACTTTTAAATTTCTTGACTACAAAACAACCACACACATAGCAAAAAGCTCACCGAAGTCACTAAACAACTACTGTCTAGACCGAACGCAAACAAACTAATGAATGCATTTGTTACACTATGACGTTTATTTATAACTCATTCGCCAATGGTCTGACTGCAAATCAGGGAATCCCAGCAATTAAATTGTACTTTCTGGAATTCCCCTATAATATTCTATTGATTTGTAAAACATTTAATTTCAGTGGCGTAGCGTTTTAAAATATTATTTAATTATTTTTTCGCGGATATTATTATTATTGCTACAATGATAAATTAAGTTAACAGCCTACGAAAAATAAATAGTGCTTCATTTCTTTTTATGAATAAATGTAATACATTTTTGGGCTTTATACTTTTTTGTAATTAAACTCTCTTTTAACCGCTGCATTCTTATATGTCTCACGACCCGATTCACATTATTTTTTTTATGACGTTTTAAATAGTGGAAGGTGTGATGTGATTCATGTGGTGTTAAATTATAAAAGCAGCAGAGTCGCATGTAGCTAATCAATCACGACAAGGGACAAGCGTTCGATGTTACAACTTCTGGCCGCTTGTTTGGGGGCCTTCTGTCGACATTCGACACCACATAGATAAATGCAACTACCGCTTCTATCTATTACACGAAAACCTGTATTTAATAACATTATGACAGGCACAGGGAGGAGAAAAAGAGAGATTCGTAGATAATTTTTTTAAGCTTAACCGCGTTAATTGAGCGCACCTAATTCAATTCGATTAAATTAGTGAGTAAGAAAAAAACATTGTTGAATGAGTAATAATTTTGAATGGGATCCAAAAAAGGTAAATCCCGCATCCAGTTATAATGGTTAATTTCGAGAGGCTGGTCGCGCACAAATCTCCTTAACATGAGTTTATTTGTATATAACAATTAAGAATGCGAGATAAGATTGCATCTGGGACTGTCTGTCATAATCGTAATCTGTGTCGGGTGGTGCCTTCGATGGCTGGAGAAAAACACTGAGTGGGTCATCCGCAGCGCCCGTGGTTCTTCCATGGTCCACGGTTGAGGACGCTGGATGACTCGGCAAGAAGGTGCGATTGCCGATGGTATCGCGACCCCCCAACTGGCCAGCGACCAACTCTGTCACTGTTGTCCTACCTTCGAATTATTCAAAGCACAATTAGTCTTCTTCATTGACGCGGCCCTGCTCATTTCAAAAAAATGACACTCATACAGCCTGAAAAATGATTGCTCATAATATATTAAACAGCTCTGGTATTGGATAGGACCACTTGATATTTTATTCATCGTATGTAAATTGAATAATTATGGCCATTGTGGCGTCGGCCACACTTGTTATAATTAAATTTATAAAATCATCTAATGCGTCGCGCCCTCATTTGATTTCATTAATTCAGCCGTGATTGATGACTTTCGCTCTGTATTAGCCTAACAAGAAAATCGATCACTCACTTATCTATAGCGCTCATTCTGCGAACGATACAATTCATTCTTCATTGCCTAATTACCTTAAAGTGGGGCCACATTTTTCGGAATCAATAAATTCTATACAGATATCACACACGCGTTCTTTGGAAATAAATGAAAAAGAAAATTTTAAATTACTAAGATATTCATTTAAACAAGACGATAATTATTATTAAGTACAAGTTTATGTGTGTATATTAAAATTAGATGAAAAATAATAGTTATTTCGGCGAAGAAACACGTGTCATGCAACTGAAAATAGAAATATTATGGAACAAGATAGGTGTTATTAGCGGACACTTGACCTACCTCAATAAACTAGGCTTTAACCTAGCGTACACTGATCTTATCATATAAAACAATTGAACCAACCAGCATACTTTTGACCCACAGTAACAAGTAGTTTCTTAATCAAAGTTAAGGCTACGATAGGTTAATGTATAGTTTTTTTTGAAGTAGGTCAAGAGTACGCTATAGTATTTATTATCGATAAGAAAATAACGTATATATCACTAAACACAATCGACTGTACTATTGCAATGAGAGAAATAGATCGAAACCTGCCAAATATTAGGAAATTTAATTTACAATTTATAACAAACGAGTTTAATAAATATATTTTATTGTATACTGACTGTATTTTTCTGACCACACGCAAATATTTATAGAGGAAACCTATATTAAACCGTTCGAATGTTATGCTTTAAATTAGCTGCCCAATATATTATTATCATATATAAAATAATAAAACGATAAAATATTGACTTAAGAGATTGAAACATTATATAAGTCGAAACCCAGGTATGAATGCTAATTTAAAATTACGTGAATAAATTACGGTTTAGAGTAAGAGTAAACAAAAACCTCTCTGGATTTACGTAATTTGGCCGATAATGCGGCAATAAAAAGTAATAATGAGTGGCACGGTCGATAAATTCGTGTTTGAGGGCATAATTTGATTAGAAAGCGAGCGACTGGGCCCGGTAAGTATGCATATTTATAGTGGCGATAGTATCTGGGCACAAAGTACACCGGAGATCATCAGATGATGATCATTGTAACCCGACCATTCCTTAATAACACCCTGGGCGCATTCACCTCACACCTACACTCGCCCATTGTTCAAGAAGAAGACACAAGATTAATATTATATTAAAGATAACACTGTATACTGTAATATAAACTTATGAATTTATAAATACCATTCTTTTTCTGCCTTTTTACTCGTTTCCAGTTGCATCTGAAATGAACAGGAAACGCGCACACACACAGGCACACACGCTAACTACATACATTCAGGAGATATTTATAATAATTTTTCATTGCTTCAACTAGGAGTCTTTGGTGGTCCACGCACATCGCGAGATAGGAGTGTCCCGATACTTTTATTTCCACTCATTTATATTACTCGAGCCTTTTGAAATATAGACAATAAAAATTAAATTATCACCGTTGCGAAATCTCTATTCATTCTTCTTTTATTTCGTTCATTTTGATCATCGGCTTAGTGGATTAGCTTTTTTTCACGTTCTGTCAGTAATAATAGAGAAATTATAATTTATCGAACTGGAAATCCGTACCACATTATATTTAAATCTGATTTAATTATGATATTTATACATTACACAGGCATACATTTTCTTTTTCATGAAAAAGTGTTTCAAGTTTAATAGGGGTCTTATAGTAAATGGGAATCTGTGCTTAGTTTTTTTTTTCAGCACGTAAGGTTTTTAGAAAAAGTTTGTTTGAAATTTTTCATAGAAACTGCCAAAAATATTGAAAACATATTTATTGAAACTATATTTACTAGAAAATTATACTCCAAATTTGAGTTGTTCATTAAAAAAACAATGCAGTATCCTGTATTCCTGAAAACTGCGTTTTGTAGTTTTCTTTTTGTGGATTTTTGTGAGCGAGTCTCTCTTCAAGGACCAGCAGTAATCAGCCATCATTCTAATATCCCATCTTCCTTGGCAACGGCTCTTCATTTCCTTTATGTTTTGATGGAAACTCTCTCCCTATTCCTCGCTGACAGCTCCTAGATTTTCGGAAAAAAGAGTCAACGTGAGAATTCAGAAAATGAAGTTTGACGCTCATATTGCATCCTAGTTTTTTTTTATAATTTTCGACCATGTTGGTTACAATTTCTTTGTAGTTTGGAGACTTTTTTTGTTTCCAAGGAAACTCCAGAACTCAAGAACTCCATGCTTCAGATTGATCCTGGGTCATTGTATTCTGGAACAATCTGTCCGATTTTAAGGTTTGAATTTCAGAGCCTACAAAAATTCCTTCTTTAAGTTTAGCTTCATAAAGGGCAGGAAATTTATCGCACAGGTATTTAAAGCAGTCACCTTGTTTATTTAAAGCTTTGACAAACTGCTTCATCAATCCTAACTTTATGTGAAGGGGAGGCAAAAGAACTAATTTTAGGTCAACTAATGCATCACGCATGAGTCTTTCTCTAAGTGGCCATTCTTACTTAACGTAATATAAATTTCGTGCTCTACTATCCCACTCGCACAAAAAACTTCGAATTTTGTGAAGAGTTGCATGGAGTGAGCAACAGACACCGAGGCATAAGTATTACCATTGTGCAACAAGACACCCTTCAGACTTCTCTTAGAAGAATCAATAAATAACCTCCATGATGTGGAATCGTAATTGTCAGCTCCCAGTTGACTACTTTAGGAATATTATTACAATACACCAGTGAACCCTCTTCAGAGAAAAATTCCGTGAACTCTTTTTTATGATATACCACGAAAATGTGATTCCTGGAGCTAACATATGTTTGTCTTTCAGTCGTGATGCTAAGATTTGTGCAGCATCCTTCGATAGGCCCAAGTCTCTCACTAAGTCATTTAGTTCAGCTTGGATAAATTGTTGAGGTTGGTCTATATTAGGATTGAATTCGTCTTCATCGGATTATTTTGTTTGAACTTTCATCTGATGATTGCTATTGGATGGTGTGAAAAAAGGTGGAGGAATGGGAATTCCTGGTCTATGAGGTATAAGTTGTTTAGCAGACGGTAAATCAGGATACTAAATAGTATGTTTATTTTTCGAATTGAAACTCTTGACATCACAGGGGCAAAAGTAACAGTCGTCTCCATGGTTTTTTTTGTTCTCTCCATACCATAGTAATGCTGAAGGGTAAAGAGCTACGTGTATCTTTTGTCCATTTTCTCAGTAGCTCGATACATTGAAAGCACACTTTGTGTGGAGCCCAAGTTTTTTCCTGAACACCAAGCTTTACACCGAAGTAAGCATGATAAGCTTTCTTGATAAATTCTGTTATGTTTCGTTAATGCTTTGCTCTCGTTAAATCACAACACACGTAACAAAATATACCAGGACTGTTTCTACACTTTTTTGATGACATAATTAGGCACTAAACACTCAGAAAACCAAACACAACTCGATGCAACAAACCACTGACGCTAACTAACAACTACTATCAGGTTGACCTTGACCGATGCGAAAATGAAACAGTGTTTTCATTGAAATGAAATAAACATAATATTATACTAAAATATTTTCCACGATAAAGAAATAATCATACTGGGAGATCTAACAGCAGGACAGGGTCCCTGGAAAATAGCAACATAATCGGTCCATTTAGGGAAACCACCATTACCGACAACGGACAAAGAACTATCGACCTTTGCGAAGCATACGACCTGAAGATCATGAACGGTTTTTACAGGCACCGAGATATACATAAGTACACATGGGTCCAACACACTAGGAATCTTAGATCAATAATCGATTATCTCATTGTAAGACAAACTTCCAACCTAAACGTAAACGATGTAAGAGTACACAGATCCGATCACTATCTGATAAAAGGAATAATACATCTCCCAGCAAACAAGGGTAACCAAAAAAATCCTAAAACTGTGAAAAATTTAACTGAAACATCGAAACAAGAAGTGTACAACGTCGGAAGCCTATCTCAAGATATATAACTGACGGCTAGATCAGAAGCTGGAAAATGCGAAGCCGGACATGAACGAAGAGAGGAATATAACACAATGCATGAAGGAAGCTGCGGCAGAGGCAGTAGGGAAAAGAGAAAAACAAAAAAGTAATAAACAGTGGTGGACCAAAGAAATCGAAATAAAAATACAAGATAATAAAGATAAATATCTACGGTGGATCTCGACCAAAGAAAGCAGAGACAGAGAGCTTTACGAATAATCAAAAAGAGAAGTAAGAAACCTAATCAACTACAACAAAAATCTGCTATGGACAATAAGTGCAGAGAAATAAATACATACATTGGAGGTAGTAAGAGCAGCGAGGCCTGGAAATTCGTAAAAACACTCAAAACCAACGAGACCGGACATGCTTTAATCCAAATTATCCCAACGCAAGAATGGGTGAAATACTACAAAAATCTTCTTACAGAAGAAAGGACAGAATTCAAAAAATATGTCTCCGGGGAGAGTAGGAGTAGACGGCGAACCGATAACAATAACGAACGAGAGTTATGAAAGCAGCCAAGCAGCTTAAAAACAACAAAGCACCGGGACCTGGAGGACTGCAGGCCGAGCTTGTAAAAAATGGGACGGAACAGCTGTATACCAAACTAGCCACAATGTTCACAAAATGGGTAAACGGAGAACAAATATCGGAAGAAGCTAAGGAGTCGCATATAACATCAATTTATAAGAAGGGATCGAAAAAAGATTGTTCCAGTTACAGGGGCATAGCCGTTACTAGCACCCTTAGCAGACTCTACGACAGAATACTAAGGGACCTGATAGAAGAGGAGCAACCCCACATATCTGAAGAACAGTCAGGTTTTCTGGCAGGAAGATCATGCAACGACAACCTATTTACACTGAAACAAATTATAGAAAAGAAAACTAACACCTACGAAGAACTACATCTGCTGTTTCTGGATCTAACCAAGGCGTACGATAGCGTACCACACAACAAATTATGGGACGTTCTACACCAATCATCCATTAATACCACAATTATAAATGCAATAAAACACCTATACGAAAACTCAACTTGCAGGATAAAGATAGGCGGAAAATTGTCGGAAAGCTTTCATATCAGCAAGGGACTCCACCAAGGATGCTGCCTATCTCCCACATTGTTCAACATTTACATTGAGTATGCAATGAAGCAATGGAAGAGGAAATGTAGAAATATGGGAATTCCCCTATCCGATGAAACGATGCTATACACGTTGCAATTTGCTGACGACCAGGTCGTAATAGCGCAGGATAAGCAGGACCTGGAATACATGAGCCGTAAACTCATAGAAGAATACAAAAGATGGGGAATGACCATGAACATAGGGAAGACCAAGTATATGTGCATTGACGGGAAAGCAGAAGACCTAGACTTGGAGAACCATGGACATATTGCCCCGGTTAGCGAGTATAAATATCTGGGCGCATGGTTCCACGAATCAGGAACGGATACCATGAAAATAGGAAAACGAATAGCACAAGCAAAAAAGCTAATAAACGCGTTAAATGGACTGCTGTGGAGTAAAGATATCAACACAAAGAGAAAGTTAAATATATAGAACACGATGATTAAGAGCAACCTACTATACGGATGCGATACGTGGAGAACAACTAAGGTATGGGAAAATAAACTTAGAGCAGTGGAGATGGATGGTATCCAGATTGGATAAAATCAGGAACGATGCACTAAGGGAAAACATAAATCTCAAAGAAGACATAATCGAGGAAATCCAAACTCGGCAATTAATATGGTATGGACATGTCCAGAATACCAAACCTAGCCCTAGAATGGAGACCTATAGGGAAAAACAGAAGAGGCAGGCCGAAGAGAAAATGGGAGCAAGGAATTTCAAGAGCTATGAGCGAGAGAAACCTGGAGATTGGACAATGGGAAGATAGGAGAGGATGGAGGGCGGGTATCGGACAACGTCGCAGAATGTTTTAAAACCGAGAATATATATATATATATATATATATATATATATATGTATGTATAAATTAAATAAAATTAATTTACCGATGCAGATGGTTAGAAATGAAAATTTTAAGTGAAAAATAATTATTTTCCTGAGCATTACTGCACCGTTATCTCACAAAACATATGCAAGACATAACAGCTAATAGTTAAAACAACTACTCCTCGTACTAATGCACCGCCAGGTATTGAATGATATAACTGTTAACTGTCGTTACATGTCTGAACTGATATTCAGCAC